>CM019755.1:19608800-19632025 GCA_009761765.1 Phenacoccus solenopsis | reverse complement strand
TTCAGCAATATTTTCATATGAAATAAATTTTAGCTATTGACCAGGCAAATGAATATATCTATGATTTCTTGAAAAAAACATCATGTCATTTTGGGAAAAAGTTTCAATATATCTTGCGAATTCATTTTATTCTTTAACTGCAAGCCCCATTTTCCAGTAAGTTTGTGAAAAAATCAAAAATCACAGCATGGAGTAGTATTATTTAATAATTGTATTACCCTATAGCTACCGCTTTTTAAAATCTCCAAAAATATGAAAAAGTAATTGATTTTTTATTTTGCAAAGTTGTCAGATACTCTAAATACGTGCGATGATGTTTGGTTGGTGGGTGTTTGTTTATGTCATCATTGTTTTTGTTGTGTTTTGCTATTATTATTGTATTGTATATGTATTGTATTCGTATTGTATGGTGGTGGTGGTGGTGATGGTGTGTTGTCGTCTTTGTTGTCTTCTGCTGTTTTTATTGTGTTGTTATCTTTGTCGTTTGTCATCTTTGTTGCGTTTTTCTATTGTTGCTTTTGGCGTTGTTGTGGATACCGCTGCGGCTGCTGTTGTTGTTTTTATTTTTTGAAGATGAATTAAAAATATTTCTATACTACGTTAATGTTGAAAAAATTACATAAACTTGTTCCCTACTTGAAAATGTTTGATTTTCAACAAATTTATCTAAAAATTTCAAACTGTTAACCAATATACAGAGAGTCTATGTCTTCAACGTGGGGCTAAAATTTGTTTGACATGTTACTTAAGATCATTTTGCAAACTATCAAAATTCTTTCATTTCATTTCAATTTGTAATGCATCGAATAATGGCTGCTTAAAGTTAGAAGTTAATTATTTCTAAAAAATTTTGTAATTAACTTTATTGAATGTGGGAGACGGTTAAGAAAATACCATTGAACTTAGAATTCATTCATTGTACTCTTTGCTTCAGTCGAAATAAGCCTATCAAGGTCTGTTTCGAGTGTGTATGTTTCAGTGTTTAAACTGTAGCACGATATTTTTAGCATGAGATGAAAGTTTTATTTGCTAAATTTTAGAAATTTGTCTGTTCCAAAACTCTTGTGAATGGACTACGAAATAGGAATACTTACGCAGATGTAATAAATTTTACTTGAATTTAAGCACGAAATTAATTCTACCTGGTTTCGCTACGAAGCGCTTTTATTCTTGTCTCTGCATCGAGCCTTCATCTTGGCGCATCTGCATAAAATTGATACTAATTCTGAACTTTTTTTTGACTTTAAAAACGTTTTGGAAACGCGTTCCAGTTCTCAATACATGGTCGAGTTGGCGACGAACTTGGTGAAAATTCCCAAGTCTCGACGACGTGCGTCGATTGTAAAACGACGAAAATACAACTTCATAAGGAAAAGTTGGCCGTTACTATTTAATTATAATCTTGCACCGAGAAAATAAACGGTATATAGGGAGAATAGGCGAATAAGGTCTATTTGGACGTTTTTATTAAATGCATACCAACATAATTTCTCGAAATGCCCTTTCCGCCTAATGTAAGTTTATCATCGAATCAGAAGCACAAAGGAAAGGTAAGGCGATACGCTGCAATTTCCGGCCGTTGTGGAAAGTTTTTATCGAAGCAGATAGTTCGGAAACGATGGAAATTACCTCGTTCGAGAGCCTAAATTTGATATTCGTTTCAGTACACGTAAGGCATAGGCGTTATTTACGCGCTGGTAAGTTGGCGAGAAAATTTCGGGTGCGATTTGACATATATTACGAACGAGCGATGTCAAATTATGCGTAGTACGTTGTTCATTAATAACGTCAACGGCGTCTTCGCGAGCGAGCTAAATTACGCGATGAGTAGGTTTCCATTCATAATTTTTATCACGACCGTTTGACATGTTTCGGGTTTATAACGTTACGAGGGCGCGCCGAATTACCGAAATAAGTATTAGGAAATGTATATTACGCGGATGCTGGGCGGTTTTTGAATGTAGCCTTGAATTTTAATGATCGAGGAAAACCATTCGTCGGCGAGTAAATATGTCGAATGAAACCTAATGAAACGCTACAGCTGTTCCAAATATATTAAAACGCGTTAAGAAAGGGAAAAAAGCTCGACGAAATGGAAGGACGAATTAAGTCGTAGAGCCGGCGTAAAGCATAATATTCCGCGGCTAAAAAGGTGTATGTATTAAAGAAAATGTCTTCCAAGGTAACCTAAAATTTTTTTCCTATTTTCTGTCGTCGCTTTACAAAGCGAGTTTTTTTGGTTGAGTTTCTAATAAAAAAGTAAGCTATTCAACTTGCCCAATTTGCGAAACAGGGATCAGGTGAGCGAAGCCATTATGTTTTCTAGTTTTAAATCATTTATGCTTATTAAATATGTATTGGTGTCTTTACAAACCCTCGATAGGGAGGTCTTACATTTTTTGATATATCTTGGAAGTTTTTTCGGGGGAAGGGGGGCATATTTTTGATATACCTTTCTAAAAAAATTACTAGATTTTCACATTTCAAATGATGGATGCTGTAATATAATGTATGAATCACTGTGAAGATTCATTATGTGTTAAGACGGTGTTGTTGAGTGATATACATATTTATACCTTTCTTGACTAAACTGGCTCTTTCGTGTAGATATTTCAATTTGTCGCATTAGAGTGCTTGAGGCACAAAATACCTGTGATGTTATGAATCTAAAAAAAAAAATGTTGTATCTACCTCTTTAGCGTTCAAGTATATAATGAATTTTCCTACTAAGGGGATATAGTGTGGAATAATCTTTATTCTTGTTGAAATCGATGAAGGTGCTTGCTTAATCATACCTGTAACATGAACGCAGTAGCATGTAAAAAAAAAATATCAAACCTCTAATACTGCCTTATTTTCTATATTTTTCCATATAATGCTCGAGACAGTTTTTATAGTAGGAAAAATTAAATTATTTGTTCTGGTAGGTTGAAAGTGTTGCTTTCAAAAGTTATAGGCCCATATTATATTTCAAAGTATTCTTCAAAAAATCCAAAAAATCTCAAACCTAAGTTTAAGAACTGAAAATAGACTCATTCGACTGGGCTGTGTTGTGCCATCTATTTTCAAAAAAAAAGTAAAACTCGTTCATCCTAGTATATTCTCCAGAATGTTTGAAAAATGGGCGTTTTTTTTTTGTGATTCGTACCATCTCTGTGAATGTTCCTGACATCAAAAAACACTACCCTAATTTTCATGTAAAAATAATAATTTTTTAAATGGCGATACATTGAAGTTTAATAATGCAATTTTTTTTTTTAAATGAAGAGGAAATAATACTCAAAATAAGATTTTTATATGAATGATTTATTTAATATTTATTATATGTATTACCACGTGATAAAATCAACGTGCACTAAAAAATTAAATACAGTGAAATACGCAGCCAATTATAATGCCACGCGAAGGATTGTCGTGGCTGCAAAATTAAATCAATATAATTAAATTTATCGATCAATTAATTATTATTAATTATATTACCTCGCGAATGATCGACGTAATTTCAAAAATTGGATATCGGCGGCAGCAGCTATTTAATACAGCGCAATACACGGCAGCCAATATCCTGGAATCGGTTGCAATAAGTAAATTAATATTTGTAAGACTACGCGAATACTCGATGTGGATTTCAGTAATTAGATATAAGCCGCAGCGACTATTTATTCAGCGCGTCACGAGGCAGCCAGTATCCTAGGATCGGAGCATGATTATGCTGATCTGGCCAAACCATAAGTACCCGGTCGCGCAACACTTATTCTACGAGAATTTTCTTGGATAACGCTTCTCGCTACGTTGCTACCATTCATACACAGCGCAACGCAACGACGCGTTCTCTCTCGCAGTTGCACGTTCGTTTTACATATTAGACATTAGATCCGTTACAAAAAATAAAAAATAAAATAAAATAAATATACATATTTCTTATTTTATAACTTCTCAGATTGACAAATTATACTTAACAAATCGATTCCAAAATTGTTTTCCTTTTCTACAGTAAATTAATTTTTTTTAATTAGGCGAGTTTTTCATGTTTAGTGTAATTTTTGCATGAAATAAAATGCTGATTTTTCAGTCTCGATGCACCATCCTCTTTTTTGACTAAATTTTTGAGGTAATTTTTTTTAATACTTAATATTACTAGAAGTTATGAACTTGAAATTCAAAACCAAAAAAAAATGAAAGTCGAACGACCCAAAGCACTCGTGTACAATTGTACATGTGTGCCAGTTTCGAAGTACTAATAAAGGTACGCTTGCTAAACGGTAATAACTTTTTATATTTGACTACACAGAATAACTGAGCTGACTAGTGCGACTACAAAAACATCAACGTTCACCTTAACTAGTGGTGCGCGCCGACCGACGCTGGTGGACGTCAGCCGAAGTTGTGCACCGGCCGAGCCGCCACACATGCATTTCATTCATTTGGCCTTTTTAAAACCAGTAGATAAGCATAAAAATGATTTAAAATTTATCCAAGAGGTGTTCCTATTAGGAGACATTTTGAAGGTCTAACAAAGATTCGTTGTTGTTGTGAGCAAAAAAATTCCCAGTTTCACCTATCAAGTGCTATCCTAACATACCTATAACTTATAATTCTTCAATATTCTGCTGTTAATTGAATGGCTTACCTCAGCTGATTAAGCGTATCTTTATTTAATAACGCCGTTTCAACCTCTCTTTGGATGAGTAAATGCACTAAGTTCTTACGGTGGCTTTCGGATAATTTTTCATATTTTGTATGATAATAAAATAGTTTTACCACCTACGGTGGTTTTTAAAAACAATTCTAAGTCTTCGTAAATAAATATAAATTTATCTGAAAAGAAAATACGTCCGATAATATAATAAGATTACCAGAAAGTTTATATAAATTATAGCAATCGCTACCACCCTACCACACCTAAGTTCAACTGTAAGATTTCAAATATAATTTTGTTGTTTTTTTTTTTAATTCTTACTCTCATAACGAAGGCTGGAAAACCCGAAATATGTGTACATACATAAATTCAACTTACCTTCATTTCCTTCTGGGTAAATTTCTTGAATTTCTGCCATTATAACGCTAATTAAAAGAAACACTCGATCGAACAGAGGCACAGTATCACAGTAATATCACGTTTAATATTCTGAACAACAACGTTTTCAAAAAGGGATGATGCAATAATATAGGGTAATGATTATAGAATGATGAGTATTCGGTCTTTATTGTTAGGTACTGAGTACTGAAATTTTAGGATTCATTGTCATTTAATAGAGCACGTGGTACTACTTTATTCAGAACTAGGTACTTTACAAATTCTAAATACTCGCTCCTGTCTTTTGAGGTATTGAATTGCGTTATTATATTGATAATATATGTCTAAGAAATAGTAATGAGTTCGTTTGTTACATTACTTGATCAAGATGGTAATAATTACTTAAATCAACATTATTTATTACTATAAAATTATAAACTCTATACTCAAAAGTGCAGTACTGAAGTAAATTACAGTTTTCTTAGGTTTCCAGTACGCAAATTTCAGGAATGAGTACTAAATTTTTGAAATTAGTTTTTTCAGTGTAGAAATCCTTGAGATTTTTTTTCTAAAATTTAAAATTTTACTTATTGTATGTAGATTAAGTATATTCTTTGTTAATGTATACTGTATTTATTCCCGGTGAATTGGAATATTATCCAAGTTGGTAAATGGTTAGAAATCTTAAGGAGACATCGTGAAATATTGGTAAGATGGTATAGAATCAAAAGACATGTATAGCTTATTATTCGAGGATTTATACGAGTAGTTCACTCAGATTTCAAGGGGGCATGGAAGGACACCAGAATCCCTAAAATTCGTTATCGTAGTGACGTATAGTGAAATAAAATAAGGATACCAATAAATCCAAATTTTAGTTTCCCGAAGGAATGTGGAGAGGAGTTGCAGCAAAAAAGTGATTAAGGTACTTTTTCAATCATCTTATCTCCTTATTAAATCTTCCTTTATAGCTCATTTTGTGTATGTAGAGGTGGTTTGGTAGCAGAATATATCTCTTAAATTTGAGTGAAAATTGGTCCTAAATAACATGGGCTCCAAATATGAAGGAGGCTTGAGGATCTTCAAATAACTCAAATGTGATAAATATGAGCTCACATAATTGCTAAACATGTATAAGAAACATATGAAATTCCAAATTATCTTTGTAGGTTAGGTTAGGTAAAAAACGTCGATGAGGGCAAATGAAACATCAGAAATTCTTAATTTCTACTATCTTATGATAGCATAAATTATCTACATATTCAAATTATGGCATTCTGAGTGTGTTTGAAGAGGAATCACTGTCGTAGCTAGGAACTTGAAATGGCTTAAATTTAATCAATATGGGATCATATAATTTTTAATGCAGGTAAGAAGTACAACATATCCAAGATTAATTTTTTGAGTCTTTTGGGCGGGATTTAGGAGGAAAAGTGTTCCATTAATAACATTATTTGCAAATCTGAACTAGTCCACTTTGAAAATTCAGCTCTAGTTATGAGGCATGGCTGCTTATATTTTTTTACACGTTGCTTCTCGAGCGGATAGATTCGTTTCTTTGTGCATATATGATTTGCGCACACTAAATCTGGGTTTATCTTTCAAACAAAGACGAATTTTTCCATAGGGTACATCGGTATGCTTATTGTCTTCGTCCTTTATAATATCATTTCTACCTATATGAACACCAATCTATCCCTGCAGCAATTCGGTGAGTATTTTTCATGCTGATATGAATACGCCAATATGTATTTGGAACATACTTTACCTATGCCCAAGTCTCAAGACTAGGGATAAGCCATATTTTAGTAAAATATGAATTTAGACCCAAATGCCGTCTTTTAGTTTCGAAACGGAGTTTATTTATTATATCGAAGCTTCTTACCTGTTGAAAAATTTTTCGAGATTGAATCCTTTCCTGGCGACGTTTCAATCGAGTATATTTCAATTTTCGATTCGCGATTTTGATTGCGTCTTTTATGTGTACAGACATACGAAGAAATAAAAAATATATATTCGGCGATATTTATCGGGAGGTGCTTTATATACCGAGTTTTAATTTCGACGTCGCCCAGGCGTTCGCCGAAAAAGGATAGGAAATTAGAAATGGGTACTTTTTTCATATATGCCAAAGCGTAGGTACGTAATTTCCAACGGCAGTGGAAATGCCGAAGGGATTACGCTTTGTAATTTCCTCCGAAGCACGCGACTTTTCGAATTAAGTATACTTTCGTTTTGGATCGTCGACCAAAAAATTGTTTTCCATGCCGCCGCGATGTTTACCTTGGGAGTGGAGCGCGTGCTCGTTATTCCGATGGAATCGACGGCGGCGAAATTTTCAAGATCGTGTGAAGCGGTTGTTGGAGCGAAAGTTTGCGAAGTTTCGATCATTTTTCATTGTACGGCACATAAAACCCAAAAGTTGGGTATTTATTACGCCAGGGAAAGCTTTAGTACGATTAATGTTTAAACCGTATACATACTAAAAATAGCCCGTCGTTGTGTTGGGCTTTAATATGGTATTGCAGTAGGCGCTTCTTCTAACAACGGCGTGCGAACGAATCCATTTATATTTAAATTTTCACATTCATGTCTTTGTTCTTATCGAGTTCAGTTGGGTGTTGGGTGAGAATTGGAAATGAAATGATATGCGGTTTTTTGCTCATGTAATGGGAATTCGGTCGTCAATAGAGGCGCGAATGGAATTGGAATCGGATTAGTTTGGGAATGAGTGATGTAGGATTTGAGAAAGAGGTCCCATTTGATGTGAGAACAAGAAAAATTTAAGACTCAATTCAATGGCTAAACTGGTGAAGCCTTTTCAAATGCTGAAAATATGCTGAGCTGGGAAAAAATGGGCCTTCAAGACTTATCTTATTCTAATGAAACCAACATGGAGTGTGCTCAAGAGTACTTGGGACCGTGAGTCCTGGTTGTGCGAAGGAGGGGTTAAAGGTAGATTCTTTCCAGTCTCGGGCAATCTAAATAGACTTGTAAATGTTGGAAAATAGCAAATTTTATTTTCCCCATTTTTCTGATTTAGACTGAATTGTTAAATTGTTGATTTCTTTATATGATTTTTTTGGTTGGGTGAGGGGGAGGGGAAGTAACTGAGGACTTGATTTGATATTGTAAAATTTCAAGACCAATTTCAGAGGGAAAAAAAATGAAAATTTCCAGCCATTACGATGGAGTGTACGAGTTTCAACCTTTTTTATAATTTACTGTAAAAATTTGTGAAAAAAAATCTTGAAGTATTAAAAAAAATTACCCGAACGCAAAGCTTATGGTCAAATGAGTTCACTAAAATGACACTGGAATCAAGAGCAAAAATTTTTATTCAAAAGTTAAAATTAAAAGATTTTTTTAAAAATGATGCTCACTTCAAGTTCCCAACTTTGTTTTACAATTTTTATCACATAGAAACCACGTGTTTCACCTAAGTTGTAGAAATACCACAAAATTTTGATTGTCAGCGAATCGGTGAAAACTGTACTTAATTATTCAAATTCTAATTTGAGTAGTTCCAATGCTAAAAAATGAGCCCAAAACTTGAATGTGCAATATTACTTAAGGGAAACTTTTAAGCTATCTCAATAAAGCAGAATATTTATTCAAAAAATTGATTCTATAATTTTTGAGGAACCATCTCAATATTAGGTAAGTGATCTTCTAACTGAAAAGAGTAACCAGTTCTAAGACTTGCAAAAATTCGTACTACGAAATGTTGGTCAAGACCTTTATATTATACGGGGTGTTCTGGGAGTGGCCAGTCAAACATTGCCATTAGGTAGTCAGCGATGAGGCGAGTAAAAAATGTTATGTACATATATAGCCTATCATGAAAATTACAGGTGCTGGCAAAAGATGAAGTTGATGAAATAAAATTATGCCCCTTCTATTATAGGCTAGGCAAATAACATTCAAAATGTCCATCTTTGGTAGCAACATTTATTTATTTCATGAACTATTGTGCAATGTTATTTGCCTAGCCTACAATCTAAAGAACATAATTTTATTTGATTAACTTCATCTCGGGTCAGCACCTGCAATTTTCACGATAGGCTATATATCAGGTAACATTTTTTACTGACCTCATGGCATACTATCTGATGGCAAAGTTTGACTGGCCACTCCCGGAACACCCTGTATTGAGTCTATTCATAGATTTTCACGATTTTCATATTTTTGGAACTTCTAAATTTTTGAATATGAAGTCTTAGTTCAATAGTTCCAAATGTTTTAAAAATTTCAACTATTTTCGAATTCGTAAAAGTTGGCAAATTGTTTAAGGTGTATTCTATTTTTTGTGATTTTCTCATAATTTTCATATGAGAAATACGTTTAAAAAAATTTACAGCCCACTAGATTTTGTATTTTGTTAATTTTGGGCTGTTCTGTGTTTATATTGAGCATCGAGTATTCCCTTACATATCAAAATTTTCTCCCCGCCATGTTTCACTACAAAATTGTAGAAAGAACGATAAAATTGACTATAGTTCAGAACCCTCGTAGCACATAAAGCGCTCGGTATCCACTTAACGTAATTGTACGCATTTTGAAGAGCAAAAAAAAAAAAAAAAGATGAAAAATTGCTCGTTCAAATGACGGAGCTAAATTCATCATTGTTCGGAGGCGTAAACAAGCTAGATCCGGTTAAACGCGGACCGGCACTTTAAATAAAAGGAAGAACGGAAAAAGCGTAGCGACTACGACGTTGCACGCTTAAGCGTTTTAAAAATAAACACTCCTTTTTTCGGCGACGGTCGAAGGAAAAAAATTATTCAACGTCTACCTTGGTCGCTAATTACGGGACGAGGGCAATTTATCACCGCAATGGTTGTTAAACAGTATTTAAGTCAACAAGTCTCGGGGAGAAACTACTAACAATATACATTAATGGTTGAGGGACCGCTGCATCGAAGGCTGCGAGAACGCCGAGCGCCCGTTTTTCGCGCATAGAACAATGGATTTGTTTACGGCGAGGGCGAAAATAGTACGCGGCAAAGGTGTATGGAGCGGGCGTACGATGAAAAATTAATGTCCGGTTTGGCGCCTGATTTTTTTATATCGGTTCGCATTTCTCAAAATGACCTGGAAAAGAACTAAAGGCGAATTATTTTTCACTGTCGTCATATAGCGCCATCGAGAACGGTAGGTTTCCTCCTTCGTGGAGATCGCGAATAGAACTGTATCGGTGGCGCGTTCACTGGACGGGAACGTAAGGGTATAAATTATTAATACGAACGTGGAATTATTGTACGTGCGTACAAATTAAATAATTACTCGTTTGGGAGCTATTTATTTGAAACGTTGTAGCGTCGAAGGTTCAGCTATGAGCGTTGCGCCGTGTAATATTGCTTTTCTTGGGCGGTTGTAATTTTTTCTCCAGTTTCCAAATGATAAATGCTCGGAAGAGTAATGTAGAAGGAGGAGAAAAGAGAGATTTACTTATGTGTAGAACAACTTCATTTCGACTCGTAGGGTTTCAAGAGACGAAGCTCAATTAGTTCGATGAAATCCCTATGATGGTAATTTTCCTTCTATTCTTCTATCCCCTCTTCGTTCTTCATGATATACTCGCTGGTTTTTTATGTTCATTACCAACATTGCATTAGTAATCATTTTCATAAGCTGTGGTAGTACATCTGTGATTGGTGACTTAATTATTGAGGTAATCGTATTTAAATGCTCAACTTAAATGTGGTCTAGAATACATCCAAAATTAATTTCGTACATTGAAGTTGTTCCATATTTAATGGATTTTTTCTCGAATCCATGAATTTTATGGGATAGTTTCTCAAGTCATTTAGGATGTATTTCTTACGCGTTTTGTCATCTCTTTTCAGATCCCATAGAATCATTGCCTTGTTCTTCAGTATCATATGTAGTAATTTCTGGAACCATTGTCTCAAATTCTGTGTGATCACTTTTTCAAGTTCTACGACTATGAGATTTCTTTTCATGTGGAATGAGATCCATTTTTTCAGTTTTACAATTACTTCATAGAATTCTGTGATCACTCAAATATTGAATAAGTATCATGGTATTTTTTTAATGTACTATGAAATTGTTTCCATATTTTCTAAAATTACGCATCCCAAGTGTTCCCAAGTTATGAGATCATTTTTGTAAATGTTGATAGGAGCACTATTCCAAGTATCATCGGATTATTTTTTTTAAATTGTTATGAGATGGTATCTCTTTTTAAAAATCTTATTACATTTTTTTCCCAAGTGGTAGGATATGAGATACATTTTGTCGTACATATGATTTTTCACCTATGTTCAATCACTTTGTCGTTCTCCAAGTCTTCGAATACATGATATTGCCAGCACACAGTTTTACATCCACTTTTTCAAGTCTCGAGATTGATTTTTCAATTCTTGTAAAAAAAACTTCTTAGTAGCCCAAGAGAGTTGTTTCCAGGTATCGTGAGATCCTTTCCCTAAATTTTAAAATTACATGTCTAAATTCTAAAATCGTTTTAAAAATTCTATGGCATTGTCTTTTCCAGTCTTACTGGTATTTTTTGCGACCACTATACTTCGAAATTATTTTTAAAAATTTTTAATTACTTCCTGAGGGTATGACCTTCCTTTATAATTTTGCATGAGATTACTTTCAAATCCCATGGCATCTTTTTGTTGCGAGTTTGGTACATTGGAAGCAGAACTGCAAAACCGAGACTGCACTTAAAGTCAGAATCTGAAAAACCCCAAAACTATTTGAAAACTGGAACCAAAATGAAAATCAACCCAGAACTGGGATCATTATGTAAAAAAAAAAAAATTGGAATGGAACCAAACCGAGAACCAAATGATAAGAGTTCTAAGTTCTCAATCTTGCTGTTTGGCTTCGCAGTTTTCACATTCCATAACAAAATGAACTCTCTAACAGCTCCATTTTGTTGCCCCTCCCCCAAGTCAAAGTTGGGATTATTTGACTTGGAGGGCCAGCAAAATGGAGCTCTCTCTAACGTATTCAGAGCTACGAATCACAACCTGGAAGAAATAAAAACGATTTGAAACCCAGAAACGAAATGAAAATGAATTCAGAACCAGTATCACAAACTTGGAACCAGAGCCACTAACTTGGAATTAAAGCTGGGACCCCCAAACTTGAATCCGAAACTGGAAACAAGAAATATGTTCAGGTTTTGCAGCCTTAATTGGAAGTATTTTTCGAAATTCTAGAATTACTTTCCCAATTTCTGGAATTGCTTTCTCTAGTTGCATGTAATCACATTTTCAGATTCTATGATATTCTCTCTTTAAATCATAAAACACATATTCAAGTTCTGAAATCACTTTCTTGAATTCTATAGCATTATTTTTCTCAATCTTCCGAGATTTTTTTATTGTTACAGTCGCTTAAAATTATTCTGTTGAATCTTAGACTCATTTAGTCAGTTTTTTGGGAATGGTATGGGATCACTTTTGGCGATCCTATGGAATTCTTTCGCTGAATTGTAGAATATGTCATTCAGATTCTAAAGTCATTCTTCCGGATTCTTTAGAATGATTTGGAACCTTTTGATTTTTTTTTTTTTTTGTAAGTTATCAGTGCGATATCTTGGAATTATTTTGATATATTCTTAAATTACTTAACAACTTCTTGAAATTTTATTTCAAGCTGTATGGGATCATTTTTTATGATGCCATACATTTTTTTTTTAAATCTAAGAATTCTCATCTAGTTCTTAAAATCACTTTCCAAATTCTATGGCTTTGTTTCCTCAAAATCTGTATGATTTCTTGGGATACAGTATATTGGAATATTATTTTGTTCTCTCGAGTTATAAATGGGATTACTTTTTAAAATTTCAGAGAATCCTCTCTCTTAGCTGGCTGAATCCTAAAATCGCATAATTATTCAATTTGTAAAATCTCCTTTATTCTAATGTCATTGTCTTCCCATCTTATGATATTTTTTATGAGTACAGTGCCTTGGAATGCTATTTTATGAAATCATAGAATCACTAATCATACGAGTATATATTATGAAATCACTTTCCTCACTATCGCTTTGGGAGCTTTCGTAGAAAACATATGATAAGAATTTATTATGGATTGTATGAATAAGTTCTCCATTATGGTCTCATCTGTTGGGGAAGGCTGTTGATTCTCTAACCAATTCGAGTGTTACAGAAATGTGTTATCAGAAGTGTTGCGGGTTCAGGTCCAATGGGTAGTGCAACTGAGTCGTTCAAAAAATTAGGAATTTTACCCTTAGATAAATTGTACAGTCTAGTAGCCGCCTGCTATGTTCGCAGACGTCTGAATGTCTTTGTGATGGCCGCTCGACGTAGACATGGACTTAGGGGAGGTGAGATGATGGTTGATGTTCCACAGTGGTTCAAGTCTCACTCGAGGGTTCAGGCATTGTACCAGCTCCCCCTCTTGTATAATGGCCTACCACAGTGGTTGAAAAGTACCGTTTCTATTTTTGGATTCCGCAGAGATCTTAAGAAATACCTGAGAGGACAGTTATAATATGTGTCCCCTTCTTTATTCATTTTTTGTTTCAGTTTGTTTTTGTTTCTTTATTTTTTTCTCTGCTTTTATTTGTTTTTTTGCTCTCTTTTGTTTTTTGGTTTTTTTTGTCTTTTTTTCTTTCTGTTATTTTCTATTCTACAGTTTCTGTGTTTTATGATTTTCTTTGGTTTTTGTTTTTTTGTTTTGTTTTTATTTATTTATTTTGTTTTTTGTTTTTGTTGCCTTTGATTCGTCTCCTGTACCAGTTTTGTGGTTTCTTATTCATTTATTTATTTACTTTTATTTGAATAGGTAAACATTTTTTATTTTGTTATTATTTTTAATTGTTGTTCCCCCATCGCACTCGCGCAATCTTGTGCATAGTGATGGGTGTAATAAATGTAAATAGCATATCGAAATGTAGAGAATATTGGAAATAAAAAAATTGAATTGAATTGAATTTTCAGAGTATAATTCGTTCACGAACGATTCAGTAACGAAGAATTGATAATAATGCATCATGTATCTGTGTTCAAGAGGTCGTTCTCGAAGGATTCATTATTTTGAAATGTGCTTTGAAAGTTTAAAGTTTCAAATAACGAGGCGTTCACGAACGATTCGATATAAAAGAATCGACAATCGATAATGCATCTGTTTTTAAAATTTTGTTGGCCAACGATTCGATGTATAACAGCGTACTTTTGATGTTCAAAGATTATAATGAGCTGTTCACGAATTATTCGTTAAAAAAGAGAGACAACCATGTATTTTAATTAAAATTTCGTTTATTCTTCATTCCATATTCTGAAGCGTGCTTCCCAAATTCAAAGAATGGGTTCTTCACGAATGACTCTATAGTCAATAATGAAAAATAAGCAATCAATTATGTACCTGTATTCAATGATTTCGTTCGCAAATAAATTGATAAGTCATTATGTTCTCTGATTAGGTGTAGTAAAACCTAGTTTTCAACTTACAAGAGATAATTTTTTCAAATCCCACGGCATTCTTTTAAATTCTAGAATTAATGTATCACTCATGTTCTGAAATATTTTGTTTTGATTCTATGAAATCGTTTCCTACTATCAGGGAATAATTTTTGCCAACTTTATCAGATCGATATTTTCTCAACTGTTGCAGATGACTTTTTCAAATCTTTAAAAATGCTTTGCCTGTTGGCCAGGTTTCCCTGTGAACGCTCTATCGAGTCATTTGTTGAGGATTGATTTTGTAGCCGTTGGAGTGTTGTTCTTGATTTCAGAGAAGTCATTCTTGTTGTTTTTCCTTTTATCGCGTATCATAATTTTGACATCAGTTATGACTCAATATTAAGAATCTTTCGTTTTTTTTGAACACTTTCTTATTTTTCTTTTTTTTATCGTATTCTGCGATGAAATCGTTGTGGTATGAATTTTAGAAATTCGAGTGTAGACAAATTTCGTAATATTTAAATCCTTCGATAACTACACCATTACCATAGAGCTGTGGCGTTGGAGCATGATATTTTCAAATATCGCTCTAGAATTTCGAATTTTTTTCCAATGATTTTTATTCATTTTTTATGAAGGCGACAAATACTTTCGATTTGGAAGGTATTCCATCGAAAGCCCTGCTTTTCACTGACGTAAATGCCGGTACCTTGAGCGGGAATTCGGTGTCGAATTACGTTTTCATTAGAAAAAACTTTATTTCGTTCGCGTCATCGTGGCATCATTTTTCTGCGTATCGTTTCGTTGCGTCGTTCTTCCATGTATTTGACATTTACATAAACGTACGCGCGATAAAATAGAAGAAGGCCAATTCCAACGACTGTGAAATTTTCCACCGTATTTACATTACCTGCCTACGATTTTCGCTACGTATAGGTGAATTCGAAACGATGTTAGGAATGAAAAAAAAAAGGAGAGTCGAATTCGTCTCCGTTTATTATACGCGAGACAAGAGTATAGTCGCGATCCCGGAGATATGAAAATCGTAAAAATACAATATCTAAATCCGGCTTTTGTTTGCGTATATTATTGAGCGCGGAAACGAAACGCGACGGTTTGCTCGAAGACAAAGGCTCCTTTGAAATTTTAATTCCGCGCCATTCCTTCGTACGCCCGTGCGCTTACATCGATGAGTTTCGAATTAAGTTTTTATTTTGTTAAATGTGGCGTAAAGAGGAGAAATTTAACGCGCTATTTTTACGTACGCCCAGGCGCAAAAATTGAAAGGATTTTTTCGCAGCACCGTTCGTCGCGCAAATTACCAACCATCGCGAGCTAACGTACCGAAAACGCGGACGGTAATCCGTTTAATATCGTAAAACCGAAATTTTTCGAACACCTCGGGTAATCTTTTCCGCTCGGTCAAGTTTATCGTGGTTTAATTACAGACGCGGCGGCACGGTGTTGCCCATTTGCTGTGTTCTCAATGATATTATCTATTTCGAGATCAATGTTTCATTCGCAACTCGACCCGTTTTACGTAGAATTTTTTCGCTCGCAATTTTCAAGCGGAGGATGCGAATTCATCGGCAACAGTAACGCGAGCTCGTTCAAAATCTGCACACGTTCGCGGGGCCAATCCGGGCGCGTAAAAGGCGACCGCGCGAAACACGTAACGCGTTTATTAAAATCGCCGTCGTGTGTAAATATACGCGCTCGGGCGCGCCAACAATGGACGAATAATTAATCCGATAATGAATTTGGGATTTATCGCACGCACACGCAATCTCGCCGATGTTTCGCTGTCGGGTATTTTACCGAATCGCGTTGTAATCTATTTTCTAGTCGGAATTTTTTTTTCCCTCCCGCAGGCGTTTCCTTTGAGCTCGATTAACCCTATCTCAGGCCGCA
Source organism: Phenacoccus solenopsis (assembly GCA_009761765.1). Classification (NCBI taxonomy): domain Eukaryota; kingdom Metazoa; phylum Arthropoda; class Insecta; order Hemiptera; family Pseudococcidae; genus Phenacoccus; species Phenacoccus solenopsis. The sequence goes on along the minus strand of CM019755.1, from coordinate 19,615,691 downwards.
CGAGGTGGATGCGGAGAATACCACATGCATTATTTATAATTCGCGTCTCTTGATTACGGTGATTTAACATTGCTCGAAAGTCGGTTAATTAAACGCTTTCGGGGAGATGTCGTTAAAAAATCTCCCTCGGAGAGCTCGTTCGCGAAGGTCCACTTCCTTGAAGGCGAAAAAGTTTTTTGCTTTTTCCAAGAAATTAGACTTCATTTTCACGGCAACTACACAAAAGCCGAATCCTCTGGTCTTATGAGAAAAAAAACCTCGGCTATAAAATTCGTAATTAAGTCGAGGAAATATAAAATAAAACTTTCGCACTTTTTAATTTAAAATTAACTAATGAACCGTTGCTGAATTTACTGCTCGCCGAAGCTCGTGACGACGTAGCGTATTCTTTATAATCGTTTTTTAATGAAAAATAATTCGTTTCCGAATACGCCTTGTAGTTAACGTTGTTGAAATGAACCGAGTATGATTTTATTCGAAATTTTATTCAAATTTTTTCATTGATTTCAATACGATTCTTTTGCCTTTGCTCGGAACAAGCTTAACCCTCTGATGGCACACATAAAAGTAATTTAAATTAGAAAATAAAAATTCTGCTGAGTCACTCAAGAAATTGAAATATAATATGTTATTGTGCTCCCTGAAATGCAGAATTTCATTACAAAAAAATTGCATAATATCAAAATTGAAGGGGCAGCATACATAGGATAGAATAGAACAATTTTTGAAAATTTATAGCTCCTTCAATATTGAAGATAGGCAATTTGTTCTTCTATGTTTTTTTCGCAAATCGTTCAAACTACAACATAGCATGGTTTTATTTTCAATTTTTGCGACCTGAAAAATGCGATGAATAATTTACATAAAAATTCAGAAGTAAATCTGCCCCTTCAAAAATTGATGTATGCAACCAACACAGATTCCCAAACTGAAGAAATTGTGGCAACGTTCACTATGAAGGGTGCACAGGGATGAGCAGCCGGTTACGCCGGAGCGCAGCGAGTTTGTATTACCGATGGGTGAAATTCACCCATGTGTGCCAATTAAGGGTTAACATTAAAAGGGAAATAAATATTATAAATTTAGTTCATGACATAATGTGCGGTGCATTGCCACAATAAACTCACCACATTCATAATGAATTTTCTCGACTCGTTGCCTTCACCCCTAGAATGTGTTGGACCCTTCAAAAGCCAGTTTTTAGTGGACTTCACTTTTAAATTAAATCTACTTATGTATTCCCTATGCTTTTCTCGTTTAACGGAGGACTTCAAGAAGTTGCGTTTTGCATAACCAAAAACTGAAGGAAAATGGCTAAATGTTCATAATTCTTTGCGATTAAAATCTCCGCCAGTTTTTCTCGTAATCAAGTGAGCTTGTAATGTGTTCTAAATCACTTCGAAGCGTTTCTTTTTTATCTCGAAAGCTAATATAGACGAAACAATGCGCTTGAAATGAACTCTATGGTGATTGAAGAGGTCATATTTTGGTCACCAACTAATGCTACACACGAAGTTTGACCTTTCTAGGTCGATTTGCTGACGAGATATGGATGATTCATGAAATTTCCTGCACCAATTACCAATTTTCCCTCTAAAAGCCGTTTTTTTCTCCTGCTCCCCTCCGACATCACTGGAGAAGCTAAAATCAGAATAAGTTTATCACTTGGGCTCATGTTATCACAGGACACCACAATAAAAAATTGTACTCCCCCACTATTTAAAGTCGATCACCACTTCTTCTCCCCTCCAAAATCATGTATGGAGATGCATTGGGGATGGAGTATGCTTCTTATCTCCAATAATCACACGAGTTCATATCAGTTACATTTTCTGGGGCTCCTCGAGCTCTACTCAAATTTGATGAACCGTCATTTTAGATCCATTTTGACCCAAATTCGAGAGGTTAGTCACCCACTAACCCCCCTCAAAGTTTAACCTTTCTAGGTTTATTTGGTGAGGAGATATGGAAGATTTGAGAAATTTCATGACTTGAAACTTTCTCAAGAAGCCGTTTTTTGCTCTAACTCCCCTCCAAATACACTTGGAAAGCTGAAATTTGGATATGTTAGTGTCCATGACTCACTTTTTCATATGAAATCAAAAAAAAAAATTGAGCGATTTGCCCCTTCTCCAGCATCCCTTAAAATTTGAGTGATCCATCATTTTGAATGTTTTCGAAAAAACAAAAAAAATGTTTTTTTCAGATTTCTAAGTAGAGTCTCTCAACGAGTTTTGAGCAAATTTCATAAATTTCCGTCCACACTACGCGTGGGGAAAAAATATATAATATATACCAAAAGTTAGACATCTGCCAGATGATTACAAATGGTTTGAGACGCAAAGATTTGAAACCCCCACCTACCCCGACCCTCCCTTCCCAAAACAGGTGAAAACGGAGTACTTTCTAGAGCCCTCTTCGCACTTCACCTCTTATCTATAGAGGCAGAGGCATCAGACGCTTTAAAGATATTTATTTTTGATCGTACTACTAGTTCGGGCTCAAATCAGTACCTGAAAGCCGAAGGGTATATTTCACCTCCACTGTCGGCTCCCTGCTTTTCAGTCCATAAAAGATAGGAAAAAAGTATGGTTATGGTTTTGTTGGTAATTTCATCTATGCATTATTTTCTTGAGAACTAATTTCCTTGTAGCAATTATATTAAAAGGAGAAAAGGCAATGAACTCACTTCACGTAGGTTGTTACTCATTCAGAAGGCCACGCGTCGGATGATTCGTTGAGTTTTCTAATAGTTTGCTCGTGGGAGCAAATATTCCGGACAGCTACGTTAGAAATCAGCGGAGTCGCAATATTCTTTTCCAAAACAACTTGAAAAATACACGTGTTTCAACAACTATTTGTGTTGGAGAATGTGGGGAAGGCATAGAAGAAGAAATATAGATCGAATGCTTTTGCAGACCAATTCGTGAATTCCTAACGCAACTCTTATCCTTGCCGGATTTCGTATTTTTTAGAAGTTAACGCTCGGTTGTTTATAACTAATGGAAAAATATTTTGTCGAAAAATTTTAGGGCACGCTCGACGTAAGGAATTTTCATTTTTTAATATTTAAATCACGCTTTAATATATATTGAAAATATTTAAAAGCCGGAGTGTATCTGGGGAGTACGTGCTCTTGATGTGGATGCAGAAGGAGGTTCGTGTCATCGATACGTCGTTGCGGAATTTTTATTTCGTATAAAAATTTTTCTTATATTCAAAGTATTATATAAGCAACATACTATAAAGAAATCGATTACGTGATAAGATTAGCTTCGGTAGCTGCGAGATGAATGGAATTTAAATTTATGCGGTGTATTTCGTAAATCGCGATCGTGAACGGTTTTCTGGCTGGTTCACGAGGTTCAGTATGACGAATAGAGTAGAGGAAAACGAGGGCGGAAAAAGTGGAGGCACGTTCCCGCGATTGGTAATTGTTGAGAATTTGTATTTTGTATTGTGGAAAACTTCAAGTTGGCCTTTCGATGAAAATGTCGAGCTTGGCTAGGAATGGAAATTATTATTTCTCTATTGCACGTTCGGAATACAAAGTAAAAAAATCATTATTTTCCATAAAGACCTGTTGATTACCTATTCCGAACGTGTATACAGATATGCATTGAAAAAGAGATTCGATAAATGAGCCTTTCAGCTTTTAAGTTCGGTTACAGTTTGCGTGATATTGCAAAAACGGTACGTTACGCCGAATGACTTTATTCGTCGTATAAGACGAAAGCAATAAAAAATGCCGAGTTGTTGACAGATCCGATCGCTGGGCAATTTTCATTTTCTGCTCTCGGCCCGCCAGTTTATTATTTTCTTTCGACTTTTCCTTCTCGCGGTCTTTTTTTTGTCGTGCTCCGACAGCTGAATGCCCATAGTTTTATATTATTCTCGGTAAATCGGCGTTTTCGTTGTAATTGTTCGAGTTCGCTTTATCTGAACGTGAATTTTTCATTTATACGTTTTCTTCATTCGTAGTGTTCTTCGTGCTTTTTGTTCGTCTTTCTGTTATCGCAGATTTTGATTTTTGACGTGTACAGGGTTTTTTTTTCGCTTCGTTCGGAGGAATTGTGAAGTTGGCTGTTGTTTTTAAAGATTTTGTGTGAAAAAGTAAAAATAAAAATTCATGAAATGCAACATGAGGAAAACGTAAGTTATGCAGTAACTTCATATGGGATTCGCAGCTGCGAATGTGAAATAATCTTAATTGAACTCTCGAAAGCCTAGGAATGACGAGAAAACTATGCCTGGAAGCAAAATCATATCCAGGATATATTTATAGAGGGATGATTTTTTAAGTACATGAATTTTTTTAATGCCCAAAAAATTTATGAACGTACTGAAGGACATGATTTACTTATAATTTAATTTAAGGAATTTATATGTATGTAAATGTACCCGACCAATGTTATTATAGAAGAATCTACCCCCCCCTGGCTTCGGCCGAGGCCCTGCTTGGAAAGTGTTCGTTTTGAATTTGAAAAACAAGACTTGATTCATTCGACGATTATTATGCTTGCAAATATTGTACTCCTTTTTTTATGGAAAAAAATAATGAGAAGAAAAAAATAGATTCAACAACTGTGTGTTCGTATTTACTAAAATTAGGCATCGGTTTTACGTAAAAAAATACAGTCGACTTTCAGACACGTGTAGAATTTGCGGAGGATGCTAAAATTCTTGAAAAATGAGGAAAAAATTCGCAGTATTTTTTCCTTTTCGTAAAAATTTCTCGCAATAGACCATCCCGCAGAGAATAACAATCGTCATCCCGATCACTCCCACCTTATGCCAAATAGGCGTCACGAATCGCGACCTGAACACCCTTGAGTAACGATAACGCGCTACAGAGTGCTTACGTATAATAAGGTGAAAATTTTCTAAAACGTTTACTTTATTGTGGTATTTCGGAGGTAGTTTATTTTCTCAGCTGAGCTTAGTCGAAAAGTAAACAATAATTTTTACTACTTTATCACCTCGAGATGCGGTAATACTCACGCCAACAAAATGGAGCCCGTATAGCGCGCTTCATAACCAACGAAATGAGATTTCTTCAATTTTTAACGCGGCTCGAGATTCGTATTTTTATTTTGACGAGATTATAAAACGGAGGCGTATTGTGAGGAAGTTGAGATGGTGTTTAACCCTAGTGACGATTATCACGTGAGATGTTCGCTATTATCGTACTAACGAGTATTTGAAGTTTGATTTGTAATAATTGATTTCTTTCTTTGAATTTGCAGAATAATGAATTTTTTATTTCGGTGAAGGATGTTGAAATTTTTCAAAAAAAAAAAATTTTGGAGATTTGAAATTTTTTGCAATCGAAAATTTTATTTTGTCATATAAAGATAGAAAAAATTTTAGTCATATTTTTTTTTTTCAAAATTCAGAGGCTCTAAAATTTTTTCAATTTTTTTTTCTATAAAAAAGCAAGAATAGATAATGCAAACAAAAATAGGGTCCAGAGCATGTATGACCTACCATTCACCTGCGAGCTTAGTAGGCTACAAGAATCTGAAAGGCAACTGGATGGGAATCTCGAGGAGGAAGGGAGAGGCGGCGCGGGGTGAGAATAGAAGATCGTGCATCCAGGAAGATATGTGCATGGAGTAGATATGATCTAGGATAGCAATAGGGACTCCAGCTCACCAGAGGGGAGTATGATGACCAGAAGGAAAGCTGACTTTTCCATATGATGGAAGAAGGGCGGAGCCGTTTGTCCCCTGGGGAAATGTAGGCTGGTCGCGAAGGTGTCCCTGCCTGTCTGGAAATAATGCAGCAAGTAATTTCCAGGCGCTATTCTGTTGCGTGTGTTAGTGAAATCCTGCAAAAAAAAAAGTTGATTTGATGAGGAAGCTGCGCAATTTGTTTTCAGTTTGTTTTTATTTCTTTGTCTTTTGTTTCTGCTTTTATTAGTCATGATTTTGATTTTTTTCTGTTATTTTCTGTTCTACTGTTGCTGTATTTTTTGCTTTTCTTTGCTTTTTTTGTTTTTTTGTTTTTACTGCTTTTGTTGTTTTGTTGTACAAATTTTGTGGTATTTTATTTATTTTTTTTGCATAGGTATACTTTGTTTTGTCATTATTTTTAATTGTAGTCCTCCCATCGCACTCGCGCAATTTTGCACATAGCAATGGGGGCAGCAAATATAAATGATATGTTGAATTGTAATTTCATAAATTTGAATAGTATATTCATCAATCATTAAATCATTAATGATTATTGATATTTTATGACTTAAAACCTTTTTAGAAATTCGTTTTTTTGCTCCAACTCACATTCAAGTTCACTTGAAGACTGAAATGGGATATGTTGAAGTCTTCAACTCACTCTTTTACATTAGACCATGTAGAAAATTTTGAGTTATTTTTTCTTAATCCTGTTTTTGAAATTTCAGTGATTCGTCATTTTGAGTCTAGATAGAAATCCGATACGTACCTCTGCATATTTAAATGACAACTCTCACTGACTCTTCCCTCTCCATGGCCCCTTCATTCTAAATGAGATAGCCTGCATAGTTATCATGTTAAATCCAGCTAAAACTTAAGCGTATTCACCAACTTGAGTTATTACGATTTGAGTAGATTTTATTTCATCGAGACAGTCGCGCTGACGATTGAAGCAATTCGCAGCGAATTTCAATCGCTAAAACATAAACTTGGCTCGTAATCGATCGTTGTGAAGCAAGACCAACTACAAGTATGTACAAAAGTTGGGGAATGTTGTCGCAAGCCGCTTTTCGGCTCTTAATCGTGTTCATTTGTGCGAAAAAATTTGAGCCGATTAATGGCTCGATTTTCTCATCAACTGTGTAGTTAATCTCGCCATTTTGTTAAAGGATGCTTAGCGTGTGATCATTGTGTGTAGATAGGTGAACTTTCGTAT
>CM019755.1:19368700-19608700 GCA_009761765.1 Phenacoccus solenopsis | reverse complement strand
ATCTTTGCGTTTCAGACCATTTGTAATTATCTGGAAAATGTCCAACTTTTTAGTGTACATATGTATATTGTTTTTCCCCGCGCGTAGCACCGACGGGTATTCATGAACTTCTTTCAAAATTTGATGAAGGATTTGTCTTGGAAATACAACAAACGGACTTTTTTGTTTTTTCGAAAAAATTCAAAATGGCGTTTCACTCAAATTTTAAGGGTAACTGGAGAAAAGGAAAATTGCTCAAATTTTTCGCTTTTGATGTCATATGAGAGAGTGAGTCACAAAGACCAACATATCCTAATTTTAGCTTTTTAAGTGTATTTTGAGGATAGTTAGAGCAAAAAAACGTTTTTTTGAGGAAGGCTTGAGTCATGAAATTTCTTGAATCTTCCATATCTCCTCACCCAATGAACTTAGAAAGGTCAAACTTTGTGTGTGGGGTTAGTTGGTGACCATAATATGACCACTTGAATTTGAATCAAAATGAATCCAAAATGGTGGATTATCAACATTTGAGTAAAGCTCGAGGAGCTTTAAGTTGGTAAAAATGCAATTAATATGAAGTCATATGATTATTGGGAATAAGGAGTATACTATATCCCCAATTTATATCCATACATTAAGTTGGGAGGGGAGAAGGAGGGGTTATCGAACTTGAAATGCGATGGAGGTACACAAGAGGTCGAAAATTTGTTGTTACTATGTCATATGATAAAATGAGAACAAGTGACTAACTTATTCCGAGTTTTGCTTCCCAAGTGAATTTGGAGGGGATTTAGAGCAAAAAACGGTTTTTTGAGGGGAAATTGCCGCAGAAAATTTCACGAATCATCCATATCTCGTCACCAAATCCGGCTAGAAAGGTTAAACGTCGCGTGTGGGATTAGTTGATGACCAGAATATGACCTCTTCAATTAGAGTCAAAATGGATCAAAAATGGCATATCAAGATTTGAAGACAATGCTGAGGATCGTCAAATAGTTATAAATTCGAGAAGTATGTGTTCATATGGTTCATATGATTATTTCATGGCAAGAAATATCCCTTTTGTTCATAATTCAACTTCTTGAGTGATTTTAGAAGGTATAGGGTAGGGGTTTTTAAGACTTAGTATGTGGTGTGGCCTGTAATCATGAAGGGTTTAGCAACGTTATTACCAAACCAGAACAAGCCGCAGTTAAAAACTCAGCTCTAGTAATGCGGCATGTCTGCTTACATTTTCTTTTTTTTTTGTAATGTTGTAAAAAATTTTTTGAATTACTTTTCTTCAATCAACGGCACTTTCAAATGTGTTAAGAGGTTTAATAAAAATTTTGCTTTTGATCCAAGAATATTGCTGAACAAGATTTGCCGACGGCGTCAAATGTTTCTTGTCTTATTTCTTGTCAAGAACACTAACAAGAAAGGCCATTCATATTTGTTATGAATCTTTATGCCACACATTCACCAATTCTTCTTGTGGACAATAAATTGTATAAGACATCTTGCTTCTAAAGCAATAATTTTGCAATATAAGATTTGTTGGCAAGAAAAAGCACATTTTCTTATAAGAAACAAGAACAAGAAAGGTCATTTTTATGTAATCTTGTTATGTCGTGCTATCGTATAGTGATATTAATAAATAAATAAGGTGAATAAGTTTTTCATTTTCCCATTTAGCAACACGGGTTGAAATCCTGCGTCAGTTCGAGGGGACGTTAATGGCTCTCCATAGTATCACTTACATCGTGTACCTACACTGTTCTGCTTCGACTGGTAGTGGGGCACAGTCTATATAATAGCTGTGTACCTACTAGACCAGATAGTGTTAGTTTAGAGTTCATGCAGTAATAAAAATCTGTTTGCTTTTTTCCATCACAACGTTTTTCTCAGTAAGTTATATTTCCTACTTCATTGAACACACTATATGATGAAAATTTTTTCAACAATTCAAAGTGGGACAAAACTGTGAATGAAAACTTATTCAAAAGAAAATTTTATTCAAAAATTAAATATTGTTTAAGAATGAGAAAATGATTTTTTCGTAAAATGAAAAAAATAAAATAAAAAAGAAAGAAAAATCGCTCAATAATAAAGAAACATCAATTGAAAATTTTTCATTAGAAGTGAAAAAAAGAAACTGATGAACTGAGAAACTTCAAAAAAAAAAAAAATTAAGTAAGTAAAGAAGCTGTAAAAATCAACAAATATTCACCAAATGAGAGAAATGTTTGAAATAAAATGAAAATGAAGTTTTTAAATTTCCTCAACTAATATTGTACGGAAGGTCATGAAATATAATCTACTTTGAACCCAATCAGAGTTCCCGCTGGTCATCGGTTATTTAATAGCTTTCCACTAGTTCAGGAAACCTTAGTGCAACTCACTCGAACAAAAACAAAGCCGTATACCTAGGATACGAGCCAAATTAAAAAATACCAGGGCGCGGTTAAATTAGCTTTGAACTGAGTATTTTATTTTAACACGTAAAAGAAGGATTTAAACAATTGGAAGAACTCGAAAAAATTCTTTTCACTACCGCAACGACCGTTTTCCGCGTTTATTCGCGTTAGAATGTGTAGCGAAAGTGGAAAGAGAATGGCGCGAAAAAAAAAAAACACGCTGGTCAGTTTTATTATTTCTAGAGGAAACGTCTGATGTAGCTATCTGTACTCTCGTTAAGTTAAATGAAACGGAAAAATAAATAGAAAACTTTTTGCCGTCAGAGAAAAATCCCGCGGTAAGATTCGAGATGATTCTTTTCTCGGATATTTCCAACGTGAAAACCCCAATCTGGCGATATTGTTAGAAGGCTGTGATAAATGCGATTTACCAACGCAGCGTAGCGATTAATGATCGAATATTTTGACCTGTTTTAATTTTCGAAAAGAATCCATCGTTTGATAGACATTCATCGCGTCTTAACCTCGTCAAGAATTCACACTTGTTTCATCCTAGTCGAAACAAAGTGGAATAATAGTAAATCCGTTTTCAGAGCTTATATGCCTTCGAGAAGAGAGTAAACCAGGCTCTATGATTTTTCTCACGCTTATTTGCGGACGCAAGCGAATATTTTTTCGGTCGACGTACCGTGTATTTGAATTTAATACGCTCTTAGCACGCGCCATATTATTATACAGACGATGCCTCTTGGCGTGAAAAATTGAGAGCACCTAATGAGATAAAGTTGACTGCTAAAAATTTACGTTTTTACGGTCACCTTTGGGAACAATATACGTGAATGGTTTTAATGAAAATATGCACTACGGGAGAATATTTTTATTCTTCTGTATTTTAAAAATAAATTCACCCAGTTCTCTCGACGTGATTGGCATTTTGATGGGCAGATTTTATTGTTAAATATAATATTCATTTCAAACGAGTAATTTGTTCGAATTTGCGAAAGCAGCAGCAGTCTTAAGGAATAAGGGTTACAACGCATCTGCTTCGTCAAGATTGGAAATAAACCTTTACTATGGTAACTTAGGTACTTACTTTATTAGCTGTGTTTGGAAAAATTGCGAATTTCAAAATTAAATTATAGTAGATTATGTCTGAATCATTAGTTCGAAACGTTATAAATAAAGCGAATATTATTTTCTTAATTAAGGCGTTTGTTTTTCAATTTTATTAATGTTTTGGCGAAATGTTCAAGATTTGGAGTGAGATATTTAATTGGTAATAGCTCGACGAAATAGTATACTTAAATTTTTGTGAAGATAGTAATTCCCTATAATTGAATAAAGAAACCTATATATCTTTTTTAATCATAAAAATTGATGTATTTAAGTAATTATTGATGTTGAACTTTTACTTTTATTTGAAATGTAAAACCTTTTTTTTTCAATGACGATAATGATTTTGGAAAAAAATATAATATCGGGAAAAATATCTGTTTTTCTCATTATGATTATTTTCTCAATATCCAATGTATTTGAAAAAGGCTCCTCCATTACATTTTGCGAAGAATACATCCCTGTCATTTATGCTTGGCAAAATATCAATTGTTAAAGATGAGTAATATTTTCAACAAAAATTTCCTTCAACATTGGACATCTCAGCTACTTCGAATTTTTGAACGGACAAATCATCATATTATCATGAGTATCAGTGTAGAGTGAAAAAAAAAACGTGTCTTGGATTTTGACCAAATTAGATGAGGTGGTTTATTTGAGTAGGAGACCTTCAAAAAAAATTTTGAACTTCGTAGGTGAAAGAGGAAGGAAACAGGAGGTTCCCAAAGTGCTCCTCGTTTTGAAAAAAAATGCTGTTTTTTTGTGTTTTTCAGCCAGTCAGAACGGTGCGAGCAACCCTTTTTTGGTCGTGAAGGGTGTAATTTGAATTTCGCCATTCTTCTTGGATCAAAACTCAGAGTGTTATAAAGGGGTGGAAAAGTTGCAGATGAGTTGTTTCAATATTATGAAATTTTCGCCGACTCTGCATACTGAATTATTTTTTGGTTCGGTAATTTGACCAATTTTTTTTCAATCTCTAGAAATGTATTAAGAAAAAATTTTTGAAAATTTTCTGTACCAGTGAAGCCATTAGTAGATCGCAGTATTTCAATATTGTGAAATTTTCACTGGCTTTGAATGATTTTTTTCATCTGGAAACTTCATGATAATTTTTCTTCTTGGCAACTAGAAATAAATTCTGAAGGAATTTTTGAAAATATATCGATACCAGTGCAACCAGCTCTTGATCGCGATATTCTAATAGGTATTGTGAACCTTTTTAATTCAGCCAATTGTTTTCAATCCATAGACAGCGCCAGATTGAGGTATTTTGCCGCTCTACATACAGCATATTCCCGTCCTAAGTCCATCTTTCCCCACCCCACTCCAACCCCAAAGCAAACAAGATAAATCATTTTATTTTTCGAAAAAAAAAAAACAAAAAAAAAAACGTAAGCAGCCATGCGGAATTACTGGAGCTGAGTTTTTAACTGGGGCTGGTTCAGGGTCACGAATAGCATTGCTAACCTCTTCATGTATACGGACCGTGCCGAATACCAAGTGTAAAAACCACTTGAGAAGTTAAACTCAGAAGAAATTAATGTAGTATTTCTTACCAAGCAATAATCATGTGTGAACACGTACAGGATGCTCATGAAAAATGTCCCCCGTTATAAGGTTTTTTTTTTTTTTTTTTTTGAAACGCTCATAGCGAAAAACCGATGATAGCTAGAAAAAAAGATTAAATCTACGGAATGTAGCCTGAAACTTCCTCTTTCGAATGGTATATGCACAAACCTTCTCACGTTACGGTTAGCCGAAAACGAGCGGGTGCACGACACACCGATCAGCCTTCTAATGCACTGCCATAGCCCCTGCCCCTACAAACTCGTTTTCTTTCGTTCGTCAGTCGTTGGGAGGGGGAATTTTTTTCGATTCTCTTTCGTTTCTGTAGAGCACCTTAGTCATATCTAGCCTTTTTTATAATTTTCGTTTTTTTAGTAATTAGAAATATTAAATTGTCAGCTTTTTGCGTAAATTTTTTTTTGAAGTCTGAACAAATTCGCGTTAAATTTTTTGTACTGACATGTGAATTTTGTATCCAGTTTTTGTGTTCTCATAGATAAGAACCTAGAGGTAGTCGTTTTTTTCTTCATTCTTTTGTCCAAAAATTCAGTTTTTGTTGGATAAAAAATTAATTTTTTCGAAAATTTTCTAGTCCCAAAATTGGTGTTCTCAACGCGATATCTCGGAAACCAATGAAGATATTCAAAAACTTTTTACGCTAAATTAAAGAGGAAGTTTTAGGCTACATTCCGTAGATTTAAACTTTTTTTCTAGCTATCATCGGTTTCTCACTACGAGCTTTTGAGGAAAAAAAACGCCGTATAACAGGGTACATTTTTCATGAGCACCCTGTATTTCTCAAATTATAAATTCTTGAGACTCCTCAAATTATTTTAGAATTGTTGAGATTCGCCGTTTTGGATTTTTTTTGACCCAAATTTAGGAGGTCATATTCTGGTCATAAACTACATTCAAAGTTTGACCTTCCTAGTTCGATTTGGTGATATGATAAGGAAGATTTATGAAATTTCCTGCTGTAATCTCCCCTCTAAAAGTCGTTTTTTGCTCTCACTTCCCTTCAAATTCACTTGGGAAACTGAAATTTAGATATTTTGGTTTCCGCCACTCACTCTTTCATATGACTTTCATATGAGATCTAAAACGAAAAATTCGAGTCATTTACCCTTTCTCCTGCTTTCCTCAAAATTTGAGTCTTCCGCCGTTTTGAATTTTACCGAAAAAACAAAACCGTATTTTTTTCATATTTCCAAGAAGAGTCTCTCACCAAACTTTGAGCACATTTCATGAATACCCGCCGCCGCTACGCGGAATAGTGTGGGCGAATTTTTATACAAATGATCTGAAACACAAAGATTTAAAGAGCCCATCCTCCCCGACCCCTTTCCCAAATTGGGTGGGCTTTGATAGCTATGGTTTTCGAGTCAAATACTCGGCTAATAATATTTGACTGAAATTACCTAGCGACTAGGTTGTACCTTATGTTCAAGATTATTTAAAACTTGAAATTATTGGTAGTAAAACTATAATAAATAAAATATTAAAATTCCAACTCGTAAATAATTTTCATTTTTATTTTTTTTTTAAGTATTTTCTTTTGCAAAATGAATTTTATAAATGTTATGCCGCAAGGCAATCAACTACATAAGAAAGTATAATATATACTTTGTAATTTAAAAAAAAAAGGACTGAGAATGTTTTATTTTACAAGCATAACAATCCTTTAAACTTAGACAAAGATAAATTAATCAGCGATAAAAATAAATACCTTTACGTTGAGAATGCTACATATTTGGTAAATGCATAAGAAATCCGATAAAGAACGTGAAGGGTTATTCGAAGTTATACCAAGCCGCATAGTTGAAACGGTACATCCTGTATTTCTGCTCTGATAACCTCCAGTTTGGGCTCGAAATACATTTTCTTTCGAAAAGTACTTTACAAGTCCAAAAAGCATATTTGTGGGTAAAAAGGCAAAAAAGAGACGTAAAATTCCAAAACAGGGTAATTCAAGAGTAAAAACCCACGAATTATTTGGGCATATTTTATGCTTCGAATTCACGAATCGTCACGATAAAGGTCATCAATTGTTTGCTCATGATCGAGCAATTACGTTCTTCTTGCGTGCATCTTTTGAAAAACTACGAACGAGTCAAAAACAATGCCCGATTATTAGCGAACGGTGTCTTTGAATTGAGAAAAATAGAATATGGCGGTGTTCTTTTGTGGTTTACGCGGTAAAATATGATGGTTGCCAAGCGCTGCAGCGAAGTCAGCGTTCGATGGGAATGAAGACGCGAAAAAATGAGAATTTATACGACATTTGGAATTGATTTGGGCGCTTGTAAATCACATTCGGGCTTTTCAGTGGGTTACGTCGGTCGAATAGTTCAGATCGTTTGGACGCGTATACGGTGTACGGTGGCGGAGGCTGCACGTGCGATCGTTCGCTATTTGTCAACGCGGATGAAGAATTTGCTTTAAACGCGCACTCTTACCTTGGTCAGCGTATACGTGTCGTGGTTACGTTACTTTATCGCATGACAGATATTAATTTAAGAGCTCGCGTTAAAGTTAGATATATACGTGTAAGGTTGAAATGACTCTCATATGTAATAATTGCGTGTATATGTCGGCAGGATACTTGGATCAAGGCCTGATGGTGCGGGATTCGAAACGACTGCGTATTAATTACTTCAAATCAGCCAGTTGGAGAACTGACATATTAAGCTGCCTGCCAACGGATTTCGCATATTTTATATGGTCGCCGAGAAACTGTGATGCCGAACATTTACCGTGTCCTGTGATCTTTCGCGCTAATCGTCTGTTCCGGTTACCGCGTATGCTCGAGTTCTTCGACCGAACCGAAACGAAAACTGGTTATCCGAATGTGTTCCGAATATGCAAAGTGGTGTTCGCCATTTTAATACTGATACATTGGAATTCGTGTTTTTATTTCGCCATCAGCTATATGATAGGATTCGGCACCGATAACTGGGTGTACAATTTGAAAGGACCAAAAAACTCGACGCTCTCGAGACAGTACATATACTGTTTCTATTGGTCGACATTGACGCTGACGACAATCGGTATGTATTACGTGACGGGCTTAGTTGGTGGATAGGCAAAGAATTATTAATGACGAGGGAAAACGCCCGGTGCCCTATTGTAATGCCTAGTCGCTTTTTTGAAACTCGATTAACCGTTACCATTGGTAATAATTTAATTCGAGTTAAGATAATTGTATAATCGAACCTAATGTTAGTCAATTGTGATTCGAATACTGGCAGGTTGAGTAACTGGGCCTATATTTGGGGTCAGCGAAGTACAAATATTTTTTTCCCGCCACGTTTTTCCTGTATAGAGCCGAAGGGCTGAGAAAAATATTTGTATCCTTTAATTCGGCCACGAACGTCACTGACAAATATTCGGCGACGGTGTATCTTAAAGCTACATTCATAACGTTTCGTTTGTATTTCCAATCACGTTTTTCTCTGTTCATGTCGTAAAACGTCGTCGTTCGCTGCGAAACTACCGAAATGAAATATTGAAGGATTATGCTTCGAATCCTTTTGTTGTGTAGTCGAGATGAGCTTTAATTTCGCCTTCTTTATTAATTTCGTCGTCGCGTTTTCGACGACTGCGGTGTAATCAAGGCAGAATTCGAGAGTTAAAAAAATCCAATTTTTTTCCAAGTTTGTTTAACAAATAAATCACAATGATAAAACGACCTGAAATCTGTCGCAAGAAGGTAAAAGGTATTTGACAAAATGGAACTGATTTGAGGTTATTTTCGAAAATCGATGATGAGCTAGTAGAGAAATTGTCAAATGAACTCGTTTGTACGATAAACAAAATTTCAGCCCGTAAATCCGATATACTCATCATTGTCATCCTGTAGGGAAGTTGGGAAATTTCGAATTTTTAGTCCAATTTCCGAAAGATATAAAAACTATTATAGCTTACATCGCTTTGGAATAGAGAAGTTGGGGAAGGGTACCTAAGACTTGTATGTCATAGCCAGAGCCGTTTTTACTCTATGGGCACAATGGGCGCGTGCCCAGGGCGGCGAATTTTTAGAACGGCAATTTTTTTTTCATACTTATATAAAAAATGCTGCTTCTCTTTCAAAATTTTCACAAATCATAAACGTAATGATTAAAAATGGTTCAGTTCAATAGTCGTAACTTTCGTAAGTAGAAGAAAATAACCACGCTCTTAAAATTACATTTGCTAAACAAAACGCTACGACAAAGAGTCGTCTGGAGAGATATGGAAATCTAAGAAAAGGCTATACCTCTTATTTATCTCATGGAATTTGCGATAAATTGGTACATTTAATTAGAGAAAAAGTTCGTTCAACAATTATCAATGAAATCAATCAAGCCAAATATTACACCTTGATCTTAGATTCTACCCCCGACTGTGCTCACATAGATCAATTGACAGTAGTTTTTCGATTTATCGACGTTGAAGGCAATCCAGTAGAGAGATTTGTGACATTTATACCGATTAGAAGTCATAAAGCCACTCTATGGAAGCAACTATTGTTGAATTTCTTTAAAAATCTGGTACACAACTGAAGAAATGTAGAAGGAAATGTTATGATAATGCCAGTAATATGTCAGGAATTTATAAAGGTTCACAAGCTCTAATAAAAAACTAGAATAAGTTTGCTGAATATATTCCTTGCGCTGCTCATTCGTTAAACTTACTTGGGAACCTTCAGAACTGCCTCCTCCCGATTTGAACGAAATGTTGCCTAACATTTTGTATATAGTGGTAGCACACCACAACCAAAATCTTAGCGGCCCGTTTTGAGTTTAAGCTTAGGCCTGTTCAATTAAAGTTCTAAAATTTATGTCTAACGGCAGTAGGAAAAAATGATTTTTTTTTAAATTAATGGCCTAAAGTTCTTACTTGGTAGTATTTTACGAGATAAACAAGAGAAGTCTTATCGACTTTTTGCATAAATTCAAAATTGAAGGCGCTACTGCATCAAATGCTTTAAATGTAATTATTATATATATATATATTTTTTTTTTTTTTTTTTTTTTTTTTTATGTGCCATGTACAGCAACAATGGCTAGAGGCACAGCAACAATCTAGATTTTACTTGTTAATCCTGTGGACTTTAGAAAAAGAAATAATTTATCAATTTGTGCCTGATCATCTGATAGAATGTCCTTTAAAGTATTAGACTTAAGATATTTGGACCGGTGAGATTGATAAAGAACGCATTCAGTAAGGATATGTGAGACGGTTATGAGGACATTACAGGAGGTACATATAGGAGGTGGCTGCTTGGCAAGGAGGTGTTGGTGAGTTATGAGGGAGTGGCCAGTACGGAGACGAGTAAGAATGGATGCATGTCGACGGTTATGTTGCAGAGAAGTTTTCCAGATGTTTATGGTGGGTTTAATACTTTTGAGTTTGTTTGAATTCGGGACATTTGACCAGTATGACTGAAATTCTTCGGATAGTAAGGATTTAGCATAGGTTTTCAAATCTTTCAGAGGAATATCTATATCTGCTTGTTTTTTAAAAATTTTTAATTTTGTTAACTTATTTCTGTATTAATTTTAAAATATTTTTGTAGCCTGAGATTTTCATTATTTCGTCATAAATTTATAAATTTCATCAATGAAATTGAAAATGGACGTGCAATTTCATATTTCGATTCATTGTTGCCCTTCATTTTCAAAGATAGGCAAAAATGATGCATAACTTTTTTTATTACTCTCGATGTGAGCTATAATTTAAAGATGTTAAACCAACATTTTATCTTAAAATTAGGATTTCATTGATGATTAGTGTGTTGTGAAATTCAGAACTTCGATTGATCAGACCTAAGCTTGAACTCAAAACGGGCCCCTAGGATTTTGGTAGTAGGATATTACCCCTAAGTACTACACATTAGGCAACATTTCATTCAAATCCGGAGGAGGCAGTTGTGAAGGTTCCCAAGTTCGTAGGTTCTTTAGCAGCAGAATCTTGCAAAGCAGCAAATGATTATTTCACGTTCTTACAGTCTCTTTATAATTTTCTTTCTGGCACATCAAGTCAATGGGGTTTACTGATGGATTGTATCAAACAAGCGAATGCAAATTTATCTTTAAAAGATGATCATTTTATAAGGGTGAAAAATTTTTCAAAAACACTCTGGGCAGCGAGATACGACGCATCATTAGCTCTTTTGAAAGGTTACCAATTGATCGTGAATTGTTTAAGGAGGGGTGGGGGCGTGGATATAAAATTTTTTGGTTGAATGCATACAGTACACAGGCGGACATTTTTAAGACTTTTTTATATTACGCATTTTCTTTCTATTATGTAAAGTTTTTTAAAAAATTGAGAAACTAGATTCATTTTAATTTTTTTTTTTTACAAAAAATTTGAAATCTTGATTTTTGAAAAAAAAAAATATGCATGCAGTTCTCAAAAAAAAAAAACACATTGAATTTTGTGATGACATTCTGCAAAAAATATTAATAGATGTTTTGGAAAACAAAAAATTGAAGCATCAAAATTTGGGAAAAATACGATTTTTGCTTCATGCCCCGTTTCTAGAAAAGCTATGCAACCAAGGAGGATCTTTTTTAATAAAAATTATTCAGGAGTACCTGGTCAATGATTTAATGGGAGGATTTTGTAAAATTTTAGTTTGGTGCTGGTTTTTATGGAATTGACCGAAGTAACATGACAAAAATTATGAGAAAGTTGAACAGTTGTGGAGATGAAATTGTTGGATTAACTGAAGAATGTTTTCTTTTCACAGAGTATATTAAAGAAAAAGAATTCAAAAATGCTACGGAAATGCTAAAAGAAATTATAATAAAAAAATTGATTACAATATATCCAAATATCTACGTGGTTTTGAAAATGTTCGTTATTTTACAAGTGAAGGATTTCTTTAGAATTTTAGTGGCTCAAGAAAAACTGACCAATTTTGCGATAATGGCAATTGAACCAGAAATTACGAAGGATGCGCCAACACATGAGATTGTGGAGGAATTTGCAATAAAAAAATCAAAAAGAAAAACGATTTAATGTTACTTAAGAATACCTTATACAAGTACATTTCATTTTTCATTTCATTTATGGTTTTATGTGGTAAAAATCTAGGAGAAAGTTTGGAAAAAGCTTTTCTTTACTTTTACATTTTTTTCAAAATTTGGTGGGGGTGGAAAGATTTTTTGGGCTCTTGAGCGAGAATATGTTGAAACCGTCTCTGGTCATAGCATTTCCAATTGATTGACCTATGTCTATTAATATATAAATTCCGTACGACCTATTGAAATCCTAACGGGCAAAGCACCAAATTCTCTTTTACAGTATGAAATTTGACATGAATTGTAGCAATTGGGTTTAAAATTTTCATTTTTTTGATTTATAATTTTTAGCTGAGTTTTTAACACGAAAAGGATAGAGATTACAGGCTACTTGATTTGGGAAAGGGAGTTGGGAGAGGGAATCTTCAAATGTTTGCGCTTCAGATCATTCGTAATCACCTGGCAAATACCCACCTTTTTGGCATCTAAATTTTTTCCCACACGTAGCGCCAACAGGCATTCATAAGATTCCTCAAAACTTGGTGAGAGACACTTTTTGAAAACACAAAAAAATAACTTTTTTGTTTTTTCGATACACCCCAAAATGGCGGATCACTCAAATTTTGAGAAGAGCTAAGGAAGGAGCAAATTGCTCAAAAATTTTTTTCTTAATCTCCTATAAAAGAGTAAGTCAGGACACCAACATATCAAAACTTCAGTTGCCTAATTGTATTTGTAGGGGAGTTGGAGCAAAAAACAGCTTTTTGAGGAAATCTTGACTTATTAAATTTTTTGAATGTTCCACATCTCCTCACCAAATCATCCTAGAAAAGTCAAACTTAGTGTGTGGGGTTAGTTAGTGACGAAAATATGACCTCTCGAATTCGGGTCAGAATGGATGCAAAATGGCGGATTATAAAAATTTGAATAGAGCTTGAGGAGCCTTAAATTAGTAAAAATGTAATTAATATAAACTCATATGATTATTGGAGACACGAAGTAAACAATATCCTTAATTCATCTGGATACATGATATAGGAGAGGAGAAGGAGAGGTTATCGACCTGAAAAAGTGCGGGAAGGTTTACGAGATGTTGAAAAGAACCTCAAATTAGTAAAAATATAATTGATGTGAACTCATATGATTATTGTATTAAAAAGTAATTTTTTTGCATAAATAGGAGTGAAATTTTTTAGGCTTTGAAGTTTCAAAAAATTGTAAAAAAATTATTTGGGGGGAGGAGGGTACATGGCTGAATTTTTTTTCATAATTAGCTCTTACTCCAAGGTACAACAATATAATGTTTTCAAACCCCCAAAGTGGGGTGGAAGTTGGTCAAAGAAATGAAATGTGTAAGAAAAACGCCTTCTAAATTCATTGTTGTGCATTTTTTTTGCGAACGACGCGTATGGGAGAAAAAGTAGTAGAGTAATAAAATGTTCATCATTAAATTCTCTATGAGAAAGGGTCTTATAATTTTTTTCGTACACATGTTAGGGAAGGAGGTAGGGGACTACAAAGTTGCTCGTAATACTAATATTACATTATCGCGAAGGTAGTATTTCTTGTACCTGAGGTTCATCAAATTATTTTCAAATTTTTACGATCGACCATTTTGGATTCATTTTGATCAAGATTTAAGAAGTCCTATTCTAGTCACCAACTAGCCCTACATAAAAGGTTTGACTTCCTAGGTCGATTTGGTGATGAGATATGGAAGATTCATGAAATTTCCTGCAGCAATTTCCCCTTCGAAAGTAGTTTTTTGCTCTATCTCGTCCTCAAATTCACTTGGGAAGCTAAAATCAGAAGAGGTCAGTCATTTGAGCTTATTTTATCATATGATTCCTCAATAAAAATTTTTCGACCTCTCGTGTACCTTCACTACATTTTCAGGTCGATAACCTCTCCTTCCCTCCTTCAACATCATGTAGGGAGGTGAATTGGGGATATTCTATACTTCTTGTCCCCAATAATCGTATAAGTTCATATTAATTACATTTTTACTAATTTGAGGCTTCTCAAGCTCGAATCAAATTTTGATAATCAGGCATTTTGGATTCATTCTGACCCAAATTCAAGAGGGCATATGCTAGCCACCAACTAACCCCACACACAAAGATGAATTTCTCTAAAATTATTTGGTGAGGAGCAGGGTTGCCGAGAGCCAAGTGGGGTGCTAAGGAAGAGTGAATTTCGGCCTCCTGTGATTTTTTTTCTTTACAAATTCGAATACTTCTATTTGCATCGGTGTATTGATGGAATGGATCTGGGTCCTTTGAAAAGCGCCGGGCCCGGGGCAATTTGCCCCCCTTACCCCCTCCCCACCCTTTCAGCGGCTCTGTTAAGGAGATGTGGAAAATTCAAGAAATTTTATGACTTAAAACTTCCTCAAAAATCCGTTTTTTACTCCAACTCCTCTCCAAATGTACTTACAGAGCTGAAATTTGGATATGTTAGTGTCAGTGACTTACTCTTTCATATGAGATTAAGAACGAAACTTTTGAGTCATTTGCTCCTTCTCCAGCTACGCTCAAAATTTGAGTGATCTGCCGTTTCGAGGTGTATCGCAAATACAAAAAAGTTATGTTTTGCATTTTCAAGAAGAATCTCTCATCAAGTTTTGAGTAAATGTTACGAATGCCCGCCAGCAGTGGACAATTGTCAGATGATTACAAATGGTCTGAAAGGTAAACATTTGAAGACCTCTCTCTCGATCCCCACTTCCCAAATCTAGTAGGCTGTAATAGCTGTAGTTTTCAAGTTGAAAACTCGGCTAAAAAATGAAAAAAAAGTTCCTACCACTTTTTATTTTTGAAAAGTTGTTTCATTGAAAGCACCTAAATATCATTTCTGAACATAGTCGAAGCACAGCTTTAATATTTAAATACAATTTGAAAGATGATATAAAAATAATAACAAAATGAATTAATTTTTTTTTGGTGTGAATGAATAATATTATCATTGTAATCTTATCTTCTTGGGAATTGAAACAATTTCCGGACAAAACCTTCAGACAGTTGTACAGACTGAGAGATCGATTTTGACGATGTTTGTTTTAAGAAAATCTATTTGAACCACAGATATGCCATCAAGCGAGAAAAAAGGGAAAGCGGAGCGTTTGGAATTAACATTTCATTTAATATGATAAATTTTCATTCGCAGGTGAAACGCCGCAACCGGAAAATGATCTCGAGTATCTCTTCGTAGTGGCTGATTTCTTAGCGGGCGTTTTGATATTCGCCACCATCGTCGGTAACATCGGCAGCATGATCAGCAATATGAACGTAGCCAGGGTAGAATTTCAAAACCGTATGGACGGCGTGAAACAATACATGGCCTTTCGTCGCGTATCCAAAGAACTGGAAGCCAGGGTTATACGATGGTTCGCGTACACGTGGGCTAATAAACAAGTAAGCCGCGGCGACGGCCGCTCTAAAAGCTCGCGCTAAAGTTAATGGGAAAAGTGTGTCAACTTTACTCGCGAATTACGATACGTCTTAATGTTGAAACAGCGGCGTTGGTAATATTAACGTTACCGAGTTGCTAGTATTTAACGTAGATGCAAGCCGCACGATGAACGTTGAGATTTTCTAATCCGTTAATAATAACCGTTTGTACGAAGTTTAACTTTACCAGCGCTTCGTGAAGGTGCGATAAAGAACATTGTCCCTGTGTTCGCCTTATCAAAAACGATCGACTTGTTGCTAAATGGTGAAAAATATTTTGGCAAAATTACAACACCGGTAGCTCGCTTTAGACAAATATTCGAGCGAAAAATTCACTACCGTTTTGATTCGGCGTTATATATTCCTTTATGGTTGGTAATTCTCGTGTAATAACTGGAGAAAAGTTTCTCGACGATTTACGAGCAGATAAAACTTGGCTAAATTCGATTGCCTTATTTCGTTCGAATTTTATACTATACAAAACACCGGTCGTAAAAAAGGATTAAGATGCAATTTGAAATATCAAAAAAAAAAAAAACATACAACCGTAGCATCGTAAAATAATACGTGATAAAATATGAATTTCCGTTCGCCGTATACAAGAACGAGTTTGCGGGCAGGAAAAAAATAAGGAACCGCCATCGTTTTTTATCGTACTCGCCTCTTTATTCCAAGTAGAAAAATTACGCTTTTCATCGTTGTACGTGCGATAATTTATTATATCAATTTTCAGGCTTTAGACGAAGATCGAGTATTAGCCGCGTTACCAGATAAACTCAAAGCAGAGATCGCCATACACGTGCATCTTGATACGTTGAAAAAAGTACGCATTTTTCAAGACTGCGAGCCAGGCCTGCTGGAGGAATTGGTACTCAAATTGAGATTACAGGTGGGTTATCGTTAATGGTGCCTTAGACCTGCGAAAAATCATGTTGATATTTTAAATTACTTCTCCAATTTTTTTTTTTTATGGAAGTTCTTACCCATCGTAATAAATTTTAAAAATCGATAGTAGAAAAAATTGAAATTATTTCGACCAACTTTTTTTTTCCGAAATTTATGCAATACATCCGAGTAAATATTTTAAAGGTGAATCAAAAAAGTTTTTCTCGAAATTTCACGAATTCGTTAAATTTTAATGTATGAAAAGCACGACGGAATAAATTTGGCGGTGAATTAATGAAAAAAACAAGGATTCCATGATATTTTATTAAGTCTTAGAGTTTGAAAGTGAAATTTTCTAAACTTTATCGTTTACTTTGGAGCGAAGTATCCGCTTCGGCGATGTTCACGTAGAGCGGAAAACCATGAAAGAGGTCGTTTTAGTCGTATTTTTGTACCTTGGTGTTTAAATAATTTTATTAGTTGAGGTGAAATAGTCGAATTGAGGATATACTGTAAAATTTCATTTTCGAGGTATGTGTTTTTTTTTTTATTAAAATTGTTTTTAGTTTGGTGTAAAACAGAACTTTTTTATGAATTTAATAAAAAATGTAAACATGTTGTTTCTGCTAAAGAGTTTTTATCTAAATTGAAAAAATCGCCTTTAAAGTTACGAAAGTTAGCTTCGAGTTGAATAGTGGTCTTCACTGGCGAGCTATGGCGTTCAGCATGCTCAATGACTAAATTTTCATAAGGTGAATAGATCGCGGAGAGGGTGTTTCGCCTTTGTTATTTCATTTTTTTTTTTAATTGAATTTATTATAATTTTTTTTTTTGTTTATCCGTTTTTTATTATTTTTAAATTTCTCCCTTTTTATTTGTAGTATTTTGAATTGATTGTAATAATGAATTATTAATTCGTTGAAATCCTGCACCTGCTTGTTCCTAGGAAGCATGAGTGGTCAATAGTCTTCATTTTGATTTAAAAAAAAAATTTACTTGTCTCAGCGTGTAACAGAAATAATTGCTGATAAGCTGAAATTTGGGATGCAACATGAAGACACCATTTGTATGACATCTTATATAATTCGGCGCCTTCTCACTAAATGTGTATCGATATTGATAATTTCATATTTTTATCTGTAACTCATTTAGTACCTCTTGTCTACGTACTTGAATGCGGAAACAGCCCTTGCAAAATAAAAACTCATTGAATTTTATATTATTAGCTGTTTTTTTTTTTTTTTTTTTTTTTTTTTTTTTTTTTTTTAATGTAGTGCTCTCGATAGTCAGGAATTGAACGAAGAATTTGCCCACTTTTCATTATTCGCTTTAATGAAAAAAAAAATCATTGTACGTGCCTGATAAATTATAATTTCTCATAAAACTTGTGCGAAATACCGAAATTCATTGCTTTTTTTCAATTTTGAATATAAAAAATACCTGAGGTAATGTTGTACCCTCTTTTCACCCCCCCACACTTCTTAGAGAAAAACAGGGACGTACCGAAAGGGGGGAGAGGGGGAGCTTCCCCCCCTTGGCTTTTGGATAGTTGGTAAATTTGGAGTTTTAGCGTAAAGTTGGTAAATTTGACCACTTGCGCAGTATTATTACAGTTATTTTTACATTTTTTGAAGTTTAACAAGAAGACTGTGACATCTTATTTAACATCTTATTTTCGCGGAGCAAAAAAAAAAAAAGGTCAACAGTTGGTAAAATTTTATGGTATTAGTTGGCAATTTTTGGTTTTTTCCCCTCCCCCCTGAACAATGTCCTCGGTACGCCCCTGGAGGAAAAGCTACTGTAATGCCATTTATCGCCTTCGAGCTCAAATTGCTATTATCTTTGGAGTTATATGGGGTAAACCACTTCCTGCTCTTTAGTTAAAAGTGATTATGGACTAACCTGAGGATAAACTTTTTTTTTTTAAAACTTCGAATCAGAAGGTATAAAATAAAAAATGTTCAAAAATGTAGAAAATTTTGAAAGTAAAAAAAAAAAAAAAAAAAAAAAAAAAAAAAACTTGAAAACGAAGAAATGTCCTGGAGGAATTGAACATTAGAAAATCTTTGAAAAATTTAAAAGTGTATTTTTTTAATCTGATTTTTTTCATTTTTTTTTTTTTTTTTTAACAATGCATAAAAACAATAATTTGAAGATTACTGAATGCGATTTCCAGTCTTTATAAATGCCTTAACCAATCCTACGACCTGTAAGTCATCTATATTAATCATTCATTTTCAAAAATACTTCCACAAAATTTGATACTTTTTGAAAAACTCGAGAAAAGATTTGAATTTTTAGGAAATTGATGGCATAAAATTTCTTCACTTATTTGGCGTTACGTTGTAATTTTTGATTGCAAAAAAAAATTGAAATAATTGGAAAATTAATTTTTTTTAAATTTTCGAAAACGTTGACTACATTTTGGCTGGCTGCCATCGGCCGATTAACTTCTTAGACGGAAATTTTATCATATTTTGTGAAAGTCATTTGGCAATTATTTTCCCTCACTCCCTTTATATTTTAAAATATCAAAATTTATCGTATCTTAAGGCTGAATTCATAAAGAAAGGGCGAATTTTTCGTTCCCATTTCGGAAATTTTGGAACGTGCTGTGAAAAAATGAATGGAATATTTTTTATAGGAAATTTCACGAACTTCTTCATCGATGAGTACTTTCCTCGTATCTAACAGCTTATTTAGCAAATGGTTGATTTTTTCAGGATGTGATAAAGATAGTGTGTGAGTACAGAATTTCACCTCGTCAGCAATTATTTCGATTTCGAACCCTCCGTCGACTGAAGTATGGTAACTTCGAGGATCACATTATCGTATTAAAGTACGCAAAACATTCGATAACAAGTACGAGCGTGACACTAGGCACGCTCGGAATATTCCGGCTCGTATTCGAATATCGGTATAGACGATTTTTGGCTGGATTCCATATAGAAAATGAATTTTACGGCGAGGTTCGCTCATCAGAATTCAATTTCACGTGATAAATGTTCGCTTTCGCAGACATCGTGTTTATCGCACTTTAAAAATTCCATATTCTCGAAACTTCTACATCATTTATTTCGCTCGACGCGGATCCTAATTGAGAAGAATAAAGGGGTTTCCAAAACGAACGTGAAAAAATAAACGTCTACGGTTATATCGACGGCGAGTAGAATTAGCGAAATTGGGTAACAATGGAAGCGACGAATAACGTTTTGTAAACGTTATAAAGTGTGTAGGAGAATTTACATGGAGGTAAAGAAATGCAACGAAATAGTATTACTTGGCGCAGATGTTCCCATATAATGTGTTTCAACGTAGTAAAAGTTTATATCTTGAAATTTGTATAAAAGTATTCACGCTGGGAAAGGTGCTGGAAAAATTGAGAACGCGATTTGCCAATGTATATCGAATATATTTTCGGCTCGTATTATTAGATTTACAGCGGAATACTTTCACATTGATTATTCGTTGAATTGACTGGCGCTTTGTTGGCGTGTACGACGAAGGATGGAAGAGTTGCGAAGAAAACATTTTAAATTCATCAACTAGCCTAGTGCCAGGCTAAGGACATGATTTTTAGCTCAATTGTTGTCAAGGTTAAGAAAAAAAGGATTAATACTGAGTTGAATTTTAATGTATTTCGCAACGAGAAGAAAAAGCTTTTTAATATACTTTGAAAATATATAATGTCAGCAACAGGAAAAAGAACGGAAAATTCATTCCATTAACACAGTTTTTCCTTTCAAACATTTCGGCCGAGTTGAAAAGTTTTTCTTAAATTCCCTACTAAATATTTGAAACGATTTTTTTTTCACTTCAGATTGCCAATTAAAATTCATAACTTTCGATATGCGTACTTGTTTTTGTTTTCGTAAAGCATCTATTGATATTGTTTTTTTTTGTTTTTTTTTATCTGGTAAACCAATAACAGAAGTTTTTATTTATTTTTTGCTGAAACGTTTTTGGGTTCACGTACGTTGAACTTTTTCGACGATTTTACGGAAAGCTAAAACTCGAGGAAAGTTTTCAACTGTAATAAAAGTTTAGTGTAAACCTCTACCATATTTTTTTTTCAATACTAATTTCTCATTTCTATGGAGAAATTTATGAATCCAATTAAGTGACGCAGATTTCGAAATGAATTTCGCTGGAATGAGGACAAATAAACTTTCCGATTTTTTTTCCTCTCTTTTTTTTATTTTTCGAATCGAGATTTCGCTTTTAGATTCGAGTATTTTTGGCGAAGCGTAATTTATTTAATTCCATCTCTTTTCAGAAGTCGAAAATCGATTTATATTTATTTAAGAAGACGATTAAAAAGCTAAATTGTCGTTTTCTTTTTTATCGAGATTATTTCGAAGCATTCGTTATATGATATTCCGCTTCCAAGAAGTATATACTGTTAGGAGACTGAAATTAGATAATTGATCGCTTAATGTAACCTTTAAATTGGTAATTAGTATTATTTGAGTTGAAAATGTTGTTTAATTTCAGGTTTTCAGTCCGGGGGATTATATCTGTCGAAAAGGCGACGTAGGAAAGGAAATGTATATCGTGAAACGAGGACGTCTGAGCGTGGTGGCGGACGACGAAAAAACCGTGCTGGCTACATTAAGCGCTGGCAGCGTTTTTGGCGAAGTTAGCGTACTCGACATCGCTGGAAATAAGACAGGGAATCGACGAACCGCTAATGTACGAAGTTTAGGTTATTCGGATTTGTTCTGTCTGGCGAAAAAAGATTTATGGGAAACATTAGCGGATTATCCCGAAGCGAGACATAGTTTAATGGAAAGAGGCTGCCAGCTATTAAGAAAAGATCATCTTCTTGACGAAGAAGCATTTAGAAATGCTCAAGTAGAAAAAGAATCGTTGAAAGATCGCGTCGAAAGATTAGGTAAGTCGACGGGTGAAAGAGCGTAGTCGCAATTATATGATATGTTACGAGAAACGAAAAGCGAAAACGCCGCGTGGCGTTTTAAAGACGTGTCGTAAAACATCAAGATGGCTGTTTTAGATTAAGAATCTGTAATAACGTGGATTTCCGAGTTGTTTGTGAGTTTTGAGTGATAATTAGAGCGTTTAATGGAAAAGACATGGGGTGCTCGGGTTGATGTGGTTTGATGGCGTGATTATGAATAGAAATTTAGCTCATTATCAAATTATCAAATTACCGTATTCCTTTATATAAACTCTGTGAAAGCCTTTAGATTTATAGGAGCTTTCTACGTGGTACTAGTTTCACATTTTGAAGTGATATTAAAAATTAAAATCAAACAATCAGATGTACTCTGTACCGTTCACAGCGGAAATGATTTTTAGGCCCTGCGCAAAAAATACGTATTTCTGTTTGGTAGAATTAATTTTTTGGGCGACGAGAATCAAAAAGTAAAAAAATTTTAATACCTATACTTTTTATTAATTTAAATAGAGGAGTTTATTATAGAATGAGAAAATTAGCGTATGGAACAATGAAGTCGATATTGGTAATTTTATGAGATTTTCTGGGTTTTTTAAAAGTGAGGGGTGTTGGAGGGTTGTCGTTGAAAAGCAAAAATTTTTTTCGATCAGTAATGTCATTTTTGAATTTTTTTTTCTTTCTTTTTTTCCCTCTAATATTTCTGCATTTTTTCATATTTATATTTTTTTTTTGGTCAGGACATTTTTATATTATAATTATTATTTTTTTTTCAATTATACTTACTTGAATTTTATTACTATGAAACATCATTTCATTTTTATTTTTGTTGTCTATTTCGATTTTTTTTTCTCCTAAAACATTTTACTCATTTTTGAGCATTTCTTTAATCTAAGAAAATATTTTTTTCAAATAAAAATTCAGGATATCCACGCTCAGAGTGTCTGATAAATGATAAAAGTGATGAAATTTATGTTTGAGGATAAATCTTTTCACTTTGTTTTCTAATTTCTTTAGACATGGAATGTCATATTTTTTTAAAATAAAAATCAGCAAATTTTTGTTCTATTATGCATTTTTACTTTCTTCGGTTGTTCTGGCACACGGAACTTTTTTTGTTCTAAGCTAAAATTTTGAAATGAAATTAGTGGACTCGGACTCGACTTGGTGCTTTCATGAGCTGCAAAAATTCGAAAGAAATTATAAATATTAATTTTATTGAAAACAACTGGGTATATCTTGTTTCTATTTGCACTTGGAATAAACAAGCACAGTTTTGAAAAATCAGAATTTGTTCCATTATATGCCAAAAAATTGAAAACCCCCTTTTTGAGTGCGTCAGTGCAAACAAGGAAACCTTTTGAATTGTGAATCATCAATTTCGACCGAACAAAGTACTCCCTCTCTACTCTTTTAAATACACGTAAGGTGTGTGAATTCGAAAATCTTTCGAAAATGAGTTAGAGGATGAACTATCGACTCAATCTGGGTCTAACTAGTTTTAGCTGTCAAGTTAATACCTACATAGATTATAGCGTTTTTTCATTTCCCCCCCCCCCGCCCCTAATCAAAATACACGTACGTTGAATGAATTCCAAAATATTTTGAAAGTAATCTCGATGAAAGTTTAGCTAGTTTTACCTGACAAAGCTGATGCCCACATGAGCTATACCATTTCTCGAAAAATTATATCCTCCCCCTCCCGCTCTACTCTTGGGTGTGAATTCCAAAAATGTTAAAAATGGGTCAGATGACTGAAATATCGTCCAAATAAAAGATTTAGCTAGTTTTAGCTGCCAAAGTTACCTTTTTTATCATAGCATTTTTCGATAAATTAGCTCCCCCATCCTCTTTCAATGTTAAAATCTCTGTGCAATTCCAAAATCGATCGAGAATACAATCATAATTTAGACGAATGAAGCATCGTTACAATAAAGAGCCCAGTTAACTTCAGCTGTTCAATTTTGCGTTCCCTAAATTACAGCTTATTATGATTAATCATCCCCCGTCCCTCCACATCAGAATACCCGAGCTGAGTGATAATTTGAAAATTGATCGAAAAAATAAGCGTCGCGAGGTTGAAGGATGTACCAGGTTTTAGATGCCAAATCTATTATTTACTTATTTTTTCACATGAATTTAGTCCCGGAGAAATGAGCGTGTTTTCATGGTCTCTTTCAGTTGGTGTGTGTTTTCTGAAGAAGATATTTTATTTTCCTTCATTTCGTACTACAAATTGTTTCTTCTTTTTTTTATATTTGTAATTTTCATGATTTTACCCGGTTTTTGAAATTTTACCCGCCCCACTCCCTCCCCCACACTTCAGCATATCAACTTGGGTAGTTGACATTTTTATGGTGAGTTTCCCAGGTGATGAGTCTTTCATCAAACTTTGTTTGATCAAAATCGATGATTTAAGCTTCGAAAGCTCCCTCGTAGGGGTAACGTATTTGATTTTGACAAAGAGTGCCCCCATGAGGCCGTAACTTACAAAAGTGTTTCAAAAAGAGATTAATTTTTATTTTGAAAATTTTCTAGACATTCTGTTATTTCCTAAGACTTGTTTAGAAAGTCTGAGCTGCTAGAGTTCAAAAATAAGAAATACTGAAAATTGAAGAAATTTCCAAAAATTAAAGATGTAGGGTAAAAGTTGAGAATTAAATATAGTGTAAATATTAGAAAAAAATTGTGGTAATAAAAAGTCAGAAAATTAGAATAAATAGAAAAATATTTTAAAATTTAAAAATGTTCAAAAAACTAAATAAAAATTTTAATTGAATATTTAAAAATGGAAAAAATTACTAAAAAATGAAAGAATTTTTAAAAATAAAAAACTGTTTGAAAAAAGAAAAAATCAGTAAAAATAAAAAAGGGAAAGTTTTAAAATGGATAAAAATTTAGAAAAAAAAGTCGTCAGTTCAATTTTATGTTGTTGTTGAAAATCAGTTCACTAAACATAACTATTTAATACTTCGCGGGGCCCAAAATTTTTTTATTTTCTCAGTCCAATGGTAGGTCGGCAACACTGACTCTTTCAATTGTAATGAGTAATTATACCTGTTAAAGCTGAATTTCGCCTGAATAGTGAAGTTGAAATAATTATTAATAATGTATGGTCTAAAATCACATATCGTTATTTCCCAGATAAAATGATAGAAACGTTTCAAAAACAAATAGAAATATTAATGACTGATTACGCCAATCAACATAACAAATTGAGAAGAAGATCTACAAAATCAGAACACGAAAAACACAAACGAACGACCTTCGAAAGGTATCGAAAATTATTTTCAATATAATATTGTTCTCCAGTTGAAAAATATATAGTATAGGTATGTATAATAAATTATGGAATCATAAATGTATTTTCCAGACGAGAAGATTCTATACGTAACATCGATAGCAGTAGTTCGGAAAATGGCGGCAACGAATGCGAACCAGTACCAGGTCCATCTTGCGAAGCTGGTCCGTCGAAAGTTGCGCCTCGATGCTCAAATATAGGTAGACGATCGTTTCACATTTCATCAAGAACTGCCTGGGCGCGAAGACGCCATAAACCTCAAAGTAGTATATAAATATTTCCCTTCTTCTGTATGTGGTAGGTATATGTTACCATGATGTTAACCATTATTCGGATAAATAAGATTTACAAATATGTAGCATAAGCGGATAGGTGAACTCGTAATCACTTTGTATTTTCTACTCTTTTTTTTTTCTGTCCACAATTTCGCACCTTCAGTTTGTATAACTGAATGGATATTTGGCCTTTTTCAGTTTCCCACTGCCGATGTCTTACATCGTACATCAATGAGCCAATTAGCACGTATATTTGTATTTTGTACATATGTAAGTTAAATAAGCACCTTTTTACTACCGAATTGTACATATATGATTTTGGCTCTGTGTAGCGATGAACTTTCGTCGTATTTCTCTTCGCCGAAATTCACATAATCATTTTTTTTTTTTGTTCAAGTTTTCTACTTATGTATTTTTCTGAGTGAAATGAATTACGCTTCGAATTTCTCTATTCACTGTTTATACTTGTAAGAAATATTTTGTGAAAAAATTTATAAACTCGTAAAAAATCTTACTCATAATTAATGGTTCAGTTACATTTAGGACAGCGTTTTGTCGCATATCTTGGTATAAAACACCGTCCAAGACGATATTAAAAGGAGAGAAAAATAAAAACTAAATAACAGCGCCATACGTTGTTTTTCATAATGAATTAACTTTTATGTTATAGAAGAATGTTTCATTTGCTCAATCTTATTACATTTACATGTGACTGTAATGCATGGAAGATATGAAATCACATTTGTATATTCAACGATTTTCGATATCCGACACAATTTCAGTTGATATTGCTTTAAAAATTGTTATAATTAAATGTTTTACTTGTTAATTTGTTTTGGTGTTTTGTAAAATTGTATCTAAAACGAAAATACATGATAGTTGATTATTTTTTCATAATATCCTCATTGTTAGGGAGTATTTTCTTTTGGATTTTTTTTAAGTGATGAAATTCTCGAAGGGTGCACGTAAAGGTGGTTGCGTAGCGTTGTGTTGGTTCTATCCCATTGCTTTCTTATAGTTGACGAGTTCATAATTACGAACATAGACGAGCAATAAGATATCACGAAAAAAGTATTCATCTTAGATCTTCGAATCATGAAAACTTTTGAAATTTGAAAATAAAAGACACTTTCTCTTAGCTTGTTCAG
This sequence comes from Phenacoccus solenopsis, assembly GCA_009761765.1. Taxonomy (NCBI): domain Eukaryota; kingdom Metazoa; phylum Arthropoda; class Insecta; order Hemiptera; family Pseudococcidae; genus Phenacoccus; species Phenacoccus solenopsis. The sequence goes on along the minus strand of CM019755.1, from coordinate 19,582,663 downwards.
AATGAAAAATCTGAATTCAAATTTATGAGTAAGTTATAAGTTATGAAATATTTTTGTTAGCTTTTTTTTGGACAAATAATCAGTTGATCTAAAAACCTGTGAAGTTTCTCGAATTCTTATCATATAAGAGCATATCGATGCTTTTCTTCAAAAACCACGTAAGTCAGACTTACGCAAAATTCACTTTTAAGTGGTTTCTTATGTAAAAAAAATCGAGGAATTCGATTTTGAAAACCTCGTAAGTCCAAATCATCAACTAGCGCTTCTATCCGTAAAAAAAGAAACCTCGTAAGTCTGTCATCAAAAGAAAATACTCGTACCTCTCCTGAAAAATTTATATATTTTGGACTTCCGTAAATGGTTTCTTATGTAAAAAAAATCGAGGAATTCGATTTTGAAAACCTCGTAAGTCCAAATCATCAACTAGCGCTTCTATCCGTAAAAAAAGAAACCTCGTAAGTCTGTCACCCAAAATAAAATACTCCTTCCTGAAAAATTTATATATTTGGACTTACGTGGTTTTTGAAGAAAAGCATCGATATTTCAAATTTCAAGTGAAACAGCAAGTCGCACGCTCAGTGTAATAAGGTCACATTTCAAAAAAAGCATGTAAAAATTCAACAAAAAGGTACTCTTTTCTTACTTTTTTGGAGTAAAATGAACTAATTTAGTATATCTGTCACACTTTTACCGATTTACATTAATTTTACCCAAAAATGTATGTAAAAAGAAGTACTTTTTTGAGATGTGGCCTTCTTGTTATTACAATTTTGTTTTTTTTGAGATGTGGCCTTATTGCACTGTAGGTACACAATGTTGTAAGAAAATGGTCATTTGGAAGGCAAACCAGTATGCAATCGTGTATATAGAATAAACCCTTAACCCGCCAAAGGTAGTATGGAACCAGGATTGGAGACTAGTACCAAAATATAGCTTAGCTCGCGAGTAGTTACTTGCGCCTAGTCTGAGTCCCCTTATTTGTTCATCGTATGCAACTATTTGTACATGGAAGTACAACATATAATATTTTTTTAAATTTAAACGAAACTACTGATTTAAGTATCTATGATGACAGAAAAAAAAATGCAAAAAATTTGTGGTATACACTTTTTGCCCATCTTCATTTTTGAAGGAGCTATAATGATTTAAAATTTTTCCAAAATTCCATTTTTTAAAACTTGATTAAAATCGTTCATTCAAGTAGGTACCTAGGATGGTAGAAAAAATGCATTAAAAATTGAAGTCAACACTTTTTGCCTATCTTCATTTTTGAAGGGGCTAACAATAATTTCAAACCCCATAATTTTTTTTTTTTTTTAATGTGACTGAAATCAAGGAAAAATTAAAATTCAAATATGTACGTTTTGCTAATCTTCAGAATTGAAGGTGTTTCAGCAATTCCTATCACTACACGGATTCGGTACTGGTTTCATTTTCCATCTTTATGTTTTAATTTTGCGTGAAAAAATTGTTATATCATAGATTAACCATACATAGATAGCCCACCGGTATATCGAATTTATCACTCATAAATGTTGAAAAAGGAGCCAGAAAGTTTTTTATTAATATCTAGGCAAAAAATTGAGTTAGAGTGTTCGGAAATGGCTTATTCGAAAGAGCTTAACATTTTATACATGATTCAATACTAAAATATTATTGCCATCGATGTGAGTCTCGAGTTATTTTAATAAAACTAATTCATTTTTTAGAGCGCTCTCTGTGAATGAGCTCCAGTACTAAGAATAAATTAGACTTATTGCTTGGTTTTTTGCAAATATCTCAAGAAAGAATATAGATAGAAACTTTACAAGTAGCTCATTCGAAAGAGCATAAAATTCTGAATGTGTTTCACTATTAAAAAACAATCGTTATTGATTTACTTTTTGAGATAATTCATAGTGAAGTAAAAAAATCGTTTTTCGAAATTAATTGCAAAAGTAAACGGACAGGAGTAACTTTAGAAAAATTAAATGATTCTCTATTCCAATCTCTTTAAAATGAGTCATCGCATTATTTTGTCAACGTCATGACATCATGAGTCAGCAATGGGTGGGAAGGATTGTGATATCCTTCAGCTTTCGTGCGTTGCGTAAACGTGTTACTACAAGTTGCTCTGAGTTTGAATATTTTATTGTTTTGCATTAAATGTGTTAAGACGGTGCTTTTGGTATTAATTTTTTTTTTGTCATTGTATAATCAAAAGTTTGAAGGCATTAATTTTAAAATTTCATGTATTTCAGTGAATACATATAGGTTTTCGTAAAATTCTAATCGAAAAGATACGTTCAATAAGACGAATCCAAAAGGGAAAGTTACGAATATTTCGAAGAATAACTTTATTTTATGATTAAACTGCAGATACAGACGATTTGTTTATGCGGGATTTCTTAACAATAACTGTGTAAAATGAGTTTGAATTTCGTATGGTGTTGATGGTATTATTTATGATCCTCGAGGACGCTGAGAAGCCATTTTTAGCTGAATTTTTAACTTCAAAACGATAGATATTAACTTCAACGCTTTTTTAAATGGATTTATTTCAAGTCGCTCCGCAACTAGGGCCATTTGCGAACATAAATTATTTTGATTTTACAAACTATCATGAGAATGAAATTTTAAGACTTTCATTAATGCGTCGATAGATTCGATATTGTTTTGTGAGATTTCTTTGATGTTTTGAACTGGTCGATGAAGAATTACCCACGTTAGCATATTTTATTAAAGAAAGTATGAAAAATTCGAATTTTTATTATAATAATTCTCCTTTTACAAGTTTTGCAGCAAAAATTTGTTACGCGAAAATACGTATAGATACTTACATAGTTGTACTATATTACAGAGTGTTTGGGAACGAAGCTTTATTTCGTGTGAATATTTTGGCCCTCTTGAAGAATATTTAAAATGTCCAAGATGAAGTAGACTATTGTTTCAATCAGTATTTGGTAATATTTCGATGACAATGAAATTTCAAGTTTTCATTAGCAAGTCGCGACATTAAATTCATATACTACGTTTAGGCATATAGATATCGATTTTAAAAGTTTCCAAAATTATTGTTATGGTGAATTAAAAGGGAACTTCTACAGTTCATGCAATTCATTCAAGGTTCTATAAATGACATTTACTTGAGGTACTTGGTGGAGCGTGTCATGCTGGAATTTTTCAAGTTTATTTGCCAAAATTGTGGAGAAATGGCCAATTTATTCGATCTTTTTAAATTTTTCCAATAATTTCTTCCCATTTTTCCTTTACAATGCCAACAATAATTTGTCAATAATATTGCACTGAATACTCTATATTTTTAAACAAACTCCATAGAGATTGCATAAAAATAATATTTTAATGACATTTTTGTATGAAAGAGCCATAAAAAGTACTTGGTTTCTACATTTGAAGCTACTCATCTAGAATACGATGGGAGATGCAGTGCGCTCTGTAAATAAATTTATAGAACTACGAGGTCACAGGAGCATTTATCAAGTTTTTCACCCAAAAATACTAATTTTTTCCAAATTATTATTTGCACTTTTTTTCATCATTTCTCTAGGCCTACTACGTCAATTGGCAGCAGCTTTTAGCCAGTAAAATGACTGTAATTTAGAATATTACGTTATAAAAATTTTTTAATTTAAAATTTTTAGAACTTTCTCAGCTTCGCTCCCTCAAAAAGTGGGATAGGTAAGCTACGTTCGTTACATATTATATAATGAATAAACTTACGTAGATACTTGTTATGATGCACAGTTATTGCTGAGTCATTTGAGACTACTTGGATGACTCATTTCTCAGTAATTAACAACTATTATATAGGCAAATGTATACATGTTAAATAAATCTAGATATAAATGCCATTTCCATAGGGGCAGGACTTATAAAAATTGATACTTATACAATAATAACGCTACTCAAAAATTTATAGCGCGCCACAAAAACAGTTCAAATAACACCACCTTATAACTATATTGAATTTTCATCTATTTCAAAAAACATACCAGCAATCTCAGCTTGATTTTCACCTTGCTTTACAAAGTACACAGCAATTGACTTTTCATTCGGACCTCGGCCAAAATAATAGCTCCGCTGTTGCTCGTCATTGAACCCGCAATATATAACAGGTGTAGTTCGGCCAACAGAAGGAAAAATCGTATCAATAGTTGTACCCCATGGTTGGCTTTCTTGTAATGAGTAAGTACTTCTCACCACATTAGCCTCAATTTTATCTAGTTTCACTTGTATTTCAAAATATTGATTTTCGTCATCCACAACCGAAAAAAGTAAAGGAGGGTTTTCGGAACCAAGGTGGCATACTCGATTTCTTTTTGGTTGTTCGTAAGATGTAACATCCAACCTATTTTATGAAACGTAGAAAGTATTAAATTTGAATAGGTACTTATTTCTTTCTAATTAATAGTATGGTAAATAATAAGGATAGTTAAATTATGGACTTGATGATTGCATCAATAGAATGTGTACACTTACCCTTTATAATCTGAGGGAGCATTAAACTTCAACAGTTTTTCTGCTACAAAGTCTTTGTCAGCTACGAATGAAGCACGAATTTGCAAAACTACATGGAAAAGTGATAGTAAGCGAAGAAGTTTTCCATAAAACATCCTAACACAATTTTTGAAAAGCTTAGATTTCTGTAATATCTAGTTCGTAGCTAAGTAACAAGTGCTGAATGATCAGTTTCAATACTCAAGTATACAGTACGATTTCAATGATTCGTCAAAAAATGTGAAAGAAAATTAAATAACTTGAGTTTTTTCTTTGATTTTCATTGGTAGTTTTGTTGGGATACAGGGGAGGGTGGGTGTGCGTGTGTGTAGTTATACTTGAACTTACACTTAAGTAAACACAAATGTAGGTATCGCAATTCAATACTTACGTATGGAATACAGGGGAGGGTGGGTGTGCGTGTGTGTAGTTATACTTGAACTTACACTTAAGTAAACACAAATGTAGGTATCGCAATTCAATACTTACGTATGGAATACAGGGGTGGGTGGGTGTGCGTGTGTGTAGTTATACTTGAACTTACACTTAAGTAAACACAAATGTAGGTATCGCAATTCAATACTTACGTACATCGTATGATTCATGCAATGTCTGATAAACGACAGTTGGGCACGTAAATAAGCATCGAATGAAAACTTTGTTTTACCTTCGAAAAATTTTCGAACTTCTCAAAATGTGGCTAAACTCGATTTTTCATCCAGTTCTATATGCTTCTGGAATGTTCAAACCTTGGTTCAAACTATATTCATAAATGAAGCTTTTGAGACACTATCACGAAATCAACTTCAAAATATCCATTAATTCTGTGTGATTGTTGATGAATTTTGTGGGAGTTTTCGGTTTAACGCTGCGAATTCATAGGCGTATTAGGGCCAAAAGAATATGTTACTTGGTTGTGTGCGTGTGGCATCAACATAATATTGCCCCATGAAGAAGGACAGAATACGTTATTGATAAAAACGATCAAAATACGATTACTTTGCGACACGTAATTCATCATTTTTTAGTCGTGCTTCTTCTATTGCAAGATGGGTTAGAAAAACTGCGAAAAATGCTGCAATATTTTCCTCACAAAATCATGCAAAAAATGAAATAAAAACTACAAAATTACGCCTTCTATACGTTTAAAGCTACAGAAAAGGTGAAAAATTTACGCAAACACATACTATTATGATTAGGGTCGCCCAAAATGTACAACTTTTGGATGTGAAATATTCAATATATATTCGACTTTTTTGTTTTTTTTTCTTCTAAATATTCATAAAATGAATGTTTAGTTTCTGAAAGGTATAATAACAAAAACTCCGTTTTTGCTTTTTTTTCATCTACTAATGATTACCTACTTTCTGGAATGAAATACTCCATGAATAAGATCGCAAGATGTTTGAATGATCGACCCTTCTACACAGTTTACAGATACGTTTTCTTTTCTACGAAATCCTTAACAAACGCTAAAACATCGCGTCATAATTATTTAACTCCTTTTGTTCACTTATTTTCAAAATGTCCAAAAATAAGCGAAAAGTGTTTCTAAAACATAGAAGAGGAAATATCAGGCACGAATGAAGTCATACACCATCATGTACTAGGAATCCCAGATGAGTGCATTTTTTCTAATAAGTACTTTGTTTTCGTTTATTCGTACTTCACACTAAGCAAATGCAGTAACGTATTATATCAGTTTAACGATGAAATAAAAACAGAGCTAATGTAAGAAATATACAAAAACAAAACAGATATCATTTTAATTACATTCTCAGTTTCACAGTTTTCTAAATTTAATCGTTTCCACTGATAGAAAGCTTCTGAATGTTTCTTCCAACAGTTGTAGTAAGACAGGACTCAATTTTGCGATAGTCTCAAATGAAAGTGTATGTTAAATATCATAACACAGCATGCAATGATAAATTAGCTCACGTATCCCATTTCACTATCCAGTAGGTTTTCTTTCCTGCGATGGTATTGAAAATCATGAACATTATTTCATTCGTGAAGTAGTATACATGAAAAATTATTCAGTACTTATTTAGTTGAGAGAATTCACCCACCTAATTTTACTACAGTTATATTATTTGGAAGTACGTGAACTGAGCGATTCAAAACTTCGTTAGGATTTTTAACTTTTTGCAGATTGATAGAAAAAGCTCCAATTTCAATAAGTCTTATAGCATCAACTAAAAACAGAAATAAGCAAAATAAGGTTGATTCTATATTGAGTAAGTTTAAGGGTCTTGAAGAGTGCTTGGTTTTTTCAATGTAGTTCGTTTTTAGTGATAAAGATGATACAACTTACTCTTAGATAAAAAACAAGGAATATCCAAAGCGAAATCTAAAATCGAATATCCAGTTTTCCAAGGTAACGAAAGAATGGTCACACCTTTCAGGATTTTTGTAAGATCTTCCACAGATATGGTACTTAATGCGTCTAAATTTTTTGCAAATAAAATAGCAGTGGAATTTTCCGCCGATTTTAATCCTTCTTCTGTATGATTGAAAATTATATTTCATTTTATTTTATTATTTTCATCTCGCAATACATGCTAATGAAAAGATAAATTATATTTTCTAACCTCCATGCACTAGTAGGGTTACTTCTTCAGCTAATCTAGTTTGGGCAATTCTTTTTTCCGGGGTTTTCTGAAAAGGTAAACAATTATATTAATGTATTTAAAATAGCTTCTTATAAATAAAACAGAAATGATGCGAATATCGCAGAATCCAACATTTTTCGTTGAAATACTTTTTTCGGCTATAAAGTTGTACGTTATATCCATGTTAACTGCAAAAATTCAAGTATCATTACTATAGCAATTATTCGCGTACTAGTTGTTTAGTCATTATTCTTTTGATGTCTTCTGAAGGGAGGAGTGTTAATAAATTGAGCATTTGTTCCACTTTACTGTCTTCCGTTCTGATGAAAAACTGATAGAAATCAAAAGGCGAGATCAGTGTTTCGTGCAATGAGACAGCAATGGGTACAGATTTTCCAAACTTATCCCCAGCATCATTGGCTATTAATGGTAACGTTAACCCTAGATAAAGAAGCAAATAACGTTTTACTATTTTCCCAAAAACGATGGTAATGGCTTATATAATATCATGCTTACCGTAAACAGGTTCATTAAAAACACGACTAATTAATTGATGACCGGCGCAGATGTTATTCATTTGATCTTTTCCGCCGATCTAAAAGTCGTTGAAAAAAAGTATAACTTTACGGATTCTTTGAATAGTAACACAGGAGAGAGCCAAGTTTGACCCCAGGTAAAAAATAATTTTTGTAATAATTTTTATTTTTTTTAATCCCATAAAAATTAGAAAAAATTATCAAAATTGTGAAAATCTTAAAACTTGAAATTTGAGTCTCTGGTCCCTTTGAAGAACCCGAAACTGGGGGAAATCTGCGACTCCTCTTCCTGGCCCCATCAAGCAGTCCTTATAATTAATTTACAAAGTCATGCAAACCTGAAATCTACAGTCATATTTTTTGAATAAATGAAGCCAGTCGTTGGCTTGAAATATTTGGTAAGTAAATTCAGTATAACTAAGTCCTGGTCCTTTCATTCGTTTTTTTACGCCATGTTCTTCCAGCATCGGACTAACACTGAAATGTCTACCAATTTTGCTTAAAAATGTAATCACATCAATGTCTTTGTACCATTCTTCGTTATCAACAAATCTGAAATTCGATGAAAATATTAGAGGCAAAATTATTTCCACTAGCTTCTCACATAATTTGAAAAATCAACGTTTCGTTGCCAACTTACATCACCGGTGGTAAAGGACTACTATCTTTTTCTTTACTCCAGAAATATTTTTCGTGATTAGAAAATATTCGTTCAATATCTTTTTGTATTTGACGACCATTAGCACGTACTATCTCAGGGAATTGTTCTTCCCTATCGTAATGATGTCCGCTAGGATCACCAATTTGGGCAGTGGCATTACCGATCTGCAACAAAAATTGATGACTTATCGATTAGCAAATCTAGTTCATAAATTGATCGAGTTTATTTCTCGATTGCAACAGAATATTGATAATTCAAAAGACACTATGGTCTCATTCATCGGTAGTTCTTGACAGGGTGATTTCTACTCACCAAAACAATTACGTTATGACCCGCTCTTTGCCAATGTAGAAGATTTACTAGAATGAGTAAACTGCCAATATGTAAGCTTTCAGCAGTTGGATCGAAGCCGGCGTATACATATTGAGGCTTACGGGAAAGCATTGATACTATTTCGTTTCTATGAAAGGTGTAAGGAAATTTTAATAATTTTTGGCATACATTATCAAGCGGTGAGAGTTTTAATAGCACTCACGATGAATTTTCTGGAAATATATTATGGAATATTTTACGCTCGCTTAGCTTCAAAATATTTCTATTGTAGTATTTTTTACGCACAGTGTACTTCCCCCATAACGTATTTCGGGTTAATCTAACTAGAATATTTTTGTTAAATAGTAATTCCCGGCTAATAAAGGAAAAAGTCATTTTATTACCGATGATAAATCTAGATCACACAGTAAATGCTAAGCAGACTACTTTTTACTTCGATCAATCGGTATTTGTTTTTTTTTTATAAAATTTGAACGAAAGTACAATGATAACTTTGATAAGAAAGCGTAGTGTTTTATTGACAACGTTACAGGAACCAAAATCACAACTTCACAGTAAGTTGTATAACTTTATAAGAGTGGTAGAGAGCGCTTTGGCGGTTACTCATTCCTATTTTTCATACCCTCATTTGATTGGACGATCAGTAAAATGAGTAGGTCGATTCGCACGAATGCGGAAGTGAGAAATGCACGAACGTTTCTGATTGACCAGTCATATCGTCATATGACATACGACGTAGAAAGAGAAACCCATTGGCAATTTGGCATTGCATGCTTGTTCGTGAACCTTATTTTTCATTTGAGTAAAAATTTTGTATCTCAATGAATTTCTGTGCAGTCAAGATGGAGGCTGGTGTTTTAAAATAGATATTAAGCAACTATATCGTAATGTTTGTTATTCTAGTTCAATAATTCGTGCGCTGTGAATCATTCACATCAATTCTAACGTTTTTGTCATGAACGAATCTTGTTGATAAAGTAACACAATTAAATTGTGTTTGAAAACTTCTAATGCATATAATAATGCAGTCGCAGACACATCAGCTCAATTCCGGTATTATTCTCAAATTAGACGAACCGATCGCCGTTCCAGGTATGTAAAGCGAGTTGTTCATCGAATTGCGATTATTATGTGAAATTAAATCGACAAAGAGCCATTTTTAGGCTCGTGTTTGTAACAGGAAGAAAAACACTATGGTCGATGTTATTGATTTTTAGCGGTATATTTTCTTCCTTTTATAAACCTATTTTATGTCATTTCGATCAGGATTACTGGAACTAGCGCATAGAGAATATCAAGCTGGAGACTATGAAAATTCTGAAAGACACTGCATGCATCTATGGCGACAAGATCCAACAAACACTGGAGTTCTATTGTTATTATCTTCTATACACTTTCAGTGCCGTAGATTAGACAAGTAATGAATGCAGTCGAAAGAACGATAATCTGAAGTTTCTTATTGACATTTAATAATCTATCCTCGATGTTTTAGATCAGCGCATTATAGCGCATTAGCTATTAAAACGAATCCTATGTTAGCCGAAGCATATAGTAATTTAGGAAATGTATATAAAGAAAGAGGACAGTTACAAGAAGCTTTAGAAAACTACAAACATGCGGTTAGACTGAAACCAGACTTCATAGATGGATATATTAATTTAGCATCTGCACTCGTCGCAGCCGGTGATATGGAGCAAGCAGTACAAGCGTATGTGACTGCTTTACAATACAATCCTGTAAGTTACTTCGTATAATCTTTCGCTTGCTGTTCTTTCTGACACTAATCTATGTGTATATTTTCAGGACTTATATTGTGTACGTAGCGATTTAGGGAATTTATTAAAAGCCTTAGGAAGACTGGATGAAGCGAAGGTAATCAAAATTCATTGGTATATGAAATAACCTGCGTAATTATCATTAGACGTAATCACCTCTGAAATGAGGGGGGGAAACTGAAACAACTTTTAGAAGCCTTAATGGGATGTGCCAGATATCATTTTCCGCTCTTTCGTATATTTCGATTTATTGTGTATGAAAATCTTGGAATTTTTGTTCTCTAATAGAATTCTGTTTCTATGTTCGTAACTTCAATATTTGTGGTTTTATTGAAACAGTTCGAAAGCACGTGAAAATTACTTATTTGCGAATCTGTGTCGAAATGACCGCAGTTATCTATATTGCGAGGTCTAGTGCTTCGAAAAGATAACGATTGAAATTTATATTTGGCGAAAATTTTTCTCTCAAACCGCAAATATATGTGATGAATTTTTTATTTCTTTTTCAGTTCCCTATTCTCTCCCATTTTTTTTTAATTTCTCCCAATTTTTTGAATTACTTTATTTCTTGTGTAGCATTTTCTGAGTTGAATGGAATACGTGAATTTGTTTTGAAATTATCTCTCAAAATTTTCTCAGAACTTTTCGAAAGTAAATCCTGGATTCAGAAAATGCCTGATTTTTATATATATAAATATATATGCGGATTTATCGAAATAGAAATACTCTCGAAATATTCGATCCATCATTTCATAGCTGAGTGATTGAATTTAACATCGCTATCGAATGGATGAGAATGTAAAAAAAAGGTTTAATTGAATTTCAAGTATAATACATTATTCTTTCTTCAGATTTATAGTTTGGAACCCATCGATCGATAAATTCGCATCAGTGCGCGGCGCGATCTTCTGCTTGCATGCGATTTAGTTCTTGAAAAAAGGCGATTGATCGACTTTTTCGAGAACACCGGCGCGATGTTATTTATAAATGCTCGACGATAGGAACTCGCATGGCGTATTGGCGCCCAAAATACCCAATTCGTATTCAGTTGCCTGTAGTGTTCGCCAAAGTATTTGTTCGAGATTATCGTCGAGCATCATGTATTGGCGCGTTGTAACATAGAAACAGCGTTCTAGTTGGACGACATTTGAAAGGATTTCACCAAAATATGTGCATTGTAGAGTTTTTATGTTTTGTTGGAAAATGATTTTTGGAATTTCCTCGGCTCGGTGTTCGTTTAACGTAGATTGGGTTGAGGCGTGAACTCTTCTAGGAATATTTGAGCTATACACGGTCGTACACATTTGGTTAGGTTAGGCATTATTTTTTTCGATTTGAGTCTTTTTTTTTTTTATATAATATATTTTCTATATCAATTATTGATGCTTGTATTCGATATACCTGTATCTTCCATATCATTTCACGTTATGAAGAATTTGGAGGGTGTGGATTTGAAGAGTAATTGGTAATATATCTTGTACAGGTTTTAACCGAGAAATCGCGTATTGGTAATGTATTATCTGAAAATGGCGAAGATATGATGTACGCTCATAGTCTGCATTTTAAATGAAAACGCTCAACAATTCTATTGAAGTTTGATTTCTTTCAAATTTGAAATTGAGCATTTTGAATGAAACCGCTTCACCGCCCCCTCCCTCTCCCCCCTAAAGTAATAATTATGATTGTTGACAAAATTCTGTTATAAATTTGATGTTTTTACAAATTTCAACGATTAATGAGAATTTTAAATGAAACCGCTTCACCACCACCAATCCCTCCTCCCCCCCCCTCTAAAATAATAATAATAATAATTGTTGACAAAATTCTGTTAGAAATTGGATGTTCTTACAAATTTCAACTATTAGTCAAAATCCGACCAATAAAATAACAATATTTTGTTGAAAATTTGATTGACACCTTTTTTTTTTTTTTTTTTTTCTATTACTGAGTTTTATGGCATTTTATTGGAAAAAATACTAGAAACGTTTATACGTACGATACAAAGCAACAGATGTCAGTGTTGAAGGCTTCAAACGAACATGTTTGAAACATTTGCATCGAAAAGAAACAAAATGGAATTTTATTAAAATCTGTTAGAAATCGCACCCCTACTGCAATAACACCATATCTCAAAAAAAAATCTTCGACTGCAAAAACACCACATCTCAAAAAACTACCAAAAATAATTTGCGTTGCGAAAATCTGCCTTTACCATTGGAAAGAACGTGAAAAATTAGTAAGGTTCAATGAAAAAAAAAATGAATTTGAATTAGTATTTCATTATTTACAAAGCAAATAAAAAGCAATTTTCTTGAGTTTCGGTTATTTGACGTGTTTTGAGATGTGGTGTTGTTACAGTAGGGGTGCGAAATGTGTTTTAAACGTTCCCCACCTCCTCATGTTTTTCGTGCATAAAAAAATTTACTCTAGTAATTATATTTTAAATTATTTACAACGACATAATACTCTAATCGCATTTGTTTGAAACAATGATAACAGTATCTTATCACGGAAATAAAAGTGGAACAAAAATGGCGTATGGGAGTCGGGTCAGTTTCTGGATTAGCTAACCAAAATCCTAGAGAGGGCTACACTATTTTACTAGAAGGTTAAAAATTTCAATAGGGGGCTCAGCCGCCCTGCACCTTGGCCCCTCTGACTACGAACGTGATGAAGTACTCCCTTTTATAGTGTCTTGATTTCAGGAGCTTCGAGAGGTCGACGGTTGTAGCTTATTCTGTTGTAAGAGTAGGTTATGTGTGTATGTGAAGTTTTACATTGTTTTCAGCGAGTACGGCGTATCATCATCCACGATTTAGACATCTTGTATAAATACCTCCCCCCTTCCCAGTTTAAAGCTAAAGAATCGACCAGCTCGCATCTATTATTTATGTAGTTATGGCCGACGAAATAAATATATAAATTAAAACAATTTCTTTTGGTCTTTCTAATTTCAAAGTTCAAATATTTGTTTCGTCAGTCGTTAAAGAAAGAGGTTTTTGTTGTTTGAATATTATAACAGTGAAGCCAAGGGGTGAGAGATGTCACTTCTAAAGTAGTGACAAAAAATCCTTTCACTTTCTAATAGACTCTGAAAAAATGTCTTCCTTCTCGATGAAATGATATGGCATCTTTTCATTTAAAGGGGTTGACTGTGAGAGGCGTGTACGTACATTTTGGAGTGCCACTTTCGAAATAATATTCGATTTTTTATTAGCATCAAACGAATAAAAATTCTGTCGACGTTGTAATAATCCTTCAAGAAAATTATTTTCAATGAGGTTATTTAACGCGCGCATGGAATTTTTCTAAGGGTTCCATTAAACAATTCTCCATCTCGTTCAGCCTGGGGCTAAATATATTGAAAAAAAATTAAAAAAAAAGAGTATTGATAATTTATAATCTTTTTCCTTCAGAATTCGTATGGAGCTGCCAGTCTTTTATGAATATTAGAGATCTAGAAAATTTTTTCATTTTGAATGAAAAATAATTTTTTTTCATGCATATGGTCATGTGCGCAGGATATACGAGTGTAATGGATTTCTAACTGTTTGAAAGATGAAAGAATACTTTAAAATTCGATTTTCATCTTTCAAGTAATGCTGAAGTGTTATCCTAAATGTACTGTGTACGTACATATGAAACTTTGGGAACCTTTGAAATGTAGAAATTGAAGTATTTAGAAGTATCTTTTTTTTTTCCCCATTTCATTCATTTATGATGAATTATAAAATTTTAAATACTTTTTCGAATGTGTGGGAAAAAAGATTTTCCCTTGAGGAGAATTGAATTTGACTTACAAATCAAACAAAAATATTGAACCCCGCTGACACTTGAATTTCTAAATTTTTGCAGAAAATTTTCAAAATTCATGCTGTTTGCTGTCTGTTGGTATTATTTGCAATTTTTTGGGCTTGGTTAAATGTTCATTATTATTATTATTACTTTTAATTGTGTGAAATGGTTGATACTGATGAAAAATTAGACAATGGTACTCTATTGTGTTAGGAAACTAAAATTTTTTTCGTTCTCAGAGAAATGAATTCACCAATCTAATATTTTATTGCTTGAATTTCAACTGTCTAATATTTTATTACCTGAATTTTCAAAAAAAAAAAAAAAACGAATGATATCAGAATTAAAGCCTTTTGTCGCCTGTTGATATTTTTTTATCAAGCTACAATTTTTGGAGCTTCATTTTATTTTTTTATTTTTATTTATTGATATCGACGGTAAAGTAAGATTTATCATTTCATTATGATATTTCATTGTGTACAGCAGTTTTTTTTTTTTTTTTTTCAACGTTCGTGGCTACTAAATATGATTTTTAAATGCCAAAAAAAAATTAATCACTTGAATCTTCCTTTTTTGAATTTTTAGAAAAAATTTTGAACATTTTGAAAATTGAAGCCCCTTGCTACCTATTAGCACTTTCAATGCTAAGGTATAAAATTTCAAGTTGTATTTAAATTGCGTATCAAGCCATATGGTTGACTAGGAAACTTCTAGAAAATTAGCGTCAAGCCATGAGGCTCGACATCTTTATTATAATTTTAATAATTTTAATTTCGATTAGCGCTCTATATGAACTTGAAAAGTAACTTCTGATACTGTTATAGAAAAATTCGTAAGGTAACATTGGAACTTGACTAAACCTGTCAGGTCACAGATTGATAAATTCCATTTTTATTGGAGAGCGTCGAGCCTATGGCTTGACACCTTAATGTTGTGGTTAAACTCAATTTTTTAAGCAAATCGTCATAATTAATCATTTCACAGGATTTTAGGAAGTCAATTATACAGTGATGTTGGAAAAAAAAAATTTAGCACCGAGTAATGCTTTCTGAATAATAGGTGCTCAAATTTATTCTTCAAATATGGCTTGACGTAGCACCGAAAGTGTTAATATTATCATATTATCATGGTGTAATATTTTGGGCTTAATTTGATATTTTTTCAGTTCACTCGCAACGATGGCAAAATCGACGAGCGACATTCTGTTGCATACTAGGGACGAATTATTCATTTATTAATTTTTCTAACGAAAATATGCGTAATTTGAAGTCCGTATATTGAATACAGGTTGCCTTTTTTCTTTTATTTTCTTCGTAGTATTCATCGAAATATTTTATCGGTTATTTTTGTAGTCTTGTTATTTTTCTTTTGTGTACCGACTAGTGTATAGAAGAGGGAAAAAAACGTATTACCGAGTTCACGCGTATAATTATCAGTTCGAATATATTTACCGGTGCATTTCATATAGCATTTATGATAAGTTGATGTTAATTTAATTTTCACCTCCGAATCGTGGTAATACCGAGCGACTTAGCTTGCGACTCGAATACGAGCGAATTTAAACGGAAATCCTTGTGTACAAAGGTACGTATGAGTAACAAACGGTGCGTAAAATAATGGTTGTTTTTCGAGTGCTCGACGGTAAGAAATTACCATCCTGGCCACTAGACCACACCGGAATTGGGGCAGAGTAGAAAGGGGGAACAGAAATGCGTATTGTATTGTAAAATTGATAGTGCTCGAAAAACAGATCAGCTTAACTTTGTACATACGTGAAAGATATTTAGTACGATTTAGCGATTAAATCGTGCTTAAGAATTTCGTTATCTGATTTTCTTATTTTTTTCATTTGTAATTTCAATGTGGCTGGCGCGAAAGACGAATCGAAAGGATATCCTTGAAAAGTTATCAGCTCGTATGGATGGTACATGTGATTGTTAAACGTACCGGATTTTTTTTTTATGTCCGGTATTTTGATGGAATTTGAGATTCGAGTGTAATATAAGCGCTTATAATGAAGCCGTATACGTGATTGTAATAATTGAGATCGTGTTTTTAGTTTAATGAAAGTATTTAATCGATCTTAGACTTAAAATTAAGATGATATAATAATAATCAGTAAGCGAAAAAAAAAAAAAAAAAAAATTTAAAAAATTAAAAACAAATAAAAATGAAAGAATGGCAAAACGGAATATTTAGTACGAGAAATTATACTAATATTTTTGCTATTTTCTTGTTTTCCCATTCAATAACTAGTGATCGTATTGCGTATGCTAGCTCTACTAGACACGTATTGTGTGTTATGTACGCGATATGAGTATCGAAGAAGATGACGCCGGGACCACTGTCGAACCCAATGCTAATGTCGTTTACAGATCGAAACACAATCGCACTCTATGTTCTTTACAGTTGGCATTACGCAGGTAAAATATACGCAAAATCTTTCCAGTTAATTAATTTCTCCGAAATGAAAAAAAAAAAATATTATTCTTTAATCCGCTATCATTCTGTGTCCTGTTTTCCTTTGTATACGAATCTGTTTTTACCTACGATTTTCCGAATAATGTTTATCTACATTTTGCATGACTGTTAGTTCTTTCTGTCGACATATCTCTCTTTCTTTTTATCGATTTAAATAATATTGAAAAAAAAAAAATTATAATTGTAATTACTATATTATTTAGATTAGTCATTGATTTGGAAAAAAAAAATTATATGTAATATTGCGGCGTAAAACAGTCGAAGAACGTTACGAATGGAGTACGATAAAAGCACAGTAGATCGGTAGATTGACTTTCATCGCGATTGTCGGAATTTTCGAACGTGGAAATGGGAAATGGACGAATGTGCGTTTTATCGTATATAGTTTTAAATGGTACGCGATTATTCGCGTATATTACATTCGTTTGAATTTTATAATCGACTCGTACGCGTAATCCAACGATTTACGTTCGTATAGCGGCGATCGGCCGTGTAGATTACGACTCGACGAACGAAAATATTATCGGTCGATTTATCGTTACCTTTGTTCGTGGCTGGTAAATGAAAAACATGAATATTATCATCGGTAAATTTATCAAATTAACGATGAGGAAAGTTTTGTTTATTTTTTTCGTTTGTCGACGAAGAAACGAAATTATGGAGTAAATTCAATTATCAGGTTTTTTTTTTCTTTATCGTGGAAATAATGAACAGTTTTGCCTTCGCCATGCTTTAATGTTAGCGAAACTAAATTAATGGAATAATGTCTTAAATAATTTCATTGGGACGTAAAAAGCAATGCGACGTAGTGAAAATCAGTGTAATTAACATGAAATATAATTCGGTTTAGTTTTTATCTCTTTTAGTTGAATTTTAAATATGAAAGATAGCTATTACAGCCACTAATACGAGAGTAATGTTGTCCTTTTTGATAATTTTTTAAAAATCATTTTTCATGATGTTTTACGAAGCTATTGAAGGGTGGGGCAAGGGAAGGAGATTTTCAAAATTCTGACCATTTCTTCAACTTTTTTATTTTTTTTTTACTAGGTAGGGTAAAAATTGTGTGAATGATAATCGTTGAAAATTTGGTGAGAAATTTATCGTGTGAAGATGAAGAAGTACTTTTCAATGAGAGTTCACGCAAATGTTCTGAAGTGCTAGAGAGACCCCCAAAGCCTCAAAATTTTCAGTCTTGGTTCTACAGCTACATGACTGGATGAAATGAGTACGCTAGTGATGCAGATTTCAGCTTCTTAAATAAATTTGTTAGAAATTTGAAGGAACCGGATCTTCCACATTTCCTCGCCAAATCAGCCTAGAAAGCCCACACTTCATTTATAAGCATAGTAATGATCTAGAATATGAACTTTCGAAATTGTTTTGAAAATAGATTCATAATTGCGTACAGTCATGATTTGAGTAAGGCTTGAGGGGCTCGTAATTGCTATGTATTTGATAATCGGCGTATGCTGGACCACTGTAATGTTTCTTCCAAGGCCCGTTAATGCGATTACCTCATCGTCTGGCCAAGTTGCCCTCTCAGTGGTGGAATAGCTGAATGAACGGGCTTTTCAAAGAACCCTCATCTACCGGCCTAATTTGGTGAATATGTGTTTATATTGTTGCTGCAGACGGTGAAAATTCTACGCCTCAAGTCCACCGTCACAGGTTATAGTGGGGGGAGGGGGAAGAAAGGGGGCTTTCGTTCTCGAAAAAGTGATGGGAGTATGAAGTGGAAAATGTTTTCTTCTGGTTTCATATGAAAGAATAAGCTAAAGAGGAAACGTATTCTAATTTTAGCCTCTAATTGGGTTTGAAGGAAAACGATCCGGGGGAGGGGGGGTGAAGAAATGAATTCACGAAAATTCCACGAATCGTCCATTTCTCCTCACCAAATCGACGTAGAAGGCACAAAGTTCATTTATTTGGTTAATTGCGAACTAAAATAGAAATCTTCGAATTTGGGTGAAAATGGATCTAAAATGGCGGATGATAATTTGAAAAACGCTTGAAAAGCTCCAAATTGATCTATTTCGATGTAGGGCTATATAGATCTGGCTATACTGGACCACTACAATGTTCCTTCTGAGACCCATCAGTGGGACTATCCTATCGCCAAGCAAAGTTGAGCTCTCAACTGTGAGAAAACTGAATGAATGGGCTTTTCGAAGAACACGAATGGTGGTCCAGCTTACCCTTATCTGCGGCGTCCTAGTTAAATGAGTGTGAATTTATGTAATACCTGGAGGCAGTAAAAATTCTATGTCTCGAATCTACTCTCACAGGTGATATTGGAAGGGAAAAAGAAAAGTTGTCGTTCTCAAAAAGTGGTAGGGGTAAAGATAAAGTGGAAAATTGTTGATTATTGTTTCATATAACTGAGTAAGCTCGAGTTAGGTACGTATTCAGATTTTAGCTAATTTAAATTGAATAAATTCAACAAAATTATTTTTATATATTTATTTAAAAAAAAATAATAATAATGAAAAATAATTGAAAGATTTAATAAAAACAAAAATAATATATATATCTTGAATGATTATAATTATGGAGTGAATGAAAGGAGTGTAGTGGGGAATTAAGTTGAGCAATATCATGAATCGTCCTTCACTAAATATATTTAGAAAGCTTGAACGCTGTGTGTAAGAAACTTTAAATTTGATACGAATAAGGGCTCGCGCGTGATTCCTGTGGGCAAGAAGTGCTACATATACTAAATTCTACTTCTTAGAAGGATGAGGGGAGCCTTTATCTCACTACTGGTCCTGTGAAGATGTTAATAACGTTATATGGAAATTTGGACGTTCTCCTATGAAAAACTCGCCTCCATTAATGTCGCGTGGTTGCTTACTTTTTTTTAAGCCTTCAACGTCGTTGACAAGCGAAGACGTTCCATTAATTTTAGGTGAAAATTTCGTTCGTGAACGCTAACGTGATTGATTGAATAGCTTTTGGATAATTTAGCAATTTCCTATTGTTGCCTTCGTTGAATTTTTTTTTTTTTTTTCAAGGAGAAATGTTCGACGAACAAGGATGATTTTTGAATAACGATAAATTTGATTTTATGTATTCGAAAACGTATTAAGTAAATGAATTTTCGAAAACGATAATTTCTTTATTCGAGGACAAAAATTGATGGTTGAAGAAAATGAAATTGGAAATGGAGAATTCGCGTTGAAAAATTGTTATTGTAAGGGGCCGACTTGACATTTTGATATCGCAGTTTCGACGCTTCGATACGTTTCGATTACTGCTGCCGGCGGCGTCGTTTGATGGCGTAGCGCAGAAGTACAAATGAGTAAACGAATTTACGCCCTTTAGGTTTGGAAAGATGTAAATTACCTCTTTCGTCGGGTAATTTAGAAATTTCTACGTCGATAAGCTCGCGGCGTAGGAAAGATGAAAAAAACGACGTCGAGAAGATGATTCCATTAGCTTGTCTTTGAAATTAAAATTCGCGCTTCTAAACGAGGTAAAAGCTTGAGAGATTTCATTTTGTCGTCGTGTAATTATTGATGAGTACAATGTCTGCGATGTACGTAGCTTTTTCGGCGGCTGCTTTTACGTCGTATTTATCTATATTGTTGCTGTGTAAATTTGAAAATATTTTATGATACTGTTTAAGGTTATAAGTTTTTTTTTTTTTTTTTTTTTTTTTTGTGAATACGTAATTGAATTTATTTTCATGACGATGATGATCCTGAATTCTTTTCTTCTTTTCACATGGTCTAAATTTCATGTATTAATGTGTAATAATTTTATTGTTGTTTTAGGTCGCGCGATCTATCCAACACTTTTCGCGGTGTGCACAATAATGAAATTTTTTTTCGCAATTGTATTATTGTTTCACACCTTACGCATATAAAAAATAAGCCTATAAATTTCTTTCGTTTTATATTTAAAAAAAAAAATGTATACGCACGATTGACGGAAGGATTAATTACGCCTACATCGAGTAGTTACGTTTATTTATTTTAGAGTATACTGAGCGCGTAGGTAGTACTGGTCGTTCGACCAGAATGCATATAGCTCGAGTATAAAACAATTACCGAAGCAAAAAATGTATTTTTTTACAAGTTGGTTATTTTTTTTATTTTTTATTTTTTAATTATGAAAATATTTTTTGAAGAAACTATGATTGATGTACTCGACCTATATATGTACTTGATGATTGGCGCGTTATTATATTAATGAGAAAAAAAACATCAACGAAACACAAAGGCATAAAAACCTGGTGGCGCGATTTTAGTTTAAATTCGAGAATAAACCAGTATTAACGCGGATTTCTCTTTCGGGACGATCCCTTTTGCAGGCTTGTTATTTAAAAGCCATCGAAACGAGACCGGATTTCGCGGTAGCGTGGAGTAATTTAGGATGTGTGTTCAACGCGCAAGGCGAAATTTGGCTGGCTATACATCATTTCGAGAAAGCGGTCGCTTTGGATCCGAATTTCTTGGACGCTTATATTAACCTGGGAAACGTACTGAAAGAATCTAGAATATTCGACAGGTAAGGCGAAATATTGTTTCTTTCAAAGTGTGGATTTACTGTAGAGCAGAGTTGAATTTGAAAAATGTACGAATTAAGCAAGAGTTATAAGAACTTTACTGTTTTATTCCTTTTTTTTTTTTTTTTTTTTTTTTTATTTATTTATTCATTATGGCTCATCTATCTCCTAAATTATTAAATGAACTTATAACTTAAAAAACGTAAGCAGCCATGCTGCATTACTGGAGCTGAGTTTTTAACTGAGGCGTGTTCTGGTTTGGTAATAACGTTGCTAAATCCTTCATGACTACAGGCCACACCCTAATACCAAGTCTGATAAGCCCTATCCTATCGCTTCCAAAACTTCGTGTGGAGGTGAACTTGAAACAAATTTAGTAACACATATTTCTTAAATTATAACTACTTGAGACTCTTTAAATTGTGTTCAAATTGTTAAGGTTCCCATTTTGGATCCATTTTGAGTCAAATTGAAAAGTTCATATTTTGGTTACCAACTAACCCTGCGCATGAAGTTTGACCTTTCTAGATCGATTTGGTGAAGACGAATGGAAGATTCGTGAAATTTCCTGAAGCAAAAATTACGCCTCCATAAACCCTTTTTTGCACCATTTCCCCTCCAAATTCACTTGGAAGCTAAAATCATAATAATTTAGTCACTTGGACACATTTTACCATATGACACCGCAATAAAAATGACCCCACCACATTTTTAAGTTGATAACCCCTCCTTCACCCCCCCCCAATATTATGTATGCAAGTGAATTGTGGATATAGTGTACTTTTTATCCCCAATAATCATATGATTTGATATTGATAACATTTTTACTGATTTGAGATTCCTCAACCTATACTCAAATTTTGTTAGTGCGCCATTTTTAATCCATTTTGACCCAAACTTAAGAAGTTATATTTCCGTCATCAAGTGACCCTACACGCGAAGTTTGACCTTTCCAAGTTCATTTGGTGGAGAGATATGGAAGATTCAAGAAATTCCCTGAAGCAAAAGTACCCCTCCATAAACTCTTTTTTGCTCCATCTCCCTTCCAAATTCATTTGGAAGCTAAAATCATAATAAGTTAGTCACTTGGACGCATTTTATTATATGACACAGCAATAAAAAATTTTCGACCTTTCGTGTACCCCCACCACATTTTAAGGTCGATAACTCCTCCTTTCCCCCTCCAGCATCATTTATGGAAGTGAATTGGAGATATTGTATACATCTCATCCCCAATAACCATATGAGTTTATATTAATTACATTTTTACGAATTTGAGGCTCCTCAAGCTCCGCTCAAATTTTGGAAATCCGCCATTTTGTATCCATTTTGGCCCAAATTCAAGAGATGATATTGTGGTCACCAAGTAACTCTACATACAAAATTTGACCTTTCTGGGTCTATTTGTTGAGAAGATATGAGAGATTCTGGATAAAACTGGAAATTTTCTCAAAAAGTCGTTTTTCGCTCTAACACCCCTCAAAATACACTCGAGGAAGCGGAAATTTGTATATGTTGGTGTCCGTGACTCCCTCTTTCATATGAGATCAGGAGTGAAGATTATGAGTGAATTGTCCCCCTCCAGCCCCCCTCAAAAGTTGAGTGACGCGCTATTTTGAATTTTAACGAGAAAACAAGAAATGTAGTTTCGTCGCATTTCTAAGAAGAGTCTCTCACCAAGTTGTGAGCGAATTTCATGAATACCCGGCGGCGCTACGTGTGGTCTTGAAAAAATAGTTGGACGTTTGCCATATGATTATAAATGGTCTGAAACGCAAAGATTTGAAGACCGCCCCCTCCCCAACCCCTCCTCGTCGAATCAGGCATGTTATAATAGCTATCTTTTTCAAGTTGAAAATTCGACTAAATAATAGCGAATATCGATAGTATTATCAGTAAGCACCATTTTTATTGATAATCGATAACTTTTGTTCGTATCGACGAGTTAGCATCGCTGCCGTTTTCGATTTGATTTTAGGTATATTTTCGATCATATGTATCTCGAAATTTGTACTTAGTTTCGGTATCACTTTCGGTACGTTTTTTGAAAGATAGACGAGTCTGGATTCCGTACTGTGTGGGTGCGTGGTAATTGTAGAACGTTCGCGTTCGCTTGGTACTCGCTCGTGTGCGGATACTGAGATTTGGTTTTCGTTTCTTATTCGTGAAATATTTACCGCGATTATAACGTCTGAAATAACACTCGACGCGATTAAGAAGCGGACCGGATAATAAATGAGGATCGATAAATAACTCGCGTATAATTTATCATTATAATATTCAAAATTGGGAAAGATGGTATCGACGAAACATACGAATAAATTTATTTAAGAAAAAAAAAAAAAAAAAAAAAAAACGCACACCGAATTTATTGAAATGAAAAATTTTGCCGAAAATTAGATTCGTTTATTCTTCGCCGGTTCAGGCGGAAATACGTATCGAGCGAGTTTTTGGAAAATTTTTAATTTTTTCCCTTTGGGATTCAATTTGGAAAAATTTCCGAAGAAACTCGTTCATTTGAAAACACCATTGGCTCGACTTTGCAAAGGCGTCGAAGAGGGAGAAAAAAAAGAAGAACTTGGACTTAGATGCCTCGAAGAAAGTGAGCGAATGATGAGAAGTATAGGAAAAAGAAAAAACACTTTCGACATTAACAACGATAAAGGAAAAAGTAATAAAAAATAAAACCGTTACCTTTTCCGTCGAAACGACTCGACGCTTTTTGAGAAATGAAAAAAATGAAAAATAAAAAAAGAAGCTATAGAAATATGGCGAAAACGTTTCCAATTGCGAAAATACGCTGGCGGTAATAGGAAAATCGAAATTATAAAGAATGGTCGTCTCTGGTCGATGCGGAAGGTGCGGCGAACGGGTCGTTTAATATGGTAATTCGACGGGCCTATTTTCGGGTAAAAATCGTCGACAATTTAACCCCGATATCGACGCCGTAAATTCGTCGGTTTGGCCGAGAGTTTAATTCAATTTAGGAAAAAAGCGTAGTCTTCGATCCGCTTTTTGCTGCGTTCTGACGAACGTGTTCTGAAGTAGTAATAATTTATTTACGAGGAAAAATTGCGAGAAAAAAAAATACCAGGAGAAGGAGAATGAAAACGTCGGTAAATAAAGAGAAGGCGAAAAAACACGCTCACTTCGAGCAGCTACGCGTACCTAATAAAAATGGCTGCGAAAAAACGACGAAATTTCGCGACCCCTTTGCTTTTTCGAGATTATTCGTCGAGAAAATTCGGTTTTTTGCGCTTTTACGAGAAGTCGTTTCGCCGAAAAAAAAAAAAGAAAAAAAGGATGAGTGTAAACAGAAACGGTGAACCGATGAAAAAGTGGCGAGTAAATACGAGCGAAAAGATGGTGGGCGTAGTAGGTTACGCGTTGGAATTGGTCGTCGACTAGGTGTTGTTTCGTTCTGGGACGCGATACGAATTAGCGCCACGATAAGGGAGCGAAAGAACGCGGAAAATTGGGTAACGTAAATATTTGGAATGACGAGTTTGGGCGGCCTAAACTAGGGTATGTATGATGATATCTGTTGCGGGGAAGAAATTAATTTCGTTTTCGTCGAACGTGGTATTTACCTTGGGCGACGACGAACTAGTCCCCGAGGTAACGAGATGTATATTTTTCGAATTACGCGTTACGCGATCGCGCGTGGGTTATGGGAGGGAATTGAATTTCGAAAAATGACTGCTATTTAGAATGCGGTCGCGTGTGTGCTATATCGACGTTGAAATGACGTCGATACTCTATCGCCTGTGGGAATATCAGTATTCGTGGAGTCGGAATTCTAGCATTCGAAACGTAACGGTCGTACAATAGCGACGAAAATTCTGTCACGTTGTGCTCCTTTTCGGTTTGCAAAGATGGCGAATTTATTGGTATAACATGGTGTATAATTATGCTTCTGTCGGTGTTAATTTGATAGCATCGCCATTAAATCGATTTTTTACAGTGCTTCATAATTTTCAATCGACCTTTCCTAGGGCTGTAGTAGACACGAAGCAAAACAAAAACATCTGATGGAACCCTTGTTGATATTTTTCCGACAGGTACATTTATTGAAAAAGAAAGAAAGCGATGGGAAAGTAGAATAAAAACATTTTTTAGAGAATTGTTATTCATTCAATAAGTTTAATTAATAAGATAAAATCTAAGATACCAGATCTGAGGCCCCCCCCCCCCGTTGTACCTGCGTCACATTTTAATATCGATACCCCCCTTCTCCCCTCCATCGTCATGTATGGAGGTGAATTGGGGATACAGTATACTTTTATCCTCAATAATCATATGCAAGTGCGTAACTGAGTCATTTTTAGAGGGAGGGGGGGAATTTTTAAAAAATCTCAACTTTTTGTAATGAAATTCCCAACTTTTTTGACAAAATTTACGACTTTTTTTTTTTAAATTTGAGACATGGTGTAAATTACCAAATAATTAGGCACAAATGAGCGCCGTCGTGCGCAGTTTTTTCATGTTCTTTTTGTAGTCGTTAAAAATTTCATCGCACAAACAACACTGCACTTCGTATATTTTTGCTTTCCCTCCTTTGTTCATTTTTCAAAATTCAACTCAAGTTGATAAAAAGTACAGATATATAGCAGTGGCAGCAGCCTAATTTCAATTTATAGTGTTGGGCGATTAATAATCGATTAATCGAAAATGTCGATTAATCCGAAAAATTAACGGAAGAATCGATTAGTCGATTATTAGAAGTAATCGATTATTTCATGAAATAGATAATCGATTAATCGGTCAAATTTATGTTTTTATGTTTTTTTTTCTTTCAATAATGCTTTGATATTTCTGAAAAAAAAACTTTAATTAAAAACTAGTAGTCTACAATCCAAGATTATAGACACTGGACCTAGAAAAAGACACGCAACTGCAGGCCGAGAGGTAAGCCGGGAATAGCTAAAATTTGTGTAATGCCAACTAAATCCACGGGTGCTCTCCGCAGCGCTGCAGTCGATTTTTTCGCTGTTTAATTGCTGATAATGAGTGATAAACAATATCAAAATATGAGTGATTTCCTAAGAAATATTCTGAAAACTAAAAATTTACTTAAAACTTGATTGTGTCCGGGTTTTTTTTTGGAATAAACTCTCAACTTAGAATTATGGGCATTCCGACTGTGATGCTGTTTCATAATGGACGACCATCGTTGAAATTTAATCGACATTATAGACAGTGTCTTTAATCGACATCAGTACACGTTGGCTCATTTTACCAAATTTATTATGATTTATACAGGCAATCGAGTATATCTGGATTAATTCTTATGGTAAAAATATTGGGGGTACGTTACAGAATTATTAACAAAATGAAGTCTATTAAGGCATACAAATTCAAAGTCTTATCACAAGATAATCACAAGATCACAACAAAAATTCGATTGCAGCGCTGCCAAGAGCACCCTTGGTAGAGTTTGGCATTACACAGCAATTTTCGGCAATATGGCTGCCAGTTGCGTGTCTTATCTTAGGTCCAGTGTCTATATCCAAGATGCAAAAAGTACGTTAACAAAAATTTTATTGAAATTTTTTGCCAACCGGAAAATTGATTCTACAAAATTGTCGATTAATCCGAAAAATTAACGGAAAAATCGATTAGTCGATTATTAGAAGTAATCGATTATTTCATGAAATAGGTAATCGATTAATCGGCCAATTTTCAGTTTTTACGTTTTTTTTTTTTTCAATAATGCTTTGATATTTCTGAAAAAAAAAACAAACTTTTTAATTAAAAACTAGTAGTCTACAATCCAAGATGCAAAAAGTACGTTAAAAAAAATTTTATTGAAATTTTTTGCCAACCGGAAAATTTATTCGACAAAATGTAGGTAGGCTCTGGCAAACCTAAAAAGCGGGATTTCAATATTGCAGACCTGCACAATAGGGGGCTGGACCTCAAATAGGTGTTTTTGCGAGTGACGTGGCAACCAAAAAATTCAAGCGCGGTCACGTAAGGTACTTTCCACAGATGTCAGATATATAATTTTTTTGCTGAGACTCTGCACAAACGGATTTTATCGCAATTTGAGTGCGGCTTTTTGGCATTTTTGACTATTATATGCCTCTGTACTCGTAACTATTACCGGCAACCGAAAGGTATTGGCCAAACTAGTTGAATACGCCTATTTCAAACCAAAATTCGAAAAAACGACCGCAAAATACCTGCACAACGATGAGTTATAGCGTTGAGAAATTTTTGTGAGGTTCCCCCGCTCCAAAATTTTATTCCGTAATTTTTCCTCAAAAACACCCGTGTGACGTATCATAGTACATTAAAATTTCTCGCAGAATCCAAAAATTGAGTCCGTGATTAATTCGAATAAATGTTTTTTTTTTTTATTATAACTGAACGCAGCATGAAAAAAATGAAATTTGGGATTTTTCACCACCTAAATATTTTCTCCAACTTGGAATTTTCTCCAAATTTTTTTAAGTCTCCAAGATTTTTTTCAACTCAAATCTTTTTTTCTGATTTTCTCAAAATTTTTTCTATTTGATTTTTTCTCAAAATTTATTTCGAGCCAAAAATTTTTCACAGTTTTGTTTCAAATTTGAATGCTTTTTTCAAAATTATTTTCAATTATATTTATTTTTTCAAAAAGTCACTATTTATTTGAACTTTGAAAACGTTTTTCAACGACACAATTTCATTGAAAAAAATTTCAAAGTTGGCAAAAAATTGAAGAAAACATTTCTAGGTCGAAAAAAATCGGATGAAGTGTAAAATTGAAAATGCATCTGAAGAAATTTTGGGTGCAAAAAATTTCCAATCCTGAAAAATCGATAAAAAAATTCAAAATAGATATAAAAATGTTAAAAACAAATTTTTGGATTGTAAAAAATTTCAAGAGATTGAAAAAATGTATAGAAAAAATTTGAATCAGTGTAAATTTTTATTTTATCCTTTATTCACCCGTGTTCCGGTAAACGTTGTAACTGCAGAGTATAGACATTATATAAAAAAAAAATCGATTAATTGATTAATAATCGATTATTTCAATAATCTAGATTATGTTTATATTTTCGAAATTCAAAATGGCATATCTCCGCAAATTCGGCATATTTTGGCCTCCGATCAGTTTTATTTGATTGCCCATAGCCTCTAATTTTGCCCCATGGCAATAACTCCATTTCGACCGTATGAGCCTTTTGCTAGCGGAACGCCACGTATGAAGTATAGGTTTTGACTTTGGACTCCTTTTGGCTTGAAACATGCAACTATCCCACTCCGACAATTTTCGGACCACCCCTTTTGAAAAAAGTACCATCGTAATAGCCTAAAAATTCAGCTAATGAGTGTAATCGAAGGATACCAGGTTAGAAATATTTTTTTCGTAAAATAATACGAAACGACCCCTGATCCATGCGTATCGTAAACGCTGTGAAAATTTCAAGTCGTTTTGTACGCATCAATTCGAATTAACGTCGAGAAAAAAATTCCCTTTCGATGGTTGGAAGCTTGAAATCTCTTCACGGGATGAATGTATTTAGTATTTATATAAAATCTAATCAAGTCTCGGAACTTCGCTCGTACCGCCTATCTTCAAAATTTCGAGTCGATCTTTTCACTTGTACTAGAGTTATAGTCGTAGAAAGGTTTTTTGAAACGACGAGAAGAAGGAGAGAGAGAAAAAAAAAACAACGACGAGCCGAAAAAAACCTAGCTAACGCGTAAATGGATTACACGTACTTTTTACGCGAATACCGCTAAAAACCGTCGTAAAAACGCGAACGAATTAGCCGCGGTAACGCGGTCGTAGGAAAAGCGTTTTTCGGCATCTCGAAAGGGCGACCACCGTCGGCCGTTGGCGTTGGACGCGACGACGCAGACGCGCGAGCACGTTGCGACCGGAGCCGAGTGCGGCGACGACGGGGTCGCGTTCGGTGCGCGTTGCGGTACGCGCGACGAGCGTTTTAGAACCTCCCCTCGAAAATTTGGTCTCACCTCGTCGGCTGCTGGGCGAGCGCTGCGTCGTCTTGGCTTGGCGAAACCGGCCGCTTTTTCCGAAATATCCGTCAGTCGGTGAATCGCATTAAAGGCGGTAGCGTTTCGTCGGTCGACGCGTTTTATCGGTCGAAATTACGAAACACAGGTACTCGGTGAATAATCGCGGACGCCGGTGCTCGAGGCGGGAAACGCGCGCCAGATGATTTTCGCGTGAACGAAATTCGCGCTCTGTTCGACACGCCGGCGACGTGGAGGACGCTAGTCGAGGTGGAATTCGCTTCCATCTCGGTGGCTCGGATTTCCCGAGGGAATGTATTCGAAGGTTTCGCCGGTCGCTGACGGTGTACGCGGAGACGTAAAAAGCGAAAGGCAAGATTGCGAAATAAGCGGGCGCCGCGATTTTCGGGTAACTCGAAATCGGTTTTTTTATTTTTATTTTGAATCAATGGACTCGCTATCGCCATAGCAACGGCGGCTGACGATGTTTGATATTTTCGTTCGGCGTATTTATTGGACGACGGCGCGGTGCGCGTATACTACGTCGAACGTGTACCGGGGTATTTAGGCGTTTTTGTGCGGCCGCCTGTTGCATTCGTCGGAACCGGGGGTACGTCGCTGAAGCGTAATCGGTGGATCGCCGAGGCGAAGATCTAGTTGCCGCGTTTTTTTCCACCCTCCTACCTCGTACCGGCGTAAGAGGGATTTTTCGGCGCTCCGGCGAGCAGTTGGGTGATTCGCGATTTTACGATTTCGAAGCGGCGATCGAAATGACCGATCGCGGCGGACGTGTTACGACGTTCTCGGCTGCTGCGATGTATGATTCGCATTCGTATCTATATTAATACGCACGCACACGCCTTCTGCTCGTTTCGGTGGTAGCGCGGTGCGATGACTTTGTTCGTTACGCGACCTGATATTTTCGCGTATTGGTATTATTGTTGTATTGCGGTCATTTGCGGTAATTTCGTCGAAGAGTTGGTCCGAAGGATGGATTATCAGTGTATCATCGTGTACACGGTCATCACCATATTACCGCCCAGATACGATTACGACGATCGTTCCGGTAACAGTAGTTGTTTCGGGTGTATCAAGCGTACCATCAAAAGGTAAGATGGAGTTTGTATTGGGCGAATTCGATTATTTTAGAATAATCGAATCGAAATTAATCGACCAAAAAATAATGAAATAATCGATTATAATCGATCATAAAAGAAACACGCTAAACATTTACTGGTATTTATAGAAATTTTAGACGCACAGGACTGAAGTCTGTAAGTCAACATCTGATGATTTGTTTTTCATTCTGCTTGCAAAGAATTCAAAAAATTAATCTATCTCAAAGAAAAAAAAAAATCAAAAAATATAGAATGAAAAATAATTATGTATCAATTATTATCAGTTAATTCAAAATTAAAATGGGGAAAAGTTGATACGTTGATATTTTTCCTTGATGACTGGTTTCGTCGATCACTAATCAATTGCCCTGTGCTAGAAAAAATTCTCTCACTAGGTACCGACGAACTTGGAACTCCCAGGTATTGCGAGGCCACTTTTTGGATAGCTGGATGTCGCGATTTCAATATTTGTAAATGAACATTTTTTTATCACTAATCGGTAAAACATCGAGCGCTCAAGATTCCACCATTCTAGCTGCATCATTCGCAAACAAAAAAAAAATTTATCGACTGTTTCAATTTCAAAAAAATTACGTTAATCGATTATTTTCTGCGTCGATTAATCGATTATTCGATTTATCGAAAGAATATGCAAGAATTTTTCATTGTGATTTAGAGATTAGGTTTTTTTTTTCTTCGTTGAAGAGGAAGAGATTTTTTGTGAAAATGAAATTGTATTTTTTCTGGCACGAAAGAATTTTTTGTACACGTAAATATTTAAAAATCTCATATTTACTCGTGAAAGTTTCCCTCATATGATTATAAATTACTAAGGGGGCTTCGTGTACAGGCCTCTTCATTGCCCAAACCTCTAGCAAGCCTCGCTGTACTTGGGAAGTAATAAATCAGAGTATCTAACAGGTAGTGAAACTAACGAAAAAGAAACCAATCCAGTCATATTTTCAAAAAAAAGTATTTAAAAAATGAAAAATCCCGAAGACGCGAAAAATTTTATTATTTTCGAAAAAATTACAAAATTGTTAATTTTTTGAAAGCTATTGCTTTTTTTTCCTAAGTATGTATAATACGTTCATTTTTTTATAATTTTGATTTGAAATACAGATTTTCTTCTAATTAGATGACATATATTGAAAGAATTTGATGAAAAAACGTAAGTACAATCGCTCAGCCTCTCCTAATGAACCAATTTCGATGATTTTTTTTTAATCGACTTTTTTCCACCTACAGCTTTTTATGAGATAAATTTGATTTCGTCGATTTATTTTTTTTAGGGGGGGGGGAGGGGTCGACTTGAGAGATTTCTGAAAACGTGTGATTTTGCAACAAAAATCCGTTAAATACATTGTGAATAACCTTGGGTGAAGATGATTTTTGTTTATGCTGGTTGTATCGCTATAATGAAATACGCATATTTTTCTTTCAACTAAAAAACAACAACAACAATATATTTGAATGAACGTAATGCAAAATATGCCAAGTGTAATTTTTGTCGAAAATGATTTTATGAATGCAAACTACACCTCCTGCCAATTTAGCTCCTATCTCTTTCCCAAAGAGTGTAGACCCTTACTAAGTCTAGAACAGAATTGCAAATGTTTATTTCGCTCTCACGAGCAATTTAGTTTTTTGTACTTGCGAGGGACCGGATTAGAATTTTGTCAAGCTGCCGATCGGCTTAAATGGTTGCCTATGTTGAAGAACCTCAAGCATCTACCTACATTGTATATAAATTTTATGTGAAACAGGCCTGTTTTTTTTCGTGTAGTAGTGTTGTCGACATGAGAAATTAGTAGTTATGAAACGAAAATTTCGCAATTTGAAAAAAATAAGGTGGGCGTTGGGTAGAAGTCGATGAAGCGAGTAAAAACTGTCGTTTGCATAAATTGCCTAATTCAAGATTTGAAGGAGCAGTGATCCAAAATATTATCAAAATACATTTTTGATCGTGGATTTTTATTTGTTCCTTCGAAATGAAAAGAAGTGGTGCTTTGCAAAAATCGTGTTATCTTGAGAAATGAAGGCGTAGTATGTATACCAAAAAGTTGGACATTTGCCGGATGATACTGGTTTAATTTTTTTTTTTTTTTTTTCAAACAATAATTAGGACTAATGCAATGAAAAATTAAAAAAAAAAATGTTGACAAGCCTGAAATAGTATAGTTACTGTGACGACACCATTTCATACGATTTTTAATTGGTCGAAGATCTCGGCTGACAGGGCAGAATTTCAAGGAACCAAAAATATTGAAAATGTTTCTTTTTAATTTTTGGTTTGTACCATATCTTGGCTTCTTGAACTCTAATTTACTCGATAACTAAAATCTATAAAAAGAAGAACTAACAGTTTGTTCGCATCTTCATCGCTTTGAATATCATATTTATGGCCCGACTGTTGTAGAATAACGTTTATATATGGACCCGTCATATCTGGATAGTAGAATATCATTGAAATAAGTTAACGATCTAATAAGGTTATACTAGAGGAAGAATTTTGTAGTTCATATCTCGTTCTCCGAAATTTACAATGACCTACACTCAGCCAGACCTACGAGGGATATTACTAGTATAGGATGGCCTAATGGTATACGAATACGTTGAATGACATTTGTGTTACACGCCCGAATTCAATATCGAAATTACTTTCTTATTTTTTTCTTTTTTTTTTATCGTTCATTGTTATAAATACGCAAATGATATATGGTCAAGGTCGAGATAATTTCACGATACCATTATATCCTCCTTGCTTTTTAGTTCGCCGATTGTCGTAAGAAGAAACGCCCAAACTTCTAAGGTTTATTTTTTTGTTAGGAATAAATGGGAGGGTGGGGGAAAGAGCTAAAGGAATTGAGCGAGCAGCAGAAATTGAGGTGAAAAAGGAAACTTAATTTGAAAAAATTACCAAAATAAGTATATAATTTAAAATCCAACGTTCCACGTGAAAATGATTAATATCGGGTACCTAGAGTAAACGTAAGTGTTTCTACTTCATCTTCGTTTGGTACGGACAGCAGCGTGGTCAGGATTTTCTTTCGTTTTGAATTTTCTCTTTTTTCTTCTTAATTAGAGTTAAATACGTATATGATGGTATTTTGCTTCAGTTTTATGAGAGAAATTGTTTTCGAATTTTTTAAGTTAAATAAATTGAGGAATTTTGAATTGAAACGAAAATTCCACGTGAAAATGATTAATATCGGGTACCTAGAGTAAACGTAAGTGTTTCTACTTCATCTTCGTTTGGTACGGACAGCAGCGTGGTCAGGATTTTCTTTCGTTTTGAATTTTCTCTTTTTTTCTTCTTAATTAGAGTTGAAATACGTATATGATGGTATTTTGCTTCAGTTTTATGAGAGAAATTGTTTTCGAATTTTTTAAGTTAAATAAATTGAGGAATTTTGAATTGAAACGAAAAAATTTTGTTGAGAGGCATGGAGAGATAACCCTCCCTCACTGGCTTTGCCACTATGTACGGATACTTTAAGGTATTGAGAACTATATTTGATCTCATTTGAAATATTTTTTGAAAAAGTCATGTCGTAAACGGGGTTTTTTCATTTCTTTTTAACGCGTATCGACAAGAAAGTATGTTATTCGCAACTCGATTCGCTAAGACAGTTCCTTAATTTATTTTTCGCAATATTTAATCGACTAAATACGCGCTCTATTTCCTCGTTGGAAATAGGAAACGTTAAAACATGAAAGAAAAGTTGCTACACGTTTCGGAAACAGTTACTTTTTACGTGCCATCACATGTTTTTTAATTTTTTTGATAATGTTGAAAAAGCGAAATCACACTACTTGTAAAATGAACAAATTCAAAAACACATCATAAACATTTTCAGTTACTCTAACTCAATTTTTGGAGCCTTTTTTCCATCCATCCATCCTCCTCCTTCCTTCCTTCCTTCCTTCCTTCCTTCCTTCCTTCCTTCCTTCCTTCCTTCCTTCCTTCCTTCCTTCCCTCCTCTTTCCCTTCCTTCCTTCCCTCTTTCCCCTTCCTCTTCCCCTCTTCCCTCGCTTTTTCCCTCCTTCCCTCGCTCTTTCCCTCCTTCCCTCTTTCCTTCCTCTCCTCCCTTCTTTCCCTCCTTCCCTTTCTCCCTTCTTTCCCTTCTTCTCTCCCTCCCTCCTTCCCTCCTCCCTGCACACGCAAAAAAATGTAGAAGTTTTGAAAAATTTTGGATGACAAATTTTTGAGCAGTTGAAATTTTTTTTATGTTTTGATGTCATGTTTTGTTATTTAAAAACTGAAAAAAATTTTAGCCCCTAGTTTTTTAAAACCTAATGAGTTTAAGTCATTATTCTTATTATTATTATTATTATTTCTTTTTTATTTTTTTTTTATTATTTTTTTCTTTTCAAAAAACAACGATTTTGGTTATTTTCAAAGATTACCAAGGGGTAATTTGTTATTCGTCTGCATCGAACGAATTCAGTTTTGAATTTTCCGGACTCCAGAGGCGAAATATACTCGATTTTTGTCCCACATGGGTGGTTCCTAAAGTTTGAACTTTCTGATGCTAAAACATCTATACGGAGTCATTTTGAGGCGAAAATTTGTTGTTTTGGAGAGCTTTGTAAGGTGAAAATGGAACGTATTTTGCTTTTGAGTCGGGAATAACCTAAATTAAACAGAACGTTGCGCTTAACCAATAAATTATTCGTCGCTTATTTTTGAAAATAACCAAAATTGTTGTTTTTGTAAAAAAAAAAAATAAATGATTCACCTCAAAAATTTGAAGAAAAAATGGCGGCTAAAATTTTTTCATTCTTCGGATAATAGAATATTATTTTGAAGCGTGAAAAAAATTTCAGTAGCCCGAAAATTTGTTAATTTGAGAATTCGAAAATTTTCATAACTCTGACTTAATTTTTTGAAGTCTAAAAAATCGAGTTATTTAATTTCTGTGGCTTCGTTTTGAGATCATTTAGGAATTATTGTGAACCCGTCGCTTTCAGTTCCTGAAAAAAAGCGAAATTTGGCTGATCCTAGTGTCTACTTATCGTAAGTTGTGGGCTGTGTATTGAAATTTGATGAAAAATTGATAGAATGGATCCTGAATTAACGGTTTTTCAAGTATACGTATTTATAAAAAAAAAAAAAAAGTTTTTTGAACTTTTTTTTTCGTAGGCCTGTAAGAAAAATTTATTTGGCTATTTTATATTTAGAGAAGAGAGTACAGTTTGGATGACTTGACGAAAGACAGAAGGTTGGCAATATCTGAGGGATTGTTTTAAAACATTTTAACTCTACATATTTACAATTTTTTCATCGGTGAAATCAAATTGTATTCTTTATTTGTGGTGGCGCATGTTTTTTTTTTTCATCATTACTGCTTCCTAAGAGAAACAATTCCTAATTCCGAACTTCTTAAAATTTTTTCCTATATATTTCAATCACCTAGGATGGTTCGGTTCACCTATCCGATGTTGTAAAATATAAATGTTTCATTTCGTCTAGCAGTTTTCAAGAAGGGGACTTTCATTGCTTACTTTCAGACGTAATTTTCAATATGCTGAAAAACTAACTGACTTTTTACACCATTTTTGGCACTTCTTGCGTCATATCTTCCGTTATGTTCCTCCCGGTTCCTCATTTTTTTTTTTTTTTTTTTTTTCACTAAAATTAAATCGTATATTCAGTGTGATGACGTACATAATCGCCCTTTGTTAATGTCGATAGTTAGCGAGAAGAAAAAAATTGATATAATTATATTGGGATCTCAGCACAGATGAGGATTTTTTTTTCATTTTAGCGCTATGAGAATAGTTATGAACGATTGATATTTTAATTCAAGTCTATGTGTGTGCGATTCTTCATCGTTTAAAATTACACGACCAGATTATTATATGGAAGTACACGCATCGCGCAGACGAGCGAGTAAATTTAAATACGAAATTCGTTAAACGTGGACGGTTGGCGCGGAGGACTTTTCTAGGGCATATTTATAGATATTCATAATCGCTGTAGCGTGAAAAAACGAGAGAAAAAAAAATGACGCGAATTTCGTTACCAGCCAATGGTGATTTTTGCGCATAGTACGACGAAAAAGTCCCGACACGATTTGGCGGACGCTTCGAGACACCGCCGAAATTTATTATTCTCCGCGTCGATAACGAAAGGATGCGGGGGAGGATGTGATACGATTTTGTGAAACGACTGCTCGCGTAAGGAGGGCAGGCGAATTTCCACGTACTCTATTTAATTACTTATTAATTATTCGTCGAAGCGTCGAACTAATGGCGTTTGTGCCCGTTGGCGATTTTCCCTATTCCGAAGTTATGTGGAAGAGTTGGGAGGCAAGAGTAAGGATATCGAGTACGTATAATTATTCAAACGATAACGAAAATTTATTCGTAACTGGTACGAGTGTAAGCGGATTTGTCTTTATAATAAATTTGAAGAGGGGGGCGGTGGAGTCTCTTCACACGCTCCCTCCATATATCGTTTTATCGAACTATACGATGTATGCTGTAGAATAGATAATAAAATGGTCATTTGGTCAACCTATATAATGGATGAGGGAGACGTGGTGTGTCCTGTTCGTATATGGCGAATTTATAGCTCGGCGGCTTTATTGCGAAGAAGATTTTTATTACGCGATATTGCGAGTTAGCGGATCGTTGAGCCGTTCGGTTTCGGGTCACGAGAGCGATATAAAAGCGTTAGATAGGCGACGATGACGAGCGTAGTAGTTGGCGAATTTAAAAGAGCCCCCGGAGACGGCCGACGAGGTGCTCTCGTACGTATCGATGCGACGGTGTAGTAAGAGCTCGACATTTTACAAGTACGCTACCTACGTGCACGAGTATATTGCATTTTAACAGCGTCTTGTTTGCAATACGTTCGCAGATACGTATTTACCAGCTATTACGCGGCGATCCAAAATAAACATCGTTTCGGCCTACGCGTGTCGAAGGGATAGAGGAAAAGGAAAAGGGAATCGAACGACGACCAAAAATTAGAACTAATTTAATAAGGTTTTTCGCGAATTATTTCATCTTCTTCGATAATGTGTTGTAGACTGTCGGCGATGATGCCGAAAAGTGTTATTTTTTTGGCTGCGTTTCAAAAACGTTACGATAGAGAAAAAGCGCGCTGTACGGACTGTAGTCGGTGTACCGATTTTGCGGTCCGATTAACGTTCGCAAGGTTATGATTACCTTGGGTATAGGTGTAGGGAGGATGGCAGAGATTCGCCGAGTCTAGAAGTAGGTTAATCTGGCGTGTAATCGAAGAAATTATGTGGGGTTGGAGATACATGTAATAGGCCGAAAGCGAAGTTTTCGTCGTATACGGGGGTTTGCGGTGGTTGACCGGAATCACGGTTCGATGGCGAGATGGCTGAGATAGGGATGAAGTTGAGGTCGGAGAGAAGCGATTTTTCTGCTTTAATCGACATTTCGAAGCCACCGCGGTACTCGTCCACTTGTAGTGGGTAGATGGTGTAGATTTATCTCGCTTCGGAACGAGGGCGTTCGAATTTATTTGCTACCATCTTGTAATTTTGTATTCGTGAAAAAAGGTGGAATTTTTAAAAACCAATGTAAAATTATTTCGATTATGAGATGAAAAAAAAAAAAAGATAAGCAACCATGCAGCATTACTGGAGCTGAGTTTTTAACTGAAGCTTGTACAGGTTCATAGATGATATTGCTGATCTCTTCATGGCTACAGGCCACGCCCAATACCAAGTCTGAAAACCCCTATCCTATCCCTTCCAAAACCGCTTGTGAAGTTGAGCTTGAAACAGTACAGTATTTCTTGCCATGCAATAATCATACGAACGCGTGTTTCTCAAATTATAACTATTCGAGGCTTCTTAAATTTTCTTAAAATTGTCAAAATCCGCCATTTTGGATACATTTTGACCCAAATTAAAAAGCTCGTATTCTGGTCATCTGCGTATGAAGTTTGACCTTTCTAGGTTGTTCTGGTGTAGAAATATGGGAGATTCGTGAAATTTCCTGCAGCAAAAATCACCCCTCTAAAAACTGTTTTTTGCTCCAGCTGTCCAAATTCACTTGGAAGCTAAAATCAGGATAAGTTAGTCCCTTGGGGCTGATTTTTACCATATGACACCGCAATAAAAGTTTTTCACCTCTAGTGTTGCCCACCCAATTTTGCTAAAAAACCACAAAACTCAAAAATTTTCACCCATAGCTGCTTTATAAAAAACCCTTAAAAAAAACAATTTTTTTTCATCATTTTTGGCTTTACACTGACAGGTAATGATTTTTTTTTTTTAATTTCAACATGATGTACCTAATACCTATAAGGAATGAAAAAATGAGTAAATATAATAAAATTTCAAGTATTGATAGTTAATTCAGCAATCAAGCGTTATTAAATTAATAATATAAAATAATTTATTCAACTCACGTACGTAATCCAGTCATTATTCGAACACTTTCACACGCATAACATAGGGTCTTATTGGCGACTTATTTAAGAGGGAATAATGACTTTTTATAAGGGAATAATTGCCTTCATAGGGAATAATGAGATTATTATGAGTATCTACAGCGTGTACAGTCTGCGAGAAGATGTTTATTGGTTCACTGCTTCTGTTTGTGTGTTCTTTCGTATTTTTAAATTTATTCAGGGTTTTTTTTAGGAGTTTTAGCGTAACTGTGTGATGAGTTGAATAAAATAGTATACGCAACTCGGGAATGATGTGCTTGATTATAAACTCGAACGATATAGCCCTCGTCTGCGGCTCGTGCTGTAACT
Source organism: Phenacoccus solenopsis (assembly GCA_009761765.1). NCBI lineage: Eukaryota > Metazoa > Arthropoda > Insecta > Hemiptera > Pseudococcidae > Phenacoccus > Phenacoccus solenopsis. The sequence goes on along the minus strand of CM019755.1, from coordinate 19,543,628 downwards.
TTCGTATTCGTTTATAATCTAGCACATTATTCCCTTGTTGCGTAATATACTATTATTATAAATATGATTTGATGATAATTGTCCAGCAATATTTAAGGAAGGAATTCAATTCATACTTCATACTACAACGTACAACTTCAGGCCAGAAGACGCTAAGAATGAAAAAAAAGGAAAAACAACTTTATATCAAACAATATAATTCTTCAGCTTTTCAAAGCTTTCAAACTTTATTTTTTTTTGGTCTTAATTCGTCATTTTTTGTAATTTAACTCAAAATTTTGAAAAAAATCCTCGAAATAAAACTCAATTTTGGAAGTTTTATCCAAAATATCGAGAAAAAGAAAATCACATATCCCTAAAAAAGAAAACGAAAAACCCCAAGAAAATTCATAAATTTTGAAAAAAATGCTAAAAACTCTAAATAAAGGAATAAATCCACAGAGTTGGCTACACTGTTCACCTCTCGTTTACCCCACCACATTTTCAAGTCTCTGACTCCTCCTTTTCCCCTCCACATCAAATATGATATACTTTTTATCCCCAGTAATTATATAAGTTCATATTAATTACGTTTTTACGCGTTTGAGGTTCCTCAAGCTGTATTCAAATTTTGATAATTCGTCATTTTGGATCCATTTTGATTCAAATTCAGTATGTCACATTCTGATGATCAACTAACTCCGCACCCAAAGTTTGACCATATTTGGTGTGGAAATATGGAAGATTCAATTTTAGAAATTTCGTACTTGAAAATTCCTCGAAAACCTTTTTTTTTTTGCTCCAACTCCCCTCATAATGCACTTAGAAAGCTGGAATTTGTATATTTTGGTGTCCATTATTCACTCTTTCATACGAGATGAAAAACGAAAAATTTGAGCTGTTTACCCCCTCTTCAGCCAAGCTCAATTGTAAGCGTGCGTTTTCAAGAGAGTTGCCGTAAGCCCCAAAAATTTGAGGTAAATTTTGAAAATTTTGATTTTTTCAACTTTTCACAGTATCATTTTAATTTAAAACTCAGCTAATTTAATTTTAAATGTATTTATTCCGTATGTAAATTTTTTATTTTTGAAGAAGTTTTCATGCCTGATCAAATTCTAAATTTGAGTGATCCGCCATTTTGAATTTTTTTCGAAAAAACAGAAAAGTAGTTTTGTCGCATTTCTAAGACGAATCTCTCATCATGTTTTGAGCAAAATTCACGAGTACCCACCGGCGCTACGCATGGCGGGAAAAATATGAATATCAAAAGTTGCACATTTGGTAGTTTAAGAAAAGGATGGGAAGAAAAAGTTACCAAAAAAAAAAAAAATTAAACTTGAATTTAATCGTTTAAATTGATTTTCTAGTAAATTAACTATCGATATTAAAATGAATGAAAATAGTTAATTAATTAAAAGAACTACACAATGGTCTGGAACGCAAAGATTTGAAGACCCTCCCCCCTCACCATACCTCCTTTTTCAAATTAGGTAGACTAATAGCTATCGTTTTTGAGTCAAGAACTCAGCTAAAAAGCAGGTACTACTATGTGTAGTAAGTGAGATTTTACTTAATATACTTTTAAACAAAATTTATTTAGTTCATTTTATTCATTTACTTATTTATTCATATGTTTGATTTATTCATTTTAATGTTACTATTGCTTTGCATATATGTTAGAATGGAGGTTAAGTGGAAAAAATTGCCCTTTGATTTTAGTAAAATATTACTATGTTGCTATGTTGCTTGATGTTGCGATTGAATTTGAAATTCTAAACAACTAAGGAGCTGTTAGGGAGTAATAAAAATTGCCTTTTCAAAAAAATGTCATGAAGTCATGAACTTTTCTTTTTTTTTTTTTTTTTTTTTTTTGTTGTTGTTGTTGACTTAATAATAAAAATTAAATTTAAATTGTAAAGAAGTTGTAGAATCTTTGAATTTTTATGATTTAAATGATGAATTTATTTTTTATAAATTTATTTTAAACTTGTGTAATTCATGAATTATTTTTATTAATTTTAATTTTAATAATAAATTTGAATTTAAATCAAATTCAGATCTCTATGCCTTCTGTGCCTTCTCAGGAACCTGAGTTCAGGAATAATCTGCCCCTGCCCCTGCCTCCGGTCCTGAGTATGCCTATGTACGCGTATAACTCTCGCCTTCGTTGCTTATATTCTCGACGACGCCGAACACCAGCTATTCTTCTGGGTATCGTAATAAGGACGTCGCGCTATCGCGTACTACAGCGCGAGCGAACAAGCGATAATTCATAATTAAATTTACCCTCTCGCAACGTATATACATTTTCTCGCCGGTACACCTCGCGTCTCCCGAACATAGCCGCTCGTCGACAACGCTTCGCTTCGTAAACTTAATAAAATAACGGCGTAATTTAAACGCGCGTCCGTAAATTTCATCCGTATATAAAGACGACGACGTCGCGTTTCGTTTCGCGACTGTACGAAACATAATACCCTCGTCATCTCCTCTTCCGCCATTCCTTTTCGATTTTTGTTGTCAAAAGTTGAAAGCTAACTTACACATCATGTAGTTTTCACCTGCTGTATACCTAGGCCGTATAAAAGGCGGGTAATTTAATTCGGATAACTTCCTCGGTTATACGTAATAGTGCTCGAACCGCTATGGAAATTTCCTCGAGACGACCTACGTCTTTTTAATCGACTACCGCTTCGCCGTTTGCAATCGAATGTTTCGAAGTCGAGTGAACTTGAACGTGTCTACAGTTGACGAATTCGTATCGGGCGGAAGTTCGCGTGCTGCCGTTTGGCTCGCGAACCGATAACGTGTAGTCAAGTTCACGTGAAGTAAATATAAAATGTAGTTCAAACGATCGGCATTGACGTTTTTTTCGAATGTATCAGTTTCGACGGTGAAAAGGAGAAGTGAACTATTTAAGTGCCCGCCTTTCCCACCTCGATGAACCATGAGTGAATAAAAAAATCTCGTCAAATTATTCGAATCAATTAATCACCAACTTTGAGTATGCCGAAAATTCGAAGACATTTTATCAAATTTTATCAGTTCTTTTCACCCGCTAATTCAACTTAGTGGAGGGGACGGGGAAGTTTTGTTGCCTTTTTTCAATTCCTTTTCCTCGTTGATAAGACTTGAAATCATCTAAGTGGACATATTGTTTAGTTTGATTTTGGTTTCAATTTCACCTATCTAATCCACTTACTTGACTGGCGCATTTTCTAAAGTAGTCAGCATTCGGAGATGAATTTTGAAAATTAGCTGTAAATTGTGATGAAAAAATTACTCTCCTCGAGAAATGTCGCAAGAAATTTATTTATTTGAATTTTTCAATTTTTCTCGAAAACTAAGCAAAATTTTAGGATTTTTCGGAGAAGAAATTCCGATCATTGAAAAAGGTGATTATGAAAATTTCGAAGTTCCGCTTAATTCGTGATGAAAATTGAAATTACAAGACTTTCTCCATGTATTTCTCATAAGAAAGCATTTTTTCGTCCAATTTCGAATCTCGATTCGCAGTTTTTCTTGCGTAATCTTTCTAGTTACTTTTCTCGGGTGTTCATTGTATCTTACAAAAACTTGCCGTTCCTTCGATACGATGTCTACTTTTTCTTACATTTTCGATGATATTTTCGAATTTGTTATGATCTTCGTGAAAAATGAAGTTAGTCGAGATTTTCGCTTATTTAGATGTTTTGTCCGCATGTGAAGTAGTATACCAACGTCGGTGCTACGTTTATGAGTAGAATAGCCACTCCATCAGTTTCTAGCTGACGAAGTAAATGCCGACTCGAAATATGACAGTTTCAAAAATAATACCCTCATCCCGCGAGACATAACACCCAAAATCAATAAAAAATGAAACGAATGGGTTGACGTTGTTATTTGTATTTTTCCAAATTTTCGGTTCATAATCTCTGATATTATTCATTTTCATGAAAAAAAATTACTCGTGAGTAAAAAAAAAAAAAGTAAGTTGAAAAAGGATGATTTGGAGGTGGCATATTCGTGTTGAAAAATTAAATATAATATTGGTCGCTACAAAAAATCTTCAAAGGACCCTACAGTAAAAAATTGAAATGCACCATATTCAATTTGTGCTTAATACCCGTCATGACCTATGGGGCTCAAGTCTGGGCCTTGAATAAAAAAAATGAAGACAAAATAAAAATTACTCAAAATTCATTAGAAAGGTCAATTTTAAAAATAAAAAGGAAAGACAAAATTAGAATCGGCAAAATTAAACAACTTTTGAAATACAATCTGGATATGGTAAAATTAGCAAAAAAAAAAAAAAAATGGGAATGGGCGGGACATATTGCACGAATGAAAAACAAAAATTGGGTCAATAAAATCACATTTTGGCAAATTTTAGAAAAAAGAAAAAGGGGAAAACAAAAAACGAGATGGAGGGACGGCTTTACTAAACTGCTACGAAACGACATGTTCCATAGGATTGCACAAGATAGGTGTGAATGGGCTAGGTTGGGAGAGGCCTTTGCCCTACTATAGGGCCTAACGTAATATTAATATTATAATATATATATAAGTATACATGTAATATTACGTAAACTAGGCTGTAAATAAATAAATAAATAAATAAATACAAAATCTATTCAGTTAAATTTATTTTATTTAATCATAGTGCCAGTTTTAGGATCGCTGCTTGGGGATTACGGGAGGGAGTTCAGTTCCTTCAAGTCGGGTGGGAAAGATAGTAAATTGTTAGAAATTACCTAATAGTTGATGTGTGCCAAAAAAGTGTGGATGTTATTTCCGCTTATTACATTCTAATTTAAAAAAAGTTCTTGGGGGTTAGACACCTAAACTCTCCCCTCCCCCCTCCCCACCAACCGGCCATGTTCAGTATTAATACGCAAAGAAAATAATTGAACTTATATTTCATTAGAAAATGAAAAAAAAAAAATTGTTGAAATTAATTAATTTATTTGTTAATAAAAACAAATTAAAGTCATTCGATGTATTTCTAGGTGTTGAGTTTATTTAAAAAATGTTTTTATTATTAATATTATTATTAAAATGAATGTTATTTATGATTGAATTAGCATTGGAATCATAAAAATTTTAATTGTAATTAATTTTATTCCATTTAATGTGAAAATTACTCTAAAAATGAAAAATTCATCTTAATATCTATTTCTGATTTATTATTTCCAAGATTAAATAATTTTAGTTTCTGACTTCTTTTACCATTATTCCCCGTAATATTAATAATTCTACATGTAATATTAAATAATAAAATAAATATTAACGCATTTATAAAAAAAATCAATTTATTAGAGAAAATGAAAATAATTTTTGAAAACATTTAGTATAATTTGTCGATCTGAAAAGTAGACAACAAAAAAACTGACTTTTTTTTCATTAAGAAATTGCATTGTTGAAACCTGAATGCGTCACCACTCGAATTAATTTTTTTCATATAAAAATTAGTGTAGTATTTTTTTAACGTACAAAAAAATAACGTTGGAGATGACGAGCAAGAAAATATCCAACTTGTAGTTTTAAACGATCCTAATGGGCACTCCTCAAATCTGTAGCTTATGAAGTAAATATAGTCTCAAAATATAGCAATTTCAAAATATCCACCCTCCGCCTCCTTCCTTGGATTAAAACATACGCAGATTCATTGAGAGAACTGTTCGTGAATAGATTACATCTATCGAAGTTGGAATTAATCGAATTTGGAAATTAAATGGAATAATTATTCTGTTATCTGTTTCAATTAAATTGTAATTAAAATTTGTTTATAAATTATATGTATATTCGTAACATCTAAATCATCGATTTGACTGTATCGCTTTTTTTATTGTTTCGAATTTGGACCCCTCCCCTAGTTCGTTTAATTCCTGATGGTTTACCCTTCGTTACACTTCGCCTCATCAAAATCCGCGTGTTACGCCTCGTAATGTTTTCTTGTTAGATGCGTTTGGAAAATTTTCAGTGTTTATTGAAGCGCCATCCTAGCGGCGAACTGCGTTTCGCAATTTCAAAAATACGTATTTCAATTTTCATCTTTGGACTCATCGCATTTCCTTTGTTTTTTTTTTCATTATGTTGGAATGAAAATTGACTAAAAGTTTGATTTTGAAAATCTCGAAAAGAATCATCATGCCAACGAATATGACGAGGATGTTAACGTAGGAAATTGCGTACCTTTGTCGCTGCAAAACAAAAACAAAAAAAATGTTCGTATTACGTAGGTAAATCTAAAAACGAATTCCATCCTATCCGTACGTGAGATACGTGAGACCTGCACGCATCGTTTTATCCGTTACGCCGATACGTCGAATCGCGACATTGTATCCATAATAAGGGTATTCGTATCGCGCGTACATATCGAACCCATTTATCTTATTTAGTCTTGCGAATAAATCAAACCATCGAGCCTCGAACTCCCTCCATTCTTCCGCGTCAGGTTCGACGCGCGCGCCATCCGAGTAGAGTAATTTAGTGGAACTTCCAGCACGTATATGCATGTGTACATATATGTAGGTTAGATATTTGCATACTACGTATACTAACACGAAAATCGTCGGAAAACACCAGTCGTCTTTTATACCGCGTAAATACGAAAATCCCGCTCGCTAAATTTCCATAACCGCGTTCCGCGTATACCGCGCCGAACCTTTTACTTTGGTGTATTCGCCGTACAAATCTCCTCGTTTTGGTATTCGCCGGCTAACGATACGCGCATAAAGAGAACGTTGGCTCTTCCTTTTTTTTTTCATCCTCTTCCTTACACGTATGCTTAGTTACGACTAGCTCACCTTTAAATGTATACATCTTGATAATATTATGGAATTCTTTTTTTTGCGCGCGCGTTTATTATTCGACGCGTTATTACGAACTCGCGACCCGAACGATAAGAGTTTCGCCGGTTTATTTTCGACGTTCTAACACCTACGATCGATCAGCTCTCTCGTACGGTGAGGGTAGAGTTGAACTGAAACGCGCCAAAAGGTCGAACATTTCCGGCACTTGTTTTATCTCCAATTTTCGTCCAGTTTTGTTGGAAAATTTGAACTCATTTTGCTGGACAAAATACCCGCTTGAATAATAGCTCGATTTTTCGTAGTTGTAATAGCGAGTAATTCAATTTCCGACACCCCTCAAGATTTTATAATTCAGTTCAATTTAGTGTATTTCCACGGATATAATTACAAACAGCGCGGTACGATTGACGTCCACCTAATGTCTTGGAGCGAGGGGGGAGGTACAGATTATTATCATTACGCATAAATAACGAAGTAAAAATAAAATATTAACACACCAAAGCGCAGTGAAGCCCAGTTTAAATGTCTGCATAATAATAATAATTTGAATTTTGAAATTTATTAAATTGATTATCATCCAGTGGCGCAATCAAGGGGGGCTATCAAGCTAATGCCCCCCTCCCCCCACCAAAAAAAAAATCTACGAGATTTCAAAAATCAATTATTAAACATATACGCGTAAATTGAGGGGAGAAAATTCAGTAGTTCCATCTTTGGTACCGTTGTAGATTTAAATTCCTGTAACGACAAGTACACCGAAAAGGTGTTTTTCAATTTTGAAATCATTTAAAACATATCGGCGAAATCGTTTCAATGAATTGGTGCCCCAATAATATTCATCGCAAATCGGCGTAACTGCCGACGTGGTCTTGAACATTTTAGCGAAGAATCTTCGAAAATTATATCTTGTTCTATAATATTTCAATATATGTATTTCATATATTTTTTTTATTTTACATATATTCTTTCGATGTTTTTCATTTTATAATGTTTCAATTTATAAAAAAATAAAAAATGAATAAAAACTATAAGTTATGAGTTTTAAGCCAAGCATACGAATGTTATATGCCTACTTAACTACCTACTCTGTTATTTTAGATTTAGATACAATCATAGATTAACCGTACATAGGTAGCCCACCATACGTTAAATTTTTATCACTTCAAAACTGGAGCTGGAATCGTTTTTTTGCTAATATTTTGGATACAATGCTAGATAGAGGGCTCAAAAATGGCTCATTTTAAAGATAATGAAATGCAAAATGATTTAATTTTTCTAAAGTTACTGTTATCGATTTACTTTTTGAATTAATTTTGAAAAACGATTTTTTCACTTTGCTACGAATTATCTCGAAAAGTAAATCAACGATAATTATTTTTTCAAAGTGAAACGCATTCAGAATTTTATGTTCTTTGGAATGAGCTACTTGTAAACTTTCCATCTATATTTTTTCTTGAGATATTTGCAAAAAACTAAGCAAAAAGTCGAATTTATTTTTAGTATAGGAGCTTATTCACAGAGGGCGCTCTAAACTGAATTGGTTTTGTTAAAATAACTCGTGACTCACATCGATGGCAATTATGTTTTAAATTTGAATCATGTATAAAACGTCAAGCTTATTCGAATGAGGTCTTTCCGAACACTCTAACTCAATTTTCATCCTAGATATTAAGGGAAGAGTAGGATATGACATTTTTTGGTTGAATGCATACAGTACACGGGCGGGCATTTTTAAGACTTTTTTATGTTACGCATTTTTTTTTTTGTATGTAAATTTTTTTTTAAATTGGGAAGCTAGATTCATTTTAATTTTTATTGCAAAAAATTTGAAATCTTGATTTTTGAAAGAAAAATGCATGCAGTTCTCGAAAAATAAAATAAAAAATCATTTTGAATTTTTATGATGTCATTCTGCGAAAAATATTAATAGATGTTTTGGAAAACAAAATTGAAACATCAGAATTGTGGGAAAAATACGATTTTTGCTTTATGCCCCGTTTTCAGAAAAACTATGCAACCCTTGAGGATCTTTTTGAAAAACGTTTATTCAGGAGTGCCTGGTCAATGATTTAATGCAATTGGTGTGTGCGTAATAATTCGATTAATTAAATATGTATTTATAATTATATTAAATTTTAATTATATTTTTATAAATTTAACATTTTTTGGTATGTTAATTTTTAGTTTAATTAATTTTTTAAATTATGATATTAAATCTATAATTGCTTTTTCTTATAATTTTTGTCATCTTACTTCAGTCAGTTCCATAAAAACCACCACCAAACTAAAATTTTACATGATCCTCCCATTAAATCATTGACCAGGTACTCCTGAATAATTTTTATTGAAAAAGATCCTCCTTGGTTGCATAGTTTTTCTAGAAACGGAGTATAAAGCAAAAATCGTATTTTTCCCGAATGTTGATGTTTCAGTTTTTTGTTTTCCAAAAAATCTATTAATACTTTTCGCAGAATGTCATCATAAAAATTCAGTATGATTTTTTATTATATTTTTTGAGAGCTGCATGCATTTTTTTTTTTTTTCAAGAATCAAGACTTCAAATTTTTTGCAAAAAAAATTAAATGAATCTAGTTTCTCAATTTTTTAAAAAACTTTGCGTATAAAAAAATGCGTAATATAAAAAAGTCTTAAAAAGGTCCGCCTGTGTATTGTATGCATTCAACCAAAAAATTTTATATCCACCCCCCCCTCCCCTTCCCCGATAAAAAACTTGGTGGAAGAGAATGATTTATGAATATTAGGAAAACAAATTCAAAACTCTTTATTTTCGTATAAAATGTTTCCACCACGAGTAATGGTAACCAGAATGATGGCAATCGAAAAAGTGTCGTCTAATTGACTCCTGCACCTTTCCCCCTCTCCCCCCAAAAAATAAACAAATCACCGCTGCTGATAGCTACAACGTGATTTTTTATACTCTGGGAAAGGTCGTAATTATATTATACTATTTAAAAGTTGAAATGCATCAGATCCTGGACTAATTATTTTACTCTGAAGAAAGTATTGGGACTTTGAAGTGAAGTGACTGACCTATGGTGAAAGAAATGAGAAATATATTTGGAGTGATCAAGGGATAAACTTGCGTATCTCTCTATATATTAAAATCAAAATGAAATCGGTTTTGAAATGCGCGCGCATCCTGGTATATAAAGAATAGCACGTATACAAAGGAAGAAAAGGTAGTAAATTTTAGTAAAAGCTTTGTACATGCACAAGAGTAAGTCATAAAATTGTTTTGAGTGGCAGAAGGTATACAAAAGGAAAAAAAGGTGATAAACCTCAATAAATGCTTTGTACATAGGCAAGAGTAATGTTAAAGTTATAAAATTATTTAAAATGGGGGAGCCCTTCCTGAAAAGAAAAATTTTTGGTGAGGGTAACAAATAAGAATAAATTGAGTTGTGCAGTTTGTAATGGAGCAGTACTTGTCTGATAAAATAACCTTTTTTTCTTCATTGAATTTTTATTGCGAGCCCCGAATGGGCGAGGAGGCACTAGTAATTATGTATATACAAAATGTAAATGAAATTGCGAGCGTAATTTTTAAGCTGTGATTTCAGTTTGGCCATTGAAGTTATTATAGTCCCATTGACGAGTGTTGGTGCGTCTTCTGTATCCTCGGTATGGATAATTTTGTCTTCCACGATTATTATTTTGATAGTTTGGGTATCGTGAATTCGTGTCTGTGTGATTTGGATATTTCTTTATGGCATCTTGCGGTTAAATATCATTTGTTAATCCGTCTAGCATTTCCGTCAATTTTTCTAATCGCTGAAATATGGTTTCTACCGAGTCCAAGTTTTTGTTGGAGATTTTGTTAGAGAACTTATATGGTATTTTTTTATGAATATATTTAACGATTTTCTTTATTTGTTCTAAGTCCTCGATGTGAGATAGTAGCTAGGAGTTTTCCCTCCATTTTACTCTAGAATTCATTTTTTTTTTTCTGAAAAATGAAAATGTATGTCGTTTAAAAGAAATGGGAAAATGAGGATTTTTTCTATGCCAACTGTAATTTTAATTTTCAAAAGATTGTAAAACGTCGAATTTTAAGAGAAATATGAAATGAATTATTTGTGTACTGTGTTAGGTACGAAGTCTTCTTTATAAGTTTTTTAAAAAAATTCTGCGTTGAAAACTACGCTTATAAACTCGATTTCAGGTTGTATATAGGCTTATGTGATTTTTATCCCTTGGTCACTGCAAATGTCAACGCACACTAGCGCGCTCTGGTTATCTTGAAAAAATTTATTTAATTATATAAAATTATTATATAAAAAAAAAATTATCATTTTTTTTTAATTATGATTTTTTTTTAATTCATGATTTAAAAAAAAAATAATAAGCTAAAAATCTTAATTCTTCCCAGTTCAGTTTTGCTGGGATATCGTGTGTGTGTTGAGTAGGATAAGGTATTTGGCAGCTGATAAGTGATAACTGATAATTCTTTATTTGCGGCAAGTTTGCAAATGTGGGTTGATTCGAAATTCGAATGTAACTAGGCGTGTCCGAAAGAACCTCTGGATCCGATTTCGAGGTAATTAGAAACGAACGAAAATCCATTTGCGGTGATATTATCGCGACGAAGAATAAAACGAGCTTTGTGCTTTGCCTTGGTCATCGTCGAGATAAGTAGACCGCGGATCGAGAACGTGAGAGAGAGAGAGAGAACGACAAAAAAGGTCGGAAATGGCATTAAGGTAAATAAATCGATGGGACGAAATTTCCATCGATTAGCTTCCCGCTGTAAATAAGGACGATGATGACGACGAGAAGCGGAAATTGAACATCGTTTGCGAAGGATGGGGGGGGAAGGGGGCGTGTCGAAGTAAGACTATTGCAACTTTTATTGAAATGTTTTGCGTTCGAATAAGAGAGACGAGTGTACGCTGTACACGCGTATGCGAGTAAATGGGGTAAATATGTGTGGATGGTTTGTTTGCGTCGTAAAACACCCCCGTACCGTAGGGCATGGGGTGCGGCGTGGGAGAGCGAGACGGAATGGTTTTTTAATTCGCTCGAACCTAGTGCCCGTGTTCGGGTCACAAGGCGCCTATGGGACGTTGAAGGGATAATGTGAAACGGGAGACGGGCGCGGCGACGCAACACGATAATAATACGAAGTAACCCTCGAAGATGCGAATTGATTGAGGCTGGTTGCGACGACGACCGCTACACGTCGACCGGGGTATCCGGGCGAAGATTAGAATGAGACGCGGACGTTGGTAATAACGAGGGCGCGTGGTCGGCGTGCAGGATAAATAGTGTACCGCGAACGTGCGGAATTATGTCGAATTCGGGACGACCTTGAGTGGTATTTTTCTGCCGAATGATAAGGGTGAAGTTTTTTTCCTCGTTGTGTTGCCTTGGTCTTTGTATTAACGTTTTATTTTTTTCCTTCGTCGGCGTAATGATCAACAGTTTGATGTCGGAGTGCGTCGTACGAAATCGGTTTTGTATGGAATGATGAGTGATGTAACCAAGGAGGGTGTCCAGAGTCGTCAGAAAGTAGGGAAAATATTTTTATTTCATCAGATGTCAACAGCGATTTCGAAAATTAATAGCCAGAAAGCTGAAAATGAAATGATCGAGTATAAAGGTTTCCAGACATTTCCGCCACCCCAGGAAAAATTCTTGCTTATGCCGTCGTTGAAATTGATTCTGTTCGATCGTTATTATTGGTGACAATATCGATTAGAGTTGAACTACATGAGAGATGTCTTTTATTCTGTACTTTTTTGCCAGCTCAAATAATGAGCCCAAGTTAGTCTTGATTAGGTATCTTTTAACGATTCTTTTTCCACTGATCACACATAGTATGAATTGAAATTCGTGAATAATGAGGAAAAAATGTATAAAAATTTTCACATATTTATAATTATTGATTACCGCGAGATGGACTGATGAATGCTTTGAAGTTATTATAGATGTTGTGAAGTATGTTGATAAATTTTGAGAGAACATTTTGATTACATAAAGATTTTTATAATTTCTCACATTGCAGAAGCTATTCATGGACGTTTTAGCGATTGTAAAATAAAAAAATAGCGCAAGATAGTCAGCACATTGAAAAAAACAACAACAACAACAAATTCACATCCGTGTCTAAAACAAATTGGAAAAATAAAACGAAAAAACGAAAAATTTATGAACATGCCAAATACAAAAAAAAAAAAAAAAAAAAAAAATGAAAAAAAAAAAAATGAAAAATTCACATGAACCGGTCGAACAATAGAAAAAATTCATGAACGTGTGAAATACAAAATACTTCAATGAACTATTTTTTCATTTTACGCGTTTATGATTTTTTTTATTCGACCCGTCTACATCTGTGTGAATTTTTCCTTTTTTAGTTTTTTTTTTTTTAATTTTTATTAGACATAGTTGTGAATTTTTCGTTAGTTTTTTTTTTTTTTTTTTTTACAACTTTTCAACTTTTTGTTTTGCTTAGTTGCTTTTCTCATAATAAAGTGACTATAATTTTCATATATGTTGGGTAATTATTCTTTTTTAAAAATGTAAAAATGAACTGACATTAAAAATCTTGAAAAAAAATTTATTAGCAAATTTTTAGTGGGAGAGGGTAATAATTTTTGGGGTAAGCGAATCTCCGAGGCAAGCATCGCTCCCACCGCCATTGCACTCCCCCTTTCCCCTGTAGGAACTTAATGTATATGTTAACCCGCCATAGGTAGTATGGAACCAGGATTGGAGACTAGTACCAACATATAGCTTAGCCCGCAAGTAGTTGCTTGCGCCTAGTCTCACTCCCCTTATGTGTTCATCGTATGCAACCACATGTACGTGAAAGTACAACATACAATATTTTTTAAAATTCAAGTGAAACTACCGATTTAAGTATCTAGGATGATAGAGAAAAAAAATTACAAAAAAATTTGTGATATACACTTTTTGCCTATCTTCATTTTTGAAGGAGTTTCAATAATTCTAAATTATTGAAACTCTTTCAAAAATAAAGATAGGCAAAAAGGTATAAAAATTGTTTTTTTGCAAATTTTTTTCCGTGATATTCGGTACTTAAATGAACAATTTTAGTCAAATTAAAAAAAAAAGAATTTTGGAAAAATTTTAAATCATTGTAGCTCCTTCAAAAATGAAGATAGGCAAAAAGTGTATATCACAAATTTTTTTGTAATTTTTTTTTTCTATCATCCTAGATACTTAAATCAGTAGTTTCACTTGAATTTTAAAAAATATTGTATGTTGTACTTTCACATACATGTGGTTGCATACGATGAACACATAAGGGGAGTGAGACTAGGCGCAAGCAACTACTTGCGGGCTAAGCTATATGTTGGTACTAGTCTCCAATCCTGGTTCCATACTACCTATGACGGGTTAATGGAACCTGTAGACTGTGTATATTCATAAAAACAAAATCGTGATTGGAGAATTTTTCCCTTGAGAAAGCCTAAATTATTAGACTGAATGAGTATTCTCTCGCGCCAGCGTTGAAGTACGTAGCGCCTTCCACGCGTGCACTTGCGAGGTCAAGTAGTTACTCAAAAACGAGTTTTGAGAATTGAATAGGGAAAAAAAAAATCATCGTAATTCATTATTGAAAAAAGAAGCGAGTAATGAAAAAAAAAAAAAAGAAAAAAAAACAGCTGTCGCACGATTGAAAAAGATGAAAGAGCCAAGAAAAGCTACCTTAAATATATTATAGGCGAATTCGAGAACGTTAAATAACGGCGAAAAAAAGGTAAATACCTATCGTTCTCGAGGATAGATTTTCCGAACCATTTATCGCATTACGCTCCGGTATATGGTGATATAGAGGTGGTGCAAAAATTTCATATTGTTATGTGTGTTGGCGCGAGTATAAGCGAGTAAATTTTATGTACGCCGAATATACGACGATAACGATAAAGGACCACACAACGGTTGCTAGATGGTGGAAATAATACGTCGGAAAATTAGCGTCGAGTCGAAAATTGAGGTCGTTTAACGACTTCGCGCGGAGATGACGACGACGACGTTTTAATATTGAAATAACGCCACTTGGTAGTATACCGGCGACGTCGAATGTGCTATACGACGAAGTTCCTTAGAAACGTGTGCCTATTGTGATGCAACACCTATAAAATTGAAAGATACGCGTGTGAAACGGCGTACTCTGGCGGCGCGTGAGTTACGGCGAATACGTGTACCGTATGTTGAGGCAGTGAAAGGTGGAAACGAGCTGTTGTGTAGTTAGGGCCGGATTTCGGTTTAGGTGGAAGAAAACGATTGCGCGACGGATGCGAGGGTTTTAACCCGGCTTCGAGCGTGTGGAAATTTGGCAATTGGGATTTTATTAGCTTTCGATGATATGGATTTTATTAGTTTGGTTTTATCGCGCCTACATTTCGGTCCATTAAATAATTTACGAAGAGTGACGTGAAATTTTAATCTATTTATTAGGTACCGCCCATTAAAACTTCGAACTTTTCAGCCTTTCCCCAAGGTTTTCAACGTTCGACTAAATTTTAATCTTTTTTTTTTTCAACGTAACGGTACCAAGTGAAAGTATTAGAATCTTTGCTGTAATCCACAAAAGTTTGGAAGACTTTTTGAAAAATTTGTATTATGAGTAAATTATCAAGAAGGCTTAATTTTATTTTTCATTGTGTCGTGAAATATGAAAAAAAAAAAAAAACGTTAACAAAATGTTGGGCGAAATATCTCATTTTAACGAGGTTCCACCATTTCTCTCCTTTTGAGGGTATCGACGTTTCAAATATCTTAACAATGAAATATTTAAGAAAAAAAAATATTGAATGAACAGAGCTGGATTTCATTCATCTAGGGAATTGAAAATTAAGGTAATGAGTCCCCCCCCTCCCTTGAGACATTAAGGCATTCCTTCTGAGAGTATCGACGTTTTACATATCTCAAAAATGAAATTAATATTTTTATTTAAAAAAAAAAAAAGTGAAAAAACGAACCTATTTAGATTTCATTTGTCTAAGGATTTGACAATCAAGGTAATGATGCCCTCGCCCCTTTGACACCATAAATCATTTTTCATTTGATCTCGCGTGTATGTACGATGCGATGATTATATGACAAAGGGTGTTCAGTTATTGATGAAATACTCCGATCAACAGGTATTTACCTAGTTCAATGAAGAAAAATACATGAAAAGCTATAAGAAATTAGAAATGAGATAATTTTGGTGATACTGCAGTTACCTTAATTTTGATTTTTGAAAAAATATCAAAAACAAGTCTGACTGTGAATTCGGTGCGGAATATTTTTTCACTGAGCTGAATTCCTGTTCCAACCTCTGCCCGTAGAGTTAGAGGCGAAAAAATCCCATTTTCACGAGGTTCCAGTCCCTCTCCTTAAGTTGATGTCGCATGTGCGGAAGTAACTTTTAGGGATTGTTATTATAGGACTATTCTACGCATGTAGTGTGAAATCCAGCTGATTACTGTTTTGTTTTCACCATCGAGCCTTTATGGAGCTGATTTGACTGAATTGATATTGAAAGCAAAAAAAAAATCATTGAAATTAATATCGTTGTCCCTAGATTAAATTCCAGAGGGCATAATGCATATGTTTTGTGTGGGGAATATTCTTTTAATGAACGGCCGTCATTACGCGTAATACTCGTAATTCCAAAAATTTGTCGGATACCCCCATTTATTGTAACACATATATACCCCTCTCCCCTTCAGAGTGTGAAAATCTGTTGGAACGCGTAGTTTTGATGGCCCGATACGAAAATTAGCGAATTAGAAATTAATTTTTTATCGATTGAAATAGCTATTTCTTTTGTTTTATCTCGTAGAAATATGTTATTTTTGAACGATGTACGGAAAAAATACCCATTGAAGTGGTATACAACTATACATTATACAATGGCACTGAATTTGAACAAATCGGTAAATAACGATCCTAATACAAAGCAGGAATTAATGTAATGGGGAGCCGTTTTCCTCTTTCCAATCGGTCTCGGTGCTGCCCTGTGGGGACTGAGCGTTTGTTGTAGGCTCATTGAGTGTACTTCGGGGGCTGGGGCTTCCCAGGTGCCGCTATCCGGGATTGCATCGAAATCTGCATTATTATTAACGTCCACGAAATCAGTACATATCAGTAGTACCATCCTTTTTAAGGTACTAAAAATTCCCAAGAATCGAAGTGGAGTTTAGTCGCCTAGGGGGGGGGCGTAGGACCTAAAAAAATCGTGTTTTGCGTTTCTCAGCAAGTAATGGTCTTCTTGAAAGAATTGTTCAGTAAACATTTTTTTTGCCTTAAATTTCCTACGGAGTCACGTTTTTCCTTCTGGAGTTGCACTTTGAGCTTCAAGTTGCAGTTTTTTTTTTTTTTTTGAAAATCTACTTTCTCGCATGAAATAGAGTTTTTGTGTGGAATGAACTACGTATGTATTTCCCGTTACAGAAGGATTATTATCATTCGGCACTATGATAGAATAGCTTATGTAAATGCCTTGAGGGAGGGATGGCGGCGAGAAGAGTCAAATTCGATTTTTTGTGCTTTCATCGAGATGTAGGTGGCTGGTTCTTGACTGGCGTTCTCACATTAGTGGATTTTTTGGCTACATCCAGTTCTAAACGTGTATTTTGAATGAATGCATGTTTACAGAATTTTTTGTTAAGAGGTAAGACTTGAAAATAGTTTTACTTTTGAAACCACTTCTCACAAAGATATTGGAAATTATGAGTTTTCGATGATTGCTCAACCCCCCCCCCTCCCCAAGTCTTCTACTTCTATTTATCAGGAATTTTATTAAGGCAGTTGACGAGTTCAGTAGTAGCAATGTTTGTGCCAGATATTTTTTCATGGGAATTTTTTCTGTTCGAAATCGTATTAGTACTAGACTATTGCAAAAAAAAAAAATTGAAAATTGTTTTCATTAGTCGAAATGAATTTTCTGCTTTTAATAAAAAAAAATATTGTCGCAATTGGGTTGGATTTGGGAATATGTATAAATATATAATTTGACACCCCCCCCTGGGGCCACACGGGTATTACAATTTTGTTTTTGTTTTTTTTGCATTAAAACATGATGAATAATTTTTGTCAGTCGCAATGAACATTATTTTTTGAAAAAAAAAAAAGAGTAAGTAGACATGCTTGTTCGTATATCCATTCGCTAAAACGTCTCTTCGAAAGTGCCCGGAAAATCTTATTTATCTGCTCAT
Source organism: Phenacoccus solenopsis (assembly GCA_009761765.1). Taxonomy (NCBI): domain Eukaryota; kingdom Metazoa; phylum Arthropoda; class Insecta; order Hemiptera; family Pseudococcidae; genus Phenacoccus; species Phenacoccus solenopsis. Next base: position 19,525,663 of record CM019755.1, on the reverse strand, counting down.
TCGAGTATTCGCGTCTCTGGCGGATTACGCTCCAAGAAGCGAGTTTCCCAACGAGCTCGCTTGTCTTAACCCGTTAGTGCGTACGCTCGACAACGAACCAAGGAACGAAAGATTTACGCTACAAACCGAGAGGAAAAATCACGCGGAGAGCGAGGTATCGAAAAACTCGGTACGCGCGGATAAATTAATATCCTCGCGAGGGTAGGAGAAGAGAGGGAAAAAAATAAACTCGGGAATTTTCTCGAAGAACAGAAGCACGTATAAAAGATGCTGGTCCCAGCGGTTGTTGTTTTTCGCGAAATTACGAAAATATTTAGCTTAGCTTTCCGTCTTACCCTTTTCGGTGAGCTTGTTTTTTCCTCGTTCGCGTCGAGTACGTGCGTACTGGGTGAGGCGATATCGGTAAAGTGGAAAATAAGCCGACGGAGAGGGTTGTTTTTATTGGCGAGATTTCTCGAATGCCTGATCTCGACGCGCGGGAATCGGTGTAAAGGCTTATTGACGCGCTTCGGGAACGACGACGTGAGAGGAATTTTTCGCGCGCGTGAACGACGCGCCTTTATTACTTGATCTCGAGTTTTTAATTATTTTTTACGATGAATTTGAATAAACTATCGCCGCGTCGTCGATGTCGGTGAGGATGAAAAGAAAACCGAATTGTCGTTAAATTAAGGTAACGTCGACGTTGAGAGAATTTCGCTCGAGCGAAGGTGAAGGTAACGTGTTTATTCTGTTCGCGATATGAAATAGCTTGAGCGTAAAGAGAAGGGTAACGCTTCGATGAATTTATTCTAAGGCGATGCGACGTCTTTGTTTTAAACTGCGTTCTCGGAAGGGATGGAGCGCGGGTATTTGCTTTGTACGCGTTGAGTTAACGGCGTTCCGATAATTCCGCTCAAAGGGTGTATTCGGCCAGACTTCGCTTCGGCTGAAGGGATATTAAGGGACTCGATTCGAGGCGTAATGACTAGCAGGTTGGGTTGATGATTAATCAGCAGGGAAATTTGGGACGATGGTTAATTTTTTTTTTTTTGCGAGATAACGAGGGATTTCCTTTTTTTTTCGCTTCGTTATCGTTTTGAATTATCTTTTGAGTAAGACTAAAAAAAAAAAACTTCGGACGAGCGAGAAAGAAATTACGACCAGAATTCAACTTGGATAGTAATAATTAAAACAAAAAAAGATACCGCGTCGACGATGGACGAAAAGAAAAAACAAATTTATACGCATCCGAAACAGTCGCAGGTTGAAAAATGTCGAGAGGTTTAATTACGTAATTGTGACGAGGAGCGGCGTGAGACTGCTGAAAAAAAATGACTGTTTTGTTTTCCTGTTTATAAATTATACATCGCTTCGTACAGGAGCCTGAGTAGGGTGTTGTAATGCACACGATTCTAAATAAACGAAATAAAATTCTGTTGGTGTTTGAGGCGAGGAATTTTTTCCCCTCGATAAATTCTTTTAAAATTTTGTAAAATTAAGTTTAACGTTTTCATCGTTGAAAATAATTTTCATTCGTTCTTGTATTAAAGAAAATCTCGCGAGATGGAGATGGGTTAAGGTGAGACAGGATTAGCAAAACAACTACGATTGCGCCAGAGACAAAAATGGTCGTATAGGTATTATTTTTTTTCTTACTTGCGGGAGGAAAGCGCTACTTTATCTCCCGCTCGCTAATCGCTCGGGTCTCAAACGAGCGCTTTTCTCGCGCATTTAGGAAAAATTTCGTTCACTACTCGGCAGAAATATACTGTTTCGTGAAAGTTGAAGGAAATGTGTTTGAAATAAATCTGATTTCTCTCTATCTCTCTTCCCCCCCACCACCCAAGATATTCCCTCGAAGTCCGCCTAATCTAGATTTTCGATTGGTAAAAATTCGCAACGTGCATTTTTCTATGAAAATTTTGAAAGTAGTCCGTAGAGAGGTTGGAAACCCTCTCCCCTCGTCTAAAAAATTGGTTTTTCGCTATTCCTCCGCAAGGTATGACCATATGGCAAAAATAGTTTAATGTAATTTCGTACTGCTGCTAAGTTTCCTACAACTGTCATTTATTATGATTTTTTTCATATGATCCATAGGTAGAAGGGAGGTTTGAAATTTGGTAGTTTAGGGCTCGATTACTTTTAATTCAATCATGCTATTATCTGATGTTACATATGGAAATGAAAAGTTCACATACGACGATTTGTGACTGCATACCATCCTAGTTATGACTCTGTGGAGGTCTCAACCCTTCTCCTCACCTTCGAACACTTACCTAACGAAATACGAATGTTTTATTGCGAGTAAAATGCGTTCAGTGTAATGTATAATTATGTATCTATTATACGTACCTTCAAGCGTTTTCATCGTTGAAAATAATTTTTCTTCGTTCTTGTATTAAAGAAAATCCCGCGAGATGGAGATGGGTTAAGGTGAGATAGGATTAGTAAAACAACTACGATTGCGCCAGACACAGAAATGGTCGTATACGTATCCTAATTTTTTTTTTCATACTTGCGGGAGGAAAGCGCTACTTTACCTCCCGCATTTAGGATAAATAAATAAATGAATATTCATGAAATAAGGTCCCCCTACCCCTTCTAAACTTCACCCGCACTCGCAACCTCGCTTTTTGTACTTCTAAATATTGTTCACTGGTGAAACAAGTCTGAAGGACTTATGGTGCCCTAAAACGATGATAAATAGAATAATAGGAGATGTAAAGCTCATTTCAAGCATAATTCTCGAACCAAAGATACGGATGATACTTACATTAATTGTAGTACTTGGTCATTAATTTCTTCACTCTTCTTCATCTTTTCATTTTTCTTCTATTTTAATTCACTTTTTTTTTAAAGTTTTCAATTGTAAAAAATTGAAGTAATTTCTCGTTTACGTATGACTTCTTTCGAATTTTTTCAATTTGTGGAAATTTTTTATTTGTGAATATTTCTTATTTTTTTACTTTTTCTATGATTTATTGTATATTTTCGGATTTTTTTCGTTTGTATTTTTACGTGTTGGATGGTTCCAGTTATTTTTCTCACTCTTGGATGTATTTGTTTTTTTTTTTTTTTTTTTTTTACATTTTCCGGTTCTTAATAGCATACATTTTTTGGGCTTGTATTTTCAATTTTTTGTATTTCTGATAATTTTAATTTTTGAAAATTTTTTGAGTTTTTGGATTTTTTTGTTTTGAATGTTTTTCAAATATTTACTTTTCGATGTTTTTTATTTTTTCATTTTTCAGCATTTTTCTTAGTCAGAATTTTTAATTTTCTCTAACCTTTCGATTTTTTTGATTTTCTGGAATTTTCATTTTAGAAGCTTTTTGCTTTTGAATTGATTTTTTTTTCTTTGCTTTTCAACATTCGTGTTATTTGAAGATAGATTCATTTTTGAATACATCTCGAGCTTAAGCGAATGATGAGCGGACCATTTGAATAACGGTTCAGGTCCGATTTCCGGTTATTTCATATTTTTTACTTTTTCTAAATTGTTCAATTTTAGCTTTTTGAAATTCTGAAGAATTTTTCTCTTTCTCTCCCCCCCCCCCCCCCAAAAAAAAAATATTAAACGCGGGTAATTTGCCCCTTTCTTTAAAGTGGAGTTGAAATTGAGACCGAATCGCTATTGAATCGACTAAGTTGCCCATATTTACACTATCCGATTGGAACGGAAAGTAATGTAACCCCCCTTCCCCTGCACATCGGCCCTTTTTCCGTTTCGAACGTGACATCATACATATTCCGAAATTTCCGGCTCAAAAGTACTCTTATTGCGATCACGTGGAGTTTGCTGTGAAATCAACATTTGCATTTTATCGACGGAATTTGCGAAAATCGACAATATGCGTCCATTTCGGGCGCATATAGATGAAGGAACGGAACGACTGAATATTGAGGAGAGGGCGCGAACGAGATGAAAAAAGTGTGTTTTCCCGCGTTGTGTCTTCCATCGATTACCTCTCGTGCGGGCGACGTAACAACGATGACAGCTCGGGATTTAAATTCGACGTCGAGAAAATGGAATAGCGGTCTTCGGACAAAGGTCAGATGTGCGACAGGTGTAGAATAACAATTCGTTACGGGTGAAAAAAGATTCGTAAAGAGAGAGAGAGAGAGAGAGTGAGATACCGGGGATCAAAAAAGCGTACGGAATTGAAAGGAAAATAATAGGACGATGGAAAATTTGCGACGTTATTTGTCTATTTGTCGAGCGAGCGACATACTCGAAAATGTAATTAATACTTCGCGTTTTCGCGTCCCATTTGTTATCGCGTTTCATTGGGGGTCGTGGAGTAGAAAAAAGTCGACGTATATTTCCGCTTCCTCGCCCCTCGTGACTGTATTTTCGCCACATCGTGTTTATGCGTTGTTAACACGAGTGAAAATTGAAAAACGATTTTTTATCGCGAAGTCGCCATTTCGCGGACGCGGTAACGATGACGAGGGTTTTTTTTTTCGCTGAAAAACATCGCGCGGAATCGTTCTCTTCCGCCCTCCCTCGGCCTTAACCTGAGCGTAATCATTAATCATTAATCGAACGAGGCATCGTCGGTGTATCGGCGTGGTAATTTTTCTTGCGGGGTTATCGCTGGGCGTTATTTCATCGATGATGGAGAGGCGAGAAGGAGGAGGTGGGGAAAATCAATTTTTTTCCTTTTTACCGCGATGATATTAAGGGGCTAATGCGGCCATCGGATGGCTCGCGAAGCCACTCGTTGTGGTAATAGGAATGAAATTGGTACTCTCGCTAATTCGCAGTTGTACGAACGTAAAAATGATGATACTACTGTAACGTCGAAGTAATGCGAATGTGTACGACTTGTTCGCTTCATTCGGCTAACCAGTGCGGTTTTTATGACTCGTAATAGCCCAGCTATTTACCTGCTGGCTGAGATTAGAGGCGAATAAAAGCGAAAAAAAAGTTTACGTATAGTTGGCGCGTTCGAACAAATGGTCGAAATGACCATCGAGTTGTACCTTTTACGGTAGTCGTGAGCGTTTTCATACGGCTCTTCGGCGGTACGATTATAACGCCGCGCTCGGTGGTATTAAGTACGTGCGTCGAATGGGTTCTAGATGCGGATCGCGTGGCCTATTTATCGGCTCATAAAAGAGTCGATGGTTTAGCGATGCGACAAAACGAGTTGAAAGAAGTGGTTTTTTCGAAGCCTGGTTGTTTCCCAAAAGTTTGCGGTGTTATCGGACGAAATGTTGTTTCGAAAGTTTTAGAAGCGCGACTTGAGGTATGGTAAGGACGTATCGCGATGCCGGGCTCGAACGAGCACGAAGGACGCGTCGACGAATACCTTTAGCGTGTATCTCGACGTTGTCGACTCGTCTATAGCGGATGAACGTATTGTGTAGAAATCCTTGGTATCTCGAAATTCGCGTTATTATCGAAATAGACTCGACTATCTATGACGAAGGAATTAAGCGGTATTAACCGAATGAGGTATTGTTGCCTTTGTGTGCTTTGTTCGCTGATCTGTAAAGAGAGGGGTACGAATTTTTTTTTCCTCGAACTAAGCGTAAAGATAGATCTGTCGTGGTATTGAATAACGTAATATGATGACGTCACAATAAGCTCGGGGGGAGGGATGTTTGAAATTCCGATAGAAAATTTTCAAGGCTGGTTTACGATTTCTAAATTGGGGAGGGGGGAGATAGTTGAAAGTTTCGTAAGAAATTTTCCGAAAGTTGCCAATCAGCCAGTTTTTAAGAAGTTTCGCGGTAATTTCCGCTCGATAGTTTTAATGAAAAAAAAAATTGAAAAAAGGAAAAAATTAATCTTTGCCGCTTCTCTATGAATTTATACGATACTTCCATCTGTTCTCAGCAGCATTTCTCAGTCGTGTTAATGAGCTTAAGCTCTTGTAGGGAGGAGGAGGGGTTCGACAATATCATGTATTTATAGGTTTAATTTTGATATGATTATGAAAAGCAAATAAATCAAATCTGTTAAACAATTTAAACTTGAAATTTGAAATAATGAATGTTTATTGACATTTTATTGATATTATTTGAATTATAATTATAATTCTATTTTTACTCTTCAACCCTGCCCTGCCCTCTCCCCCCCTGAAAAAACTTGCCTTGCGTCACAAAAACAAAATTTGCGTTTTTGTGCTAAATGAAAAAAAATCATCAAATGTTTGTCCTTTGCTAAAATCGAAGAAGCTACAAGTATCGACATCTTTGATTTGCTATGTTGAGTGTCTGACATAATTCGTTGAACTACTTTAGGACTGAAAATTATTTTTAATGAAACGACAAATTATAACTCGACGTAAAAATTAAGTTCTTGTTAATGTGAAGAGTGAATACCTGTAATAATGCAAAACAATACAGGAAAAATAGGGATTTTTCATATACATCAGAAATAGTTTGAAAGCCCCTGATTTTGGAAAAAATAGGTAAATAATTATTTTTCTGAAATTCAGAAGGCAAAATATCGCCCTTGCACACAAAAAATTTAAAAATGTTGAAAATAAATTTTTTGAACAATTTTTGATGCATCATAAAATTTTCTAACTTTGACCTGATTATTCAGGGTATAGATATTAACTTGGAAAAACTTAAATTTTTTGGGTATACTTTTGAGATTATTTTACAACTATCAACCGCTATTCCTGATCGATTTTCGAGATTAAAATTATTGAAAATTTCGAGAAAGAAAAAATGAAAAATTTCAAGATTTTGTCGTTATAAGAACAAATATGAAAAAAAATCAACTGTGAATTTTTTTGAAAATTTTGTGCGTTTTTTGATTATTGAATCATTATTGGATAATTTATAGGGCAAGTATGTGCTGTGTCTTATTTAGGTGTCGAGGGCTCAGGAGATAAAATATTCAGAATTTTTACCTTGCAGTAGTCTTTGAATAATTCGAAACATCTGAATGATGTAATTTTAAAGCTATGGGTTAGTACTTCTATAATCCATGATAGGTAAAATTTCGATTTTTTTTTTTTTGACTGATGTAAAAATTAAAATTTTCTTCACCTTTATACGGGTCATTTTTTTCTTCACGTTTATGCGGGTCGTTTAGCAACTGTTTACCCGGAACTTTGTCATTTTTAAACCGACTCCAAAATTCGGTTCAGCCTAATATTATACACTAGTGGAGGTTTCGCAGAACTTGGCGAACTCGTAATTTTTCTTCTTTTTTTTCTCTTATGGGCAACTGAACGCAGTAAAATTGTGTTTTTATCGATACCTCGTATAAGGAGCCCCGAAAGGACAGATTCATGGCGAAAATAATTCTGTCCTAAATGAACTTACATCGATCAATTTCGAGTTTTGGATTTTCGCGAATTTTTCAGTTACTATAATGGTGTTTACGATGCGCTGTGAAAATGATTTCGGAAATGTAGATTTTATGCGTTGGCTTTTAAGTTGATGGAAAACGTTGGAAGTTCACCCGCGCATTTCTTCTCCAGTGTGAAAAGATTTAACGATGATTGAAATATGCCAGTAGTGACAGTTGAACGCTTTAACGTTTTCGAAAATTGATTTTTTTTCATCTCCTTACAAACGTGCATATGAAAAATCGATGAATCGAAAGAAGCGCATAGTTTTAAATGGGTTTTTGTAACGTAGTTGAGTCGCGTAAAGGGAGATATAACGATGTTATTTTGCCCATAAACTTCTGTTACTTTGCGAAGTTCATTTCAAGATTTTTTAATATCTTTTGTTCACCCTAAGTGCCTATAGTCAGTTTGTATGGTTTCCTGTATTATGTGTCCTAGTTACGAACGAGAAAAGATGGACTGACCTTCGTATTATGTATTTTTGATATCCTCTGTGATATAAAGTTTGTATTCAGTTTACAAGCGTAATAAAAAAAATAAATAAATAGAATAAATAATAATTTCTTACGAAATATTTCAATCGTATTCACTTTTTTATAATCGAACGAATTATGTTTCCGTATTTCTTCCGCCCCTCCCTCCGGCGAAAAATTGGATTGGCGATACGTGTCGGGCTTTCAAAACGAACGTAACGCAGTCAAGGTCACCTACGAGGCGTACTGCATGTACGATGTGTTGAGAATGCGAATTTAATTTCGAGTTTTCCGATGAACGAGGGCGCGACGACAAATGAAAAGCTCGAGAATACGTGAACGTTTTTGGCAAAAATCCATTACGGCTTAGAAGAGGGTGCGACTCGCGGAATTGTTACCGAGTAGTTGGCTTCGTGATCTCGGGAGGTCGTTAATACGTCGCGAAGCGGTACGTATTTGAAATTTCGTACGCCCTTACGCTTGCAGTAGGCGTAGCGGCAAGCCCCCTTTCGTTGTGTCGAGTGGTTTTATAGATATATATATTTTTCTTTGGCTGAGTTTTTAATGAAAAACTGAACTATTACAGCTTACCTGATTTGAGATGAAGGGCTGTATTTGGAAAATTTTAATTTATGCCATTTAAATCGGTGTTGAATGTTGTTCGTGATCGATGATAGAAAATTCATGACTGCTATGGTACACTAGCACGACACGCGGATGCGCGGTGCTAATACAACAGTTGGTCATCGCAAATTTTCCACGTAAATAAGTTATGCGCGAAATAAAATTTATTTTGCGCATAACTTATTTACGTGAGAAATCGGTGATGAGAAACTACACGGTATTATTATAACCGTAGTAAGGAAAGTTATGTTAATTAGGAATGGCGATAATCGGTCATAATATCGATTCTAAATATCGATATTTCCTGATTGATGCTAATTGATAGAATTGAAGTATTGATAATCGTTATCGATAATATGAAAAAATATCGATTCTTGAAATATCGATATTTCGATTATCGATAATTCCTTTAAAAAATATCGATCAGTATCCTCAAAATTTAAAAACGTATTTACTGGCGCACAAATTATAGAATGGTAAGGTATCGCTTCCATTTCCGTCTTTAATGAAATATTTCCGCCTTCTGACATTATTACTTATTTATATTAAATTAATTATGCAGCAGATCCATCAATAACCATAAGTCCATTCGGACACAGCGTGATAGAGAATAAAAGAGAACAAAACAGTTCCTTGAGCTTACTCATGTATTAGCTGCCAATGCGCTATTGCGTCATCGTGCAATAAAATTTGAAATCACCTTCGATATGAAATCGATATTCGATATTTCCGGTAATTCCTCGTAATTGATGCTAGAATAGACGTTTTTTGATGACTGTATAGAAATCCGATATTGGTGTTGAATCATAGGTTCGAAAAAATATACTTATCGTTAATCGTTCTTTATCAAATATCTACATCTATTACATATTAAAGAGAAAAAAATGAGATATTCATTTTAAAAAACTTGGCACTGTGAACTAGTTCTGAAAACCATCAAAATAATTGAAAATTTATTTTTTAATAAAATGAAATATATATAAGTGTATATAAATGCGTTTTGTTAATAAATAAATAAATGAATGAAAAAATGAATATATCTTAAATATTCAAAAGAATATGAAAATCTCAAATTATAAATAAATACATAATTATATTAATTTTATAATTACCCAATTATAAAATAAAAAGTTATTTCATTCGAAAATTCAAGATTATGTAATTAATGGGTGATGTACAGTATATAGTAATTTTTATTGTTTGTAATTTACGAGAAAAAAAAATTCAACCTCGATGAAAAATTACAGCTATGTATAGTGTATGCACAAAACTGGGAAGAAAGAAGGTCACGGGGGTAGATCGGACGTAAGCCACTGGAAATCTAAATGTTGAGAATTTAGATTTTAAAAATTTTCACAAACCAAAAAATATCAAAAATCAAAAAATCATTTTAAAACAGGGTGTATAAGGATCAACCAAGTCGTACAAAGTCAAGCATTTTTTTTTTCACCAACCAAAAATGAAATCCATCTCTTTCATTGAATAAAAAAATATGAAATGAAGAATAAAGAATACAAATTTTTAAGCAAGGAGCTTTCTGGTTATTGCTGAGTTGAAAAGATTGACTAGAGTGTCTTGACGGTTCACCACATCATGCAAGAATCATGCATTTGGTTCGAAGGTCAAGCGGTTTTTTTTTTCAAAAAAAAAAATATATTGAATAAAAAAATATGTGAAGTATAAAAAATGCGTTTCTCAACTAGAAGCCTTCTAGTTATTGCAGAGTTGAGAGGAATACTCTCTAAAAATTGAAAAATATTTCGAGTTTGATTTTTTTCAAGTTTGAAAAAATTTTATTTTTATTTTTACTTTGTATTTTTTTGCCGGTGGTGGAGAGGGTGATTCCCTGCAAAAGTCATGCCAAGTCAAGCATTTTGCTAGATAAATTTTGTCAGACACTTTTCTCAAATAACTCAAATTTGATACGTATGCGCTCCATTTCATAAGTATACCATAATATTACTGAAAATGTAGGCCCACAGGTGATGTTGAAGGGGATAGGGAGTGTTGTTCTCAGCCTTAGAACTGTGTGCGGATTCTGCGGGTGCTTGGGGATTAACGTTGATACTTCAGCTCCAGTGATGTAGAATGGCTGCTTAAGATTTTTATTTGATTTTTTTTTCGAGCGATATGCGAAACGCCTATCTTCAGTTCGCAATATATGGCCTTCTTAGTTCCATTATCGGTTTAGCTCTTGAAATAAACTCGAGTCGTGGTGAATTAGAGGGGAAGCGTTGTCTCTCCATGTGGTAGAATTCGGCGAGACTAACGAGTCCGTTTATTTTTCTGTTACAGAGCCGTAGCGGCGTACCTGAGAGCGTTGAATCTGAGTCCGAACAATGCGGTGGTGCACGGTAATCTGGCGTGCGTCTACTACGAGCAAGGGTAAGTCTTGACGGCGATTTGTACGCTTATAAATTGGCGGTAACTATTACGACTCGGCGTTTTATCGGTAAAACGCGTGTGTCCTAGTCACGAAAACGGTATTTTTGTGGATTTCATTTTTTTTTTTTAATTACCTCCTTCGTCAACGGCGGCCGTTATTATTTAGTTGATTTTTACTTTTCGACGTGCACGCGGTATGAAATTTACGACGGCGAGTGGTCGCCTCATATTCGCGAAGAAACCGCGTTGTTGGCGGAAAGGTTAAACACGTGGGTCGAGTGAAGATGGCGTTTTAAAAGGCGCAGCGGTGCCTGGAAATTCGACGACGAATACGTGCATTTTTTACGAAAGTAGAAGTCTTATACATATTTTGTGTATGTAGACATGAATTAGGTTGATCGTTACGACGGTTATCGAGAGATTACGTGGATGGCGGTCTCAGAGTTTTGCTAAAGCGGTCGCGTCGCGATGAATATTTAACGCGAGTCTCGAGTTTCGAGGTGGTGATATTTTTTTCTCGTTTGGGTGGAGTTGTGGTTTCGAGATGAAGGAAAGGTGAGGGAGAATGGAGGGTTGCGTGCTACGGTGTATCTGTATAATTTAGCAAGTTTGCCTTAATCGATCATTTGAACGTATCAAAATAAGCCTGAGGATTTATTAATGAGTTGTGAATATCGGTCAAGAATGTTGTAAGTGTTCAGTTTATTTGGAAAAATTCGAATACTTTGATGTAATTTTGATAATTTTTCTTGCGTTTTTTGATTCCTTTTAATCGATAAATTTTTTAAATTATTTAAATTTTTATTTTTTTGAAAACTTGAAAAGAAAGATGGACTAGTTCAAATGTTGGTAGCCTCGTGGTCTTTCATTCTTCTTACAATCGCAAAAAGTTCCTCGATAAAAAAATTAAAATCAACTTATTAAACAACAATAAATAATATGTCCATCGAAAATCGTTGTCAATTTTTTCACGCTAATATGTACTTTGGTAACTTTATTCGTTCGCAAACAAAAGCTCAAAGAAAGAAAATAAAAAGGAAAATGGAGTCAGAAAAAATCTATTTTCCTAGACTGAAGTTCCTTCGTTAAACTTGGTGCTCTTGCGGTAATGTTGCTGATTATTAACAAATTGTACGAAATGCATAAACAATAAACAGAATAATGAATGATGATGGTGAAATTTAACCGTTTTAATTTTTAATTATATTTCTTACAAAAATGCAGTATTCGCGGTCACGACGGTTATATAACGCAGAAGCGTTCCAGACGTCTGACATGATGGTATTTTTGAAAATTGCAAAAGTTGCTGCTAAAGAGTTTCTGTAGCCTTGTAACCAACTTTCAGTGCTAATGGTATACCTACTTTAAAAATGAAACGGAGCGTGTAATAAATGTTTATTGAATATTTGCTTCATGTGCAGTTTCACTGAGGACTAACAGTGCACAGTGGGCTTGTGACATAGACAGGCTGCCCACGTGGTTACTTTTAAGGTTACTTGTGACTTCTCTCGCTCTTGGTTATCATTAGGTATTTTTCCCCAAAATTAATTTTTCGATAAAACTTGATAATTTTTATAAATCATGCTGAAAATAAAGAAAGAAATGCATGCTGTTCTTATTCACTTGCATTATTTTGTAATTGCCACTCCCCTCCCCCAACCAGAAATACGTGAATAAAATTTTGTTACTTTTTTTATCTTGGTAGATTAGTAAATAAATTAACTTTCCTTTCTTTCAATTGTCTCAAAATAATTAGAATAATTGAAAAAAAAAAAACTTTTAAAATGTATCTGCTTTGCCTACTCTACTCACTGGAGAGGCCATCATATGAAACCTTGAAAAATGTCTTTTTTCATCTTGGTAGTGATAAATTTTATTGAACACGTATTTATGAATTTTTTTATGCACCCCCCCCCCCCTGACGCATTTCAACGGTTGATGAAAATTTCCAAAAATTTTCTTCTAAAAGATAAAATGAAATTAATTTTTTTGAAATGTTTTTAACCGTACTCAAGGCTGTCTGGGAGAGTGGACCAAAGATTAGTTTTTGCCGAAGACCGACAACGCTAGTGTTCCATAATACGAGGTAGTTATTTTTAAACAGAGGTTCCTCTTCACCATTGAAAACACGACGTAATATGAAGTTTCATAAAAATTGATTGCGCTGGCTGGCTTTTCAAAAGTTATTAAATGTTTGCGAAAGTCGATTGCCGAACATTTTTTCGAAAGCTACTTCTTATCTTAATGTTCAATGCGCCAGAACTACTCCCTGCACCCCGCCCTCTCCGAAAAAAAAGAAAAGTGATACGCTGCGAACTCTCAACCTGAACTTTTATTTCGCAGAAAGATTTTTTATTAGAGTACTTAGCGTAGTACGCGCTTCTCTCTCACTTGAAAAATTCAAATCTCAAAAACGGGATGAAACTGTATTATTTCATTGGAAATATGTGAATTGTGACCGTACATGATGTTCGTAAGTAGATGACTTATAATGGGAGGAGGGGAGAATGAGGTTTAGCTTTATGGTGAACACGTACTCTAGCAAAAACTTGAAACGGAGTAACGGTGAAATTTTTTGCATTTTTCTCATCAGCTTCTCTTGAAAAGCAGTTGAAAATGGAAGTTCGAAAAGCGTTTGGTAAATTTTAAGGAGCTGAACTTCTTATTGGAGATGAAACCTCGCGAACAAGCACATTCCTACCTACTTACTTTGAGCTTGGAAGATATAAAAGTATATGTATATTTGTGATGAGTTCCCGAGGAATTAATTTTTTTCGACATTTTGAACTGCCCAAGAGTATCTAGGTTCGATATGTGGTGAGAAGTGGGGTGTCCATTAAGAAAAAATTATTGGAAGATAGTTCATTATAGTGTTTTCATATTTATTTGCCTAAAAGATGAAGAAATTACATACTGGCACAATTTTTTTTTTCAATAATAATGCTACATTTTAGCGCTAACAAAATATTTTCATCTGTCTTGAGTGATGAAATAAAGATTTTCAAACCAATCATCGCAGGTAAAAAAATTTTTTTTCTAGTTTCATATCATGACCTTCAGCAAAAAGTGTACGCAAACGATTACACATCAATATCACTATAGTCGTTTCATAGGTTCTATAAAAGTGAAACACCCTGTATAACACGTCGAGAAAACTAAGACCAAGTTGGCGAGAACGATATCGACATAAATTCTTTCGCAGACGCTTAGAAACTGACTCATTCGAGTCGACGAACGCTGGAAAGAGACCTAGCCCCGACCGATTTCGATAAAAAGTGAGAAAAAAAAAATTGAAACCGGAGCTCGAAACGGGTCGCGTCGATTACATTACGAAAATAGCGTCGTGGAGTATTGGTCACGATATAAACGCGGATGTGAGCTCCTGTGTAAGTGTGTATCGACGAAAACGCGCCTAGATAACCGGAAACGGTCATCGAAAAAATTCAATTTCGTCGTATCGAGCGTAGGAAGCGTTTTAGATGTTTTCGAACGAGCGAAGTTTCAATAGATTTTTTTTTTCGTCGGGAAAATTACGTTGTTTTGAACGAATAAATGTCACATGAAGAGGAGGAAAAATCGAGGCGAGATACTAATGGTCGATAAACAATATTTTGTATTTTTTTCGTGAACTAATGATTATCGAAATAAAGAGTGGAAACACTCGGTAGTCTGTTCAACTCGTGAAGGGACCGATTTAAAGGTATAAAGAACGTCAACTAAGGTTCCCTGAAAAAGGGCGACCCTTTGAGTCGGCTATGTTTATCTAGCGCTGATTACAGCGACGAAGGAATAATCCTTTTTGCGATGAGTTGGTTTTTCGGTTGTACGATAAAGGTATCGAGAGTGGAAGATTTGCGGTTTACATTTAGAAGGAAGGAGGATGACGCGGAGATGAAACTTAATTTTGTTTGTAGAACTCGGAATTAAAGATTTAAGCTTTCGGTAAACGAGATTCGAGTATTGACGTTGGTGTTGGGCCAACAAACTGGTCGAAATGTTAGTCGGTGGATTCCCAGCCGTTTTGAAAGGGCGGGGGAATAAATTATGCGAAATTCGAGATTATCAGTTTTCGTGGAAAACTTTGGTATTGCGTCGTGGAGATCGAGGTCTTCGTAGAAAATGGTACGCGAGCGCGTTTAATTAATAAATTAGGAGAATACAGGCGCGGTGAGGGTTTCTTGCCTGCAGTATTCAATATGCGAGGCCACGTTTCGCGATTCACGATGAGCCACGAATGTGGTAGAAACTGCCATAATTCAATGACGAAGAAGAGAAAATTTGGAACGTAGAAAATTACGTTAGACGCGTCGCGTCGTGTTATCGCTATCGGCGAGGCCAGCGTTCTTTGTGGCGGGCGAGGCATCGGCGTTATTAAATTACGAAAAGAGAAATTTTAGTCGGCAAAAGCGTACGTGCGGCGCGAATAGACGAGGTTTTGACGAAGACGTCCGTTCGACCGGAGCTTTTAACGTAATAGGTAATAGGGTGGCGCGAGTAATGCACTTAATTTACAATTTCGTCGACGTCGAGTCCGTACCAAGGTATGGCGGAGTGTTTTGCAATTGAATAAAAGCGAGAAAAAATTCCTCGCCATTGTATTCGGACCGAGTCGTCATGACGATGAAAAGCTCAGCGTGGTTGGGCTCGTATGGGAAATTACGCGTGTATAGATCTATATTATACGGGAGCGAATTCGCGGAAAGAATAAGCGATGGGAGCTTGTTCGATGGCACGTCAACCGAATATCACGAAAGCTCGGATGTAATTTTCGCGACATTCGAGTTCAAAATTTCCAGCGTACGACGGACAAAGCCACGTTAATTTGGAATTGGCAAACATCGACGTGTACAGGATTAACGTGGCGTCGAATTAATTAGAATTCGAGCTGATACACGCGCCCGACGAGGCGAAAGTTCGCGGTCGTAGCAGGTTTTCTACCCCGAGACGCCGGCGTAGAATTTGTTGGCGGTTCGTTGGGCAACAGGTGGAGAGCGAAATTTTGGGGTGACGCGTAATAATCGAGTGGAGTGCAAAGCGAGACCTGTCATAGGAGATTTACGGGTCGCCGTTATCTCGTTTCGACGACGAAGCTGCGTAGAATTTATACGCTGCTGGTAAAGGTCGATTCTGTTAGGTCAACTTCGAAGATACCGAGATGACTTCCATAGAGATTTTCTATGGAATCTAGACTCGCGCAGTAGTGGTACGAATTTTTTAATACCTTCGTAAATAGTTTCACAAAAGAAATGTTGAAGGAATGTAAGTAAAATTCAGTAGCATTGCGTGTGGATATTTTTCGTAAGGTATCACCGATGTTTGGAATGTGTTGTTTCTTCATGATTGAAGCAAAATAGTTAAAACGTACTCGAGCAGTACGAAGAAAGATAAGGAAGGAAGAAATATATGAGCTAAGTATTATAAAGGCAATGGTGGATGTTTACGTACCAGCAAGGAGGTACAGCTGGCAAGAATTAATTAGCGTGACCTTTGGCCTGTCAGCAAAAACATACTAACGATGCTCAAAGGGTTAAAGAGTAGGTAGCTAGGTGCTTCGGTGAATTTATCGGTGTCAAGCTCTCGACGCATAAACATAGAAATGATTGGTATACCGGGTGACTACTTGATTTGAGCACCCCAAGCGCAAAAATATTTCCCCGATAGAAATAAATTATGTATTTGAATGATGTTAGCGAGAATAAATACCATAAATAATATTTATTTAATGCTTGAAAGCGTTTATCAATGAAACGAAAAATTTTAATTCATACTCTCGTTGTCAAAAATGCATATTTGTTTTGAATTTTTTCACAGTTTAGGTAATTTTTTCGCTTGGGTGCTCGAATCAAGTAGTCACCCGGTATGAGGAGATAGGTTAGCTGTATAGTAAATTATAAGTGAAAAATGTTTCTTACGATTATATAGAGAAGGTGGTAAAGAAAAAAAAATAAAATACATAAATTGATTGCATAAGGTTCTATACTTCTATTGTCATCGCTTTGTTAAGTAAATATATTAGAAGAGTTCCATAAAGAAAGGAAATCAGCATGTTTTATGACCCCTATTGAGAAAAAGAATGAATTTTCAAGGTTTTATTGCTATTCTTTTGTTAAATAAATAATTGAGAGCTGTAGAGTTGTAAACAATAGAAACCATCATGTTTTATGTTCTCTCTATTGATGAATTTTCAAGGTTTTATTACCATTCTTTTATTGAATAAACAATCAAGAAGAGCTGTAGAGCTATAAACAGTAAAAACTAGCATGTTTTATGTTTCCCCCATTGATGAATTTTCAAGGTTTTATTTCTATTCTATTGTTGAATGAATAATTTAAAAAAGCCGTAAAGCTACAAACAATAGAAACCAGCATGTTTTATATTCCCCTTATTGATGACTTTCCAAGGTTTTATTACAATTCCTTTGTCTGAGAAATAATTTAGAAGAACTGAGCAGCTACAAACAATGGGAACTGGCGCGTTTCATGATCCTTTATTGAGAGTAAATATGATTTTTCCGAAGTTTTATTACTATTTTTTTTGTTGAATAAATAATTCATAAAAGCTGTAAAACCCAAAGAAAAGAAACCATAAAAATGTGTTTACACGTATAGAAAATTTTACCATATTACACCCCCATATCCATCTCTTTCAGGGCATCCAGCGGATACGAAAAGTATAAAGGGCACGTTGATTTCTTTTTTGAAATACAGAAGTACGAAATTATCAAAAAATTTCAACTTTATTTGATTGTTGAAACATCAACATTAAAATAGAAGATGGAAAACAAATCGATTTTAAAAGTAGTTTTTTTTTTTTTAAGACATCTAATAATATCCTTTGAAATTCTTTACTAAGAAAAACCTCAATCGGTTATTATTAAGGAATTAGAAAAATTACGATCCTCGTACCTAACGATCAAGTACGCGATGTAAGCAAAAAAAATTATGACCCTTGTAATGATCAAGTAGGCAATATAAAAAGAAAAAGTAGGGACTTTTCATATATTAGGAATTAAGTAACTGATTAGTTGATTAGTGATTACTCGTTCAAAAGTATATTTTATTTGTCTGTTATGCACTATCCCATGAACCTAAGAAATAAAATATCACCTTGTCTGAGAAAATGAAAACGGTAATGTGTAAGAATAGAGAATAGTACTGGTTTCCCTATTATAGATTCGCCTCTTTTGGGCAAGAAATTGCGATTCTTCGTATCGTACTGTTTTCTAATCAAAAGAGGCAATATTAAGTAGTCTTTGGTTAATCCCAGCCGAGTTTTATGTTCGGACTGATTCATGACATTGACACATCGGTTGTTAGAATTTTTTCGTGATTCGAATCGTATGTAATTATATCTTTGAATTGGATTAGGTAAATTAAATTACGTTATGTTGGGTTTTAAAATAATTGAGTTCAAATATCAGGCGTGTCAGAATATTCTATTCCTTCAACGGAATAGTTCGCCTCTTTTGGGCAAGAAATTGCGATTCTTCGTATCGTATTGTTTTCTAATCAAAAGAGGCAATATTAAATGGTCTTTGGTTAATCCCAGCCGAGTTTCATGCTTGGACTGATTCATGACATTGACACATCGGTTGCGTTAATTTTTATCAGGAATCGAATAATCACATCGAATTGAACTGAATCGTGCGTATTTTTCTTCTAAGAATTATGCTCGATAATTTTTTAAATCTTAAAATAATTTATTTTTTCATCGAAAACGAACTCGATTCGCCTCTTTTGGGCAAGAAATTACGATTTTCGGTGTCGTAAAATTTTCTAATCAAAAGAGGCGATATTAAGTAGTCTTTGGTTAATCCCAGTCGAGTTTTATGTTCGGACTGATTCATGACATTGGCACATCGGAATGCGTCGAATTTCTCATAAATAAGTATTGTATATAGCTAACGGGTCTTTGAGTGAAATTTTTAATTCATTTTTCCGAAAATTGCATGACTAATTATGCTTTGAAATACTCGGTGATTTCGAAACATTGCTTCGGAATTCGCCTCTTTTGGGCAAGAAATTGCGATTCTTCGTATCGTACGGTTTTCTAATCAAAAGAGGCAATATGAAATAGTCTTTGGTTAATCCCAGCCGAGTTTTATGCTCATACTGATTCATGACATTGGCACATTGAGTTCGTCGATTTTTTCATAAACTGAGTTGTAAATTCGTATGAGGGCAGTTCATAATATGATGTTAAGCGCCAATTTTTCTAAATCGATTTTTTGCCGCCATTTTATCCTGTGACCAAGCCTTCATATTGTGAACGTACCTAACCGCCATTTACCTACCTTCTACTAGTTCAAAATTGGCTTTAATGATTTCGCTTTCTGGAACTCCGTCATCATCAACCCTTCCCTTACGATGGAACGTTGGTAACCGTGAATCATCGATTTCGACTAGAGAAGCGTGATGGAAAGCATATCAACTGGGAACCCTACTACAAACATTTCAGCTGCGAAGGATGATATGGAGGGGATACACGAGTTGAAAATTTTGTAAACTGGAAATAAGCTATTTTTAATATCTTGAAAACAGTCTCTGCGAGGGGAAGGGGGTCGATTATATGCATGAAACCCATTTTTGAAGGATTTTGGAACTCACACATTCGCACATATGTTTTGATTGGTGAAGGTGGGGAGGGGGGCATTATTTTAAAATGCTGTAACTCGGGTGGATATCAATTTTGGCTACTGAAACTTGCTACGCCTTTTATAAGCTCGATATTTCACTCGTTCGACCTATTTTCGAAGGATTTTAGAATTCATACAACGTACGTGTACTTTAATTATGAAGGGGAGAGAGGGGGTCATTTTTGGAAAACCGCTCTAATTAATGAAGTGTGGATTCCATAATCCTTCGAAAATGGGTTAGATAAACGATACCTCGTTCCAATGAACGGTCTAGCAAGGCTCAGCCGTCAAAGTTGAAATTCATCGGAGTTACAGTATGTTACGAAAATTTGCCGCCCCCTTCCCCACTACCCTTCTTTTGGTACTATATTTCGATGGTATATTACTCATCGTAAAAATTGCTTTGCGCATCGGATTTTTCAGCTAGGTTGTACTAAATACGTTAAAGCGCGTTATGTGTCTTTATTTTTGTCGTTTGCGCACCCCCCCCCCCAACCACAGCAGCATCGTAGGCAACGCAAAGCTTAAACGCGATTATCTCGAAAACTTGTTTTTGTCCCTTTGCATTATGTGAACTTCGCTATTCATATAGCTAATAAGTCTTGGAATGACATTTTACATTTATTTTTCCAAAAATTGGATAATGAATAATTTTTTTTTAGTCAAGTTTAGTTTGTTTAATTAAAAAATTTTTATTTATATTTAATTTTAATGTAAAAACTTATTAAATTAATATTAATTTAGGTAAGAAGTTGGATTAATTATTCTTTGAAATACTCGATTATCTCGAAACATTACTTCGGAATTCGCCTCTTTTGGGCAAGGAATTGCGATTCTTCGTATCGTACTGTTTTCTAATCAAAAGAGGCAATATTAAATGGTCTCAGGTTAATCCCAGACGAGTTTTATGCTCGAACTGATTCATGACTTTGATACAATATTTGGAATTGAATTTTTAATATTCCTTAATCAGTATTATTAGTGCAGTAAATCTGGACTTTTTTGCGAAAAAAAAACTCAACGAAGATTTTTTTCATAACAATAAAAATATCTATCCTGAGAAAATGAGTTTAGCCCAGTGGGGAAAGGGGAGAGTTGAACCTTCAACCAAAAAAAAAAGTATTTACAGTATATCTCCTCACTGTTCGATAGTAGGGCAAAAATAGCTCGGAACAGTTTTATTCTACACTAAATTTCCTACAACTTTCGTATGATTATTTTTTTTGCTACGATCCATAGGTGCGAAGTTGAAGGTGTTTGAAGTATGATACTTTGGGGGGGGGGGCTCGATTACAGTTGATTGAATTATGTTATATGACATTGCATAATGCATAATATGTGAATGAAAAATACATACATAACTTGTAACAGGTAGTTAGAGGTACCAACACAATTATGACTGTGAAAGTCTCAGCCCCTTACCTCACCTCAAATACATTCATACGTTGATACGTAGTCAGAAGGTTTTTGCATACGTGATTATGTAGCCTATCAAACGCATTTTAGTTGCGCGAGAATATTCGTACTTGGGTAGATATGTATGAAGTTAAGATGAGATTTTCACTTTGAAAAAAATGTTTACTTCTGTTTCTCTGGCTACTATAATATTTCTTGTTTGTCGCTTATCTAGAAAACGATACGATGACATCGATTCAAATAAGACGAATCATACGACGGTAATAATAATCGCGTTCTCGTATTTCTTTTTCATGTTACAGCCTCATCGACCTGGCCATCGACACCTATCGCAGAGCATCGAACTACAGCCAAACTTTCCGGACGCGTATTGTAATCTTGCCAACGCGTTGAAAGAGAAAGGACAGGTAAGCCCGTGAGGATCAGCCGTTTTGCTGCGGCCGCGACGGCGATACTCGACGAAAACACGAAAATCCTTTTTGCCAGCTGTGTGGGAGATGGGAGAAAAGCGCGTAGGCGAATTTCGCTTCTTTTTATTCGCTCGATTAGGGAAGCGTTGTGTTGTTGGAAATAAAAATATAACGAAATGAAAGTTGTTTTTTTCTCTCTCTCTCTGGTGATCTAAGAGAATTGAGCGGATTGTAAATGTCGACTTCGGGATACGTCGAGGCGTGCTTATTGGTAGACAGACGACAAGTAATTATCGGTCTAAATCTGTCTTAAGCTTTTCCATTCGCAGAGGGATTTGCGAGATTGTGTGACGTAATTTAGTCGACGAAGAACGTGCTGTGCGAGTTGTGGGATGTACGTAGTTTCGCGATTACGGATGTGCGCGATGATATAATGGGCAAGGAGTAAGGGATGGTGGGGGTTGAGGGATACGAAAAATCGGAGCAATTTTCAGAGGGAAATTGGAATTACGAATGTGTGTACGAGCCGCAACAATTTCCTGCGAAGAATGTAAAGAAGAAAAGTGAGCAGTGGGGTGTGTGAGGGCTCTCGCTAGGAATAGCAGTTTATCTTGATTACATAATGTATAAAGTGTGTTTTTTTTTCGGAGTGAATATGGGATGACCCTCAAGTTGATTTTTTTCTCACCGTCTAGGTCCAGAATAATTGGTAAAAAATAAAAAATAATGAAAATCGAAAGACCATAGGGTAATAGCATTTTTCTTTTTGAATGAATGTGGAAGAGCTCTTGGTTACTAATTATTTTTCTCGAAACCGAGTAGAGCCCGTGCTTTCTGCGCCGCTTCATTGGTTCGATTTTGAATAGCGATAGGAAATTAACGCGAACAATTTTCCAGGTGACGGAAGCGGAGGAATGTTACAACACGGCTTTACGGCTATGCCCGACGCACGCGGACTCGTTGAACAATTTGGCGAACATCAAACGCGAACAGGGATACATCGAAGAGGCCACCCGTCTGTACCTAAAAGCGTTGGAGGTATTTCCGGAATTCGCGGCCGCTCATTCGAATCTGGCGTCGGTGCTGCAGCAGCAGGGTAAACTGACGGAAGCGTTGATGCATTACAAAGAAGCGATACGTATACAGCCTACGTTCGCGGACGCGTACAGCAATATGGGAAACACGCTGAAGGAGATGCAAGATATACAGGCCGCGTTGCAGTGTTATTCGCGAGCCATCACTATAAATCCTGGATTCGCGGACGCGCATAGTAATTTAGCTTCGATACATAAGGTGAGCGCAGCGAACCAACGGTGTAATGAAGCGTGAAATATGAACGAATGATGTGATTATGATTTTTTTCCAGGACTCTGGAAATATTCCGGAAGCTATACAGTCGTACAGGACGGCGTTGAAGTTGAAGCCAGATTTCCCGGACGCGTATTGTAATTTAGCTCATTGTTTGCAAATCGTATGCGATTGGACGGACTACGACGCGAGAATGAAGAAGCTGGTTAGCATTGTGGCCGAGCAGCTGGAGAAGAATAGATTACCGTCGGTGCATCCGCATCACTCGATGTTGTACCCGTTAACGCACGAGTATAGGAAGGCGATCGCGGCTAGGCACGCGAATCTGTGTATCGAAAAGGTAACCAGGAAATCCTTATGTGGCTGTAGTGCTGTCAATGCTCGAAAAATCATTATCGAGTATCGAATGATGATGTTTATAAAATATAAATTTTTCAAAACATCGATAAAAAAAGTATTCATATTAAAATATCGATATTGAAATACCAGTATCAAGAGTAGTGATATTTTTTGCCCCAAAAACTTTTTAATTTTTTTGTATCATTATAGACGGTAGATGATTGGATTATTTGATATTGATCTATCTTCGAAATTATAAATTGAACTTACAAAAAACTAAAATTAGAAAGTATCACATATTTTAATATTTTATCGATATCAAAATATCGATTGATAATGTACTGATATCAAAATATTGATATCGAGAGTATCAATATCGAAATATAAATATCGAGAGTATTGACATTAAAATATCAGTATTGAGAATATCTGATGTTGAAATATTGGTATCGAGAGTATCGATATCGGAATATCAGTATTGAGAGTATCGGTATTAAAATATCAGTATTGAGAGTAGTGATATTTTTTGCCCCAAAAACTTTTAATTTTTTTGTATTATTATAGACGGTAGATGATTGAATTATTTGATGTTGATCTATCTTCGAAATTATAGATTGAACTTACAAAAAACTAAAATTAGAAAGTATCACATATTTTGATATTTTATCGATATTAAAATATCGATTGATAATGTACTGATATCAAAATATTGATATCGAGAGTATCAATATCGAAATATAAATATCGAGAGTATTGATATTAAAATATCAGTATTGAGAATATCTGATATCGAAATATTGGTATCGAGAGTATCGATATCGAAATATCAGTATCGAGAGTATCGATATCGAAATATCAGTATCGAGAGTATCGATATCGAAATATTAGTATTGAGAGTATCGGTATTAAAATATCAGTATTGAGAGTATCGGTATTAAAATATCAGTATCGAGAGTATCGATATAAAAATATTGGTATCGAGAGTATCGATATCAAAATATCAGTATCAAGAGCATTGATATTTTTTGCTCCAAAAATTTTTTATTTTTTTGTATTATTATTGACGGTAGATGATTGAATTTGAATTATTCGATGTTGATCCATCTTCAAAATTATAGACTGAACTTACAAAAAACTGAAATTAGAAAATATCACATATTTTGATATGATAATGTACTGATATCAAAATATCAATATCGAGTGTATCGATATCGAAATATAAATATCGAGAGTATCGATATCAAAATATCAGTATTGAGAGTATCGATATTGAAGTATCTGTATCGAGAGTATCGATATAAAAATATTGGTATCGAGAGTATCGATATCGAAATATCAGTATCAAGAGTAGTGATATTTGCGACCCCAAAAATCTTTTCTTTTTTTTTATATCATTATAGACGGTAGATGATTTAATTATTTGATCTCAGTTGATACAATTTCGATGTTGATGTAATAAAAAGCTAAAATTAGAAAATATCACATACTTACTTGATATTTTGTCGATATCAAAGTATCGATTGATAATGTATCGATATCAAATATTGAAATATCAGTATCGAGAGTAGCGCTTATATCGAAAATACAGCATATTTTGATATTTGTGTATGGCCTACCAAGAGGTAAGCGGCCATGAAGGAGGATGGGGAAGGGGGGAGGTCGTAACTCCCTACTACTGCCAGGCCTTACGATATGAAAAAGTAGGGACAGCACTACGCGGCTAATTTTTTTTTAATCTGAGAATAAGATGTTCATAATATTATTCTGTGGATTACAGATACAAGTTTTACACAAACCTCCGTACCAATTTAGTAAAGAATTAGCGCCCAACGGTCGCTTGAGATCGGTTACGTATCCTCGGATTTCGGTAACCATCCGACGTCGCATTTGATGCAGTCTATTCCCGGTATGCATAATCGACAACGCGTCGAAATCTTCTGTTACGCATTGAGCGCGGACGACGGCACCACTTTCAGGGCGAAAATAGCCCGCGAATCGGAACATTTCATTGATCTCTCTACGGTTAGTGTACTAAAAGTGGACACTCGGTGGAGCGTGTCGTAATTTTTTTTCTGGATACAGATTCGATAAGGAATATGTTTTTTTTTTCGCATTTGTAGGTTTCATGTAACGGTAAGGCAGCCGATCGTATTTATCAAGACGGTATTCATATCTTAGTCAACATGAACGGTTATACGAAAGGAGCCAGAAATGAAATATTTGCCCTCAGGCCAGCCCCTATACAGGTGAGTTGACAGTAGACGTATCAAATGGTATTTTCAAAGCCTATCAACATCGAATTCATCGATTGTCATGATTGTATCATGTGCTGATTTGTTAGCGATTCTAGGGTTTTTTAATGAAACTATATTTGAGGTTATTAACCAAAGAAATAAGTACATGGCAAATACAATATTTATTTGAGTGATATTCGGTTAAATCAAATATCATAGAACATTACCTTCAAGCATTCCTCAGTTAACTAGAAGTCCACGTTGAATGATTATTACTTCGTTTATCCACATGCTCGTTGACTTCTCATTTCCTATGCACTACACACTTTTCGTATGGAGTGTATGTACAATATTATAAATTGTAAACTAGTTGGTGGTTTATACATATAAATAATGGAAAACCCAAACAAAAGAATAAAAGAAATACTGTTCTGTCTTATAGGGGAAAGTCCGAACTAAGTAACCTATTCACACGAATGGGAAGGTAGGAAATTACGTGTTTATGATTCATTCGAATGCTTTCTCGTTCAACTTTGATGTATGAAACGCATTCTAGGAGTATGTAAATGGAAGAAAGAAACTAATTAAAAGTTAGATGAATAGAGATGAAGTGGAAGTGGTTCGGATTAGGCGAACTTTTATTTAAATTAGTGGAGCTTATATTATAGGCTAGTAATTCTAAATATGTGCTCCATCTTGTTCTGCGGTTCTAACTCGCAGACTATGATTTTCTTAAGCTGCAGTACTGGTTTTTTCAAAAAGGATCTTCACATTGGATATTGCATGCCTTAGAGGATATATTCTGACGCTTTGCCTCTTATTTTTTTAGTGTTGAATTAGTGGCCCTTGATCAGTTTTTGGTTTGTATATTTATTCATCAAAGTTTTTGGCTTAAGTGATCATATGAGCCCGTATTTATAAAATTGAACTCTTCAAAAATCAGGTTTAGGTTCTATCGGATGGTGCAAGCTCTGTGCACTTTGGCCATTTTCCGCCGTACATCTTATTATCACCTTAATACCAGGGCTCCATCGTAATAACTGTTTTGCAGTTACGTATGTATATGAGTTGAGCCGTGTAATTAAGGGTCCCCTTTTGGACCTTAGCTCCACTCATCATCATCATATCCTCATCTTCAGAATTCATTCTATTGAATTTAAGAAGTTAATCAGGTCTGTCAGTGCTGGAAAAGGCTTTTCTGTTTGAGCCTTTACTCCTCTTTTCTATTGAGGAGGATCAGTGCCATACCATCTGCTCTTCCAATTTATATCATCTACTATTAAGATCAGTTACGTAGTAAATATATGTAGATGCCTAATTAGAGTCCTACGTGGATAGCGAGCACGGATGAACATTTATCCGCTCTCAAAAAATCATTTTTTTAAGTGCGGATATTATCCGCGCATTAGATGAAAGGTAATAATGAGGGCGATACCTAATTATTCATGGGTGAATGCGATGCGATTGATAATTTTTAGTTGAGTATTCATATAATTTGTTATTAGTAGGTCTATGTGGTACGTATGGGTATTGGATACGTTTACCCATTGTTAGAAACTAGTGTTTGGTATTACCCCGTATTCCAGAGATGAGTCATTGCGAATAATTCATTTATGTACTTCTTCTCTCGTAAGGTTGTCCATGAGTTTTCCCTTTTCTTTCAGTGAATTTGAACTTGTACTTACGTGAATGTCATTCTCTAGTCATTTCAACTTGTAATCATGGATTCACAAGGCGTGAAATAAAATTTAATAGCACAATATTTTGCGGATATATGCGGATACAAATTTACCCACAAACTGTTTATCCGCGGCAAGCGTGGTACGAGTAATAATAGAGTAAAAAGAAAGGAATAAATAAGAATAAAAGTTGAGCTAAAAATATCACCGTTTGTAATTCTCTCAAAGATAATCGAAAACAAAAAAAAAAAAAAAAAAAAAAAAAAGAATAAATTGTAACCCGGACGCAAAGTGGCTGACATCTGGTGGCAATGCCCCATAGAGCCTCACTACAACACAAGCGCTCAAGCGGTTGTTCAGGTCCTAATTAAACTAATAAAAAATAAACGTCGTGGAATCGAAATCATCTTCGTGAATCACTTTCATTCTAATAAGGATTATTCGTGCGGGACTCCAATGCCTGTTTAGCTTAAATGGTCAATTAGAATTTTTAAAACCATTGTAATCTTTTTTCTGTCTAATTCAAGAATTTGTTGTGGAAATCCTTTGCTTGCATTTTTGAAATGTAAAAATGTATTTTTGTCCATCACATTCCATCTACTTCTTTCCACCATGCTTAACATGAGCGTTTGCTGAAGTGTGCAGAATGGTTTTAACATTACAGTCCTTCCTAAGCTACGCTGATATTGTTATCTTGAATTTTAATACTCATAACACCTCAGAAGGTCTCTTCAAGATTTATTTTCTGGACCATTTTGTCCTAGGTCCTTCCTTAAAGCTTCCATACTTGAAAGTTTTGCTTTACTTGTATCACTCTCGGCATTAAATTACAATCGATTTGAGCCAGTGTTGGGGTCTTGTTCAATTTGCTAATAGCTGTATGTCCACCATAGAATCTTGACTCTGTTAGAGACCTGCAGTCTTAGTCAAATAGCTGTTTAAAAAGCAGACATCTTCACAGTTATGTGAAAAGATGTCATAAGGCGTTTGATGGTGTAGGCCTCATGATATCAGTTGCGGCTAAAGTGGCAATTTTTAGAAGTCTTTCTAGGACCTCTATGCCATTATTGGTTTTCAAAAATCTTTAAGCATTAGCGGGCTATGTCCTCTGGCAACCCAACTTCCACGACAGTTCCGGCCCATTCCGGGCTCGCAATTTGTAAACCCCGTATCATCATAAATCGTTCACAAAATTCTATTTTTATATATTGCTCTACAAAAAGCTTATGCTTTGTATTGCTTCCTTAGTAAAGCACTATTCTGTGGTTTCAAACCAACCAAGTCATAAAATTTTATTACTGTATGGAAAGGTTCAGCTTGAAAGGAATCTGTTGTATTGAAGAGTGCAGGTATTTCCATCAAGCTATAAACTTTTATTATTTAAAGCGGGGTGAATTATTAATTTTTGTTCTTTCTTTATACTTGCGCTTCTCAACATGACAGTTTCCTTTCAATTTTCATGTTGTTATACTTGTTCCCTTTTAAAAATTCTCATTTTATTGCCCTTTATCAAGTTTAATTGCTTTCCATTCTTTCTTTGTCGAATCTTATTTTTATTGCTCTTCAGTACAATAGCTTTCTTCCATATACGACCTTCCTATACAGAATATTTTTATATATTTTATATATTGTTCTACAAAAAGCTTATGCTTTGTATTGCTTCCTTAGTAAAGCACTATTATGTGGTTTCAAACCAACCTAACCATAAAATTTTATTACTATATGGAAAGGTTCAGCTTGAAAGGAATATGTTGTATTGAAGAGTGCAGGTATTTCCATCAAGCTATAAACTTTTATTATTTATAGCATGGGGTGAATTATAAATTTTTGTTCTTTCTTTATACTTGCGCTTCTCAACGTGACAGTTTCCTTTCAATTTTCATGTTGCTATACTTGTTCCCTTTTAAAAATTCTCATTTTATTGCCCTTTATCAAGTTTAATTGCTTTCCATTCTTTCTTTGTCGAATCTTATTTTTATTGCTCTTCAGTACAATAGCTTTCTTCCATATACGACCTTCCTATACAGAATATAATTTTATGGTTTGTTTGACCACAGTATTACAATACACAGCATTGGCTTATGTGCTCTTTAACTACAATAAAATTGGAGACAACCTTTGTCAAGTACACTGTCTCCATCGTTACAGTTTTTAAACTAAGCCTACATTCGGAATTTACGGTTGTATTTTTAGTGGAGTTTTTAATGAAAGCGATAGCTATTATAGCCCACCCGATGACCATTAGTTATCATTTAACGAATGCCCCAACTTGTTTGTGTATGTATATATATATATATTTTGGTGTGCTATGGTAAAGTCAGGCCTGATTTTAAAAATGTTGCTGTCGTTGCGAGACCCGATCCTTTGGGTCTCGCAACGTTTCGTGTGTATACGTAAGTGTACGTAGCTTTCAATTTTATACCTACATTGGGAAGCCCTGGCTGCAGTGCTATCTTCAGGAAATCCAGCTGGGTCTCATAAGGATAGTAATGAATCTGTTGTGTGTCTGGTAAGAACAGGCGCATATAAATTGTATGCGTGAATTTTAAAGTTTTCTTACGCCTTTAAAGGTTCCTAAAATGCGGTTTCCAAAAAGCTCGAGCACGCATCTCTAGCTTTGTAAATAAGACCTGGTCTTGGGACGTTTGTTTAGTATCTACCATTCGGGGCCTGATAAGGATAGTGGCATATTTATGTATATTTTCACCACGCCATGAAAATCGCTCAAAATTTGATGAGCAAGTATTTTTGAAAACATGAAGAAGGCACTTTTCGTTTTTTCGATGCACTTCAAAATGGCGGTTCACTCGGATTTTGAGAGGAGCCGAAAGCGGGCAAAATAACTCGAAATTTTTGTTTTTAATCGCATACGAAGGAGCGAAGTTATGAAATTTCTCGAATCTTCAATATCTCTTCACCAAATCAATCTAGAAAGGTCGAACTTTGTGTGTGGGATTAGTTTGGCTCCGAAGTGTGACTCCTTGAATTCAAGTCAAAATCGATCCAAAATGGCGAACTATCGGTATTTGATTAGAGCTCGAGTAACCTAGTCCCTAGTAAAAACTTAGTTCCAGTATTGTGGTATGGCTGCTACAGTGTTTTTTTTTTTTACTATGGAAGTGAAGCCTAGTTTTTAAGTTCCTTTTCATAATGATATGGTTTTTATGATATTTTTTGTTTGCAGGTCATGTGGCTCGGCTATCCGGGTACTAGCGGCGCGCCCTATATGGATTACATAATCACGGATAAAGTAACTTCACCACTCGAATTAGCTTCTCAGTACAGCGAAAAATTAGCATATATGCCCCATACGTACTTCATCGGCGATCACAAACAAATGTTTCCTCATCTGAAGGAAAGATTAGTTGTGGCCGAGAAGATTCGTTCAGTGAGTTGTCTTTTTTATATTTTCTAATAATCTTATTACGTTGGCTTTTTTTCTTCGAACGAGTTTTTAATCATTTTTTTCGTTCCAATAGGCTCAGTCCAACAAGGACGTACCTGCAGATAACGTGGCTGTAATTAACGCTACCGACTTATCACCTATTCTGGAGAACACCCAAGTGAAAGAAATTCGCGAAGTAGTCTCGACCGAGATAACGGATAGTAAGCAATCGAGGCCGGTGGAGATAAGCATCAAAGTGGCCGAGTTACCGACGACTACTCCCATCGAGGTGAGTACCATCGAGGTTGCAAATTTTGGAACTGAATATACTGATAAGAGTGATGAAAATTAAAATAAGTAGCTTCATATTACATTTGATTTTATGGCCAAATTTTGAGTTATTGAATTTTTTCATGACTCAACATTAGACTCTATTTCAATTCATATCGAAAAACAGTAGCGCGCCACAGGGTGCTGCAGTTTCAGTGCGCTAAGAGATCGTATATTTAGGCGAACGAATACGATAAGACATTTCTAATTCCGTGGTGTTACAGACTATGATCGCATCCGGCCAAATACAAACGTCGGTGAACGGTTTAATCCTACAGAACGGCTTGGCCACCAATCAAACGCACGGTAAAGCGGCTACCGGCGAAGAAGTGCCGCAGAGTATCGTGGTGACGAGCAGACAGCAGTACGGATTACCGGAAGACGCGGTTATTTATTGTAATTTCAATCAATTGTACAAAATCGACCCGCCCACGTTGCAGATGTGGGTCAACGTGAGTATCGCTCTTTTTCTTCGCATCATTTCGTAGGTCGTTACGAATGATTATTAATGAATGCGTCGATGGGTGTAGATTTTAAAAGCAGTTCCTAACGCCGTTCTTTGGCTATTGCGATTCCCGGCGGTGGGCGAAGCGCATCTGCAAGCGACCGCGCAATCCTTAGGTCTGAGTCCCGGTAGAATACTATTCAGTAACGTGGCCGCCAAAGAGGAACACGTACGCAGAGGTCAATTAGCCGACGTATGTCTGGATACTCCGCTATGCAACGGTCACACCACCAGTATGGATGTACTGTGGACTGGTACCCCAGTGGTTACTTTACCAGGTAAGTGATGAAGGTTTTTTGTTTCGCCATCGATGGAGTATCCAAATGGGGAGACTGAACCGAGTTCTTATGTTTAGGCGAAACGCTGGCATCCAGAGTGGCTGCTTCGCAACTAGCTACGTTAGGTGTGCCGGAACTGATCGCCCGTACGAGGGAGGAATATCAAAATATCGCCATTAGATTAGGAACAGATAAAGAATAGTGAGATTTGTTGGATTTAGTGTTGCAGATATGCTTTTAGGAGGTCTAGACGTTTAATGTATTTCTTTTTGTGCCTGTTACAGTTTAAAAGCTATCAGAGCGGAAGTTTGGCAAGCCAGGAGTGACAGTAGTTTGTTCGATTGTGAATTTTACGCCAGAGGTTTAGAAAAACTGTATCGAATTATGTGGAATAGATTCGCCTCCGGCAAAAGTCCCGATCATATATCGGCTAATGATAACTAAGGTGAGTGTACGTTCGGAACGATCTCGCGAATTGGATGAATCCAGGTACCAGGAGAAATGTAATGTATAAACGAGGTCGAGAATTATGTCGTTAAAGACGAGCGGATCGCCGTGCCGTTTGATATGCAATCAGAATCGTTGTTATTACATGATTATACACTGCTGGGCGCGTTCGAACGGAACGATTTTTTTCCTTGAACGTGAATTTTAAACGCTGTTCATTTATCGTTCAAGAAGAAACTTGTCTTATTAGGTTTTTTTTTTTCAGTATTCTATTTCTTCACTTTGTCTTTCTTAAGTGTTGTGTCGTGGTATTCACTATCACTATTCATTTGGTGCATTTCTCGTGGCGTGACTGACTGACTGACATGTTAATTTTTCGTTATTTTAATGTTGAATTGCGTTTAATAAAAGTAAAAAGCAGATGTTTTGAAGAATTTCAATTTGGTTCAATGTAATCGTCTATTCACGAAGCATTCATGAACGTGAATGGGAACAGAACATGTGAAATTTTTGAAATAATTGAACGGGACGGAACGTAAACGTCAAATTTGAGAATTTCATTCAACGTGAACAAACGCCATTCAAAAAAAAAAAAAAAAACGTGAACGCACCCAGCAGTGCGATTACACAACCAATAGGATGCAAGAGCCTCTTATGGGTATCTTTTGATGTATTTGCGTAGTACTTGAGTACTTGTCTTGAGGATTATAAAATGAGAATAAGTAAAATAAATGAATTAATAAAGAAATGGACAAATTTGTTTTCAAATTAGTGGGTAATGAACTAAAAATATGTAAGTAATAAACCAAACTTATTCAAGTATATAATCCATAATTTTAGTAATCAAATTTTGTTATATGATTGAAGAATAAACTTCCGAATTAATGACTAGCTGAAGAAAATAAAGAAATATACTGAACGATGACAGTATAAATATTTTCAACGTTCATTACATGACGAGTTTATTCTAGTTTTAACGAGATAAAAGCGAAGATTTTTTTCTTTTCGATCCCTTCCCTCCATTTCAAGAAATTATTCAAGAATGAAAATTCAAGAGCCAATAAAATTACATATACAAGTGTACATGCAACCATAAGATGATGCAATACCGCTCACACTTACCGCTATATATATAAATGTTGAAGTAAAGTTATTCCTTTTCTAATTCACAATTATGATGATCTTTCTCAACATGATTTCTTAATAATTCGTTCCGACTAAATACCTGTTGACATTCTAGACAAGATAATTACGCATCTTTTATCAACTATTCCCTTACATTTAGAGTTTGAACTCATATCTTTTTTAATTCCCTTTATATGGAGCTATAGCTTTCCCACATTACGAGCATGAAAACTAATTTTCCATTATATCAATAATTTATCCACCATTACGAAACAAAATGAAAATTTTAAACTGAAAGCGGGAGATGCATCAATTTTAGATTACAAACTTCAAAAATGAAGTGATAAAAGGCTCTTGCTTCCTATTGGTGGTATAGTCGTATAATAGCACGATTCTGATTGGATATCAAACGGTACGGCGATCCGCTCGTCGATAGTGTGTCAGCCATTTTGTTATCATGTGAAGATTGAAAATGTTCATCTTTTGATACCATGGTGATATTTTAGTCTTTTCGATTTCCTATGCTTACTGTTCGGTATTGACTCATCATAGATGAACTCATTGATGGATAGTCTCTAGGCGTTGAATTTATATTATAAAACTGAGCTGGAACTACTATTTTGAATCTACTCCCGATCGATTTGTACCCAAATTAAAGGGGTCATTTAATGGTCTCCAACTCATACCATGAATAATGTGAACAAAGTTTCGCACCTAAGTCTACACATGTAAAAGAGATGTTCTATATTGATGACATTTCTTGTCATGATTTCTTATCTAAAAGCAGTTTCTTGCTCCAGCTTCCCTCTATATTAACTTAGGAAAGTAAGATCGTAATATCAAGGTCAGTTAGGTTGATTTTTCGTTTATTTTCCACTCCACATTTCGAAGGCAATAACCTTTCTCATGCTCCTACAAACTCACGCTTGAAGTTGAAATCGGCATACACCATACTCGTCATCAGTAGTTATCATGTTATCATATGTGAGTCCACTTTTATCAAATCTGAGCTATTAGAGGCTCCTTGAGTCTTCCACGAATTTTAGCTATCCTTCATTTTGCATTCATTTTGACCCTGATTTCAGGGATCATATTGTGGCCCTGAAATAACTCCGTAGACGAAGTTTTACTTTTCCTGGTCGATTTGGTGATAAAGAAATTGTCTTTAAAACTTCCTCACGAAGCAATTGTTTTCTGCAAGTTCTTTTCGAATGCACTTAGGAGAATGAAATTTGAATATGTTATTGTCCCTGATGCGTTATTTCACATAAGACCAAAAATGAAAATTTTGAGATATGTATACTTCTCTCCACCTCTCAAAATTTGGGGAAATCGTCATTTTGGCATGAATGGAATAAAAATTCAATTGGTTTTGCGAGATTCCGCAATGAGTCATCAAATTTGTGTATAATATGAATAATACCAAAAAGTTGATCATAACGCTAAGATATGTGATCTCCTTCCCCCTGAACTCTTCTTCCCGAGTCAGGTAGGCTGTCATAGGTATCATTTTAAATTAGAAATTCACCTATAAAACAAATTAAAATGATGAAAATTCAAAAAGTTGATAATAAAACTATTCATAAGTATATATTTTCAATTAATAACTTCGCAAATTGATGTTATTTTAAATAAAAAATATCAATTTATGATATTTCTTTTATAATTTGAATGTCTAGAATGAAAACTTATTTTTTATAATGTAATTTTTTTTTTTTTTTTCGTTCTTGGAAAAATGATTTTTCCTCATTTTTGATTAATAAAAATTCGGTTATTTTATCTTCACGATTTAAAGTTCCAAAACTAAATTTTGTATTTTTTATTTTGTGACAAATTTTATCTATCTGAATATGTTTTTCTTGATGATTTTGCAGATGAAGTTTCGCAGCAGAAGTTGTCAGCTAACAACGACCTAACACCACTCATCGCATACAAACCGAATTTTATCATCGAATTCATGGCAAATTTTGCTCCGTATTATTATTAGTATACTTTGTGTACGTGTAGGCATCATTTTAGTCCACCGTACTTTAAATTAGTCATACCATAATGGTAAAAACCTACATATTTTCTGATAATATGTGAAAAGCCGGTAGATACGTTATACTCTCTGCATGAGAACGTTCTGAAATTCGGTATGTTACGATGAATAGTTTCCATATCGATAATCATTTGTAATGATAACTTGAATTCTGTTTTTTTAATGTTGAAAAAAAATCGATCAGGGATACTTTTTACTTTTTATCGAGTACTTAGCGTTATTATTTAATTACTCTCTCGACTCGTACCAGCGCAAGAAACGATCAGCGTCTTCCCATTTATTTGGTTCGTATTCGAGTTGAGAATTCAAGGACAGGATGGGTAGTAATCGCGTAGATTCGGAAACGTGTAATTTTTACCTATTTCGTACGTTTTTACGCGAATAGTGTGTTAATTATTTTTTGTACTAGTCATACGAGCGTTGAAATTATTATGTTTTTAAACGTGTACACGACACAGTATATGACCCAAATTGGGGAGTACTAAGAAAAGGGAATTTTTTTAATTTATTCAACTCACTCGAAAAAAAGGATATTTTATTTCAGTTATGTTTTTCGTTGATTCTGGGATCAATAAAGAGTAACGAACGATTGGTAACGTGTTTGAACATTTACTTGTTGTGGCTCGGGTTAAAACGAGTTTTATTTGTGTGACGATGAAAATGAACGATTATTTTTCGTCCATATAAGCGACGTACCGGTACTCTGATTTTTAAAGGAGAGCGTACCGAAGTATAAACTTCGCGACATTGAAGGATGTTCGCGGAGATGTGCTATCTTGCTTTCATACTTTATTAATATGTGCGAACCAATGTACAAATTAAATTTTACGTTTACGTAGAGTTATAAGGTTTAGCATTAAGTGTGTACATAATTTTTCATTTTTTTTTTTCATTTTTGGGCGCATATTGTTATGTCCTTTTCATCCATTTTTTGATCCCCTCCCTTTTTTGTTGTACTATTTATATACATATTTGTAAATAAACGATTTTATCATTAAAGTTGTATAATTATTTGCCGATTAACAAAAATAGCTGCGGGATGTGTTGAAATACACGCTCCGTTTTCGTCCATCGTTACGGCTTCCGCCTGAAAATGATATTTTTTCGGTAAAAAAAGCGTTTTTAGCAGCGAGTGCGCGAAAAGTTAACGCCAGATTCGTGACCAGCGACCTCGAATTAGTCGAAAACTATCATAATCTCGACTTTTTTGGATTCGTCGAAATTTCGAAAAATCAACGACCTAGGCTTCTTCGTTTTTTGAGTGAAAAAATTTTCGCGCAAGGTGTCTCATATGGGGTATTCGAAGGCGTAGAGTTCATTTTTGCGGTCAATTGCACAAAAAACAGCGTGTTTCGTTCATTTTTTTGCAAGTTTAGCGTTTTTTTTTACACGTTTTTCTCGTCGAATTACCGTTTTTCGGCCAAAACTGACCTCAATAATGAACTCTACGCCTTCGATTACCCCATACGATTCATCTAAGGCGAAAATCTGAGAGCGAAAATTTTTTCACTCAAAAAACGAAGAAGCCTATAGGTCGTGGATTTTTCGAAATTTGTACGAATCCAAAAAAATCGAGATTATGATCGTTTTCGACTAATTCGAGGTTGCTGATCACCAATCTTATTAAGAGGTACTTCAAATTTAACACAGCAATTCTATGCCTTGATTTATATACTAGGTAACTTCTTCGACAATCGAAAACTGCCAAAGAAACTGTCTATTGTAGAAGATGTATCAATAAAGTAGAAGTTGATTAAAAGTATTTGAAATTCAACATAATAAAACTCTGTGCCTTGATTTTCTAGGCCGACGACTTGTTCGACACTCAAATACCGCGCTAAAATTATCTAATATGGGGAAAAGTATTAGGGTAGTAGAAAGTATTAAGAGGTACTTCAAATTCAACATTGCAACTCTATGCCTTGATTATTTTGCTAGGCAACTTGCCTGACACTCAAAAACTGCCAAAAAACCTGTCTATTTAGGAGATGTATTAGGAGAGTATAAGATAGTGAGAGGTATTTCAAATTGAATATTGCAACTGTATGCCTTGATTTTTATGGTAGGCAACTTGTCTGACACTCGAAAACTTCCAAAAAACCTGTTTATTTTAGTAGATGTATTAGGAGAGTAGAAGTTAGTGAGAGGTATTTCAAATTAAATATTGCAACTGTATGCCTTGATTTCTATGGTAGGCAACTTGTCTGACACTCGAAAACTTCCAAAAAACCTGTTTATTTTAGGAGATGTATTAGGAGAGTAGAAGTTAGTGAGAGGTATTTCAAATTAAATATTGCAACTCTATGCCTTGATTTCTATGGTAGGCAACTTGTCTGGCACTCAAAAACTTCCAAAAAACCTGTTTATTTTAGGAGATGTATTAGGAGAGTAGAAGTTAGTAAGAGGTATTTCAAATTAAATATTGCAACTGTATGCCTTGATTTCTATGGTAGGCAACTTGTCTGACACTCGAAAACTTCCAAAAAACCTGTTTATTTTAGGAGACGTATTAGGAGAGTAGAAGTTGGTGAGAGGTATTTCAAATTAAATATTGCAACTCTATGCCTTGATTTCTATGGTAGGCAACTTGTCTGACACACGAAAACTACCAAGAAACCTGTTTATTTTAGTAGATGTATTAGGAGAGTAGAAGATGGTGAGAGGTATTTCAAATTAAATATAGCAACTCTGTGCCTTGATTTCTATGCTAGGCAACTTGTCTGGCACTCGAAAAGCACTCGAAAACTTCCAAAAAACCTGTTTATTTTAGGAGATGTATTAAGAGAGTAGAAGTAAGTGAGAGGTATTTCAAATTAAATATTGCAACTGTATGCCTTAATTTCTATGGTAGGCAACTTGTCTGACACACGAAAACTACCAAGAAACCTGTCTATTTTAGGAGATGTATTAGGAGAGTAGAAGTTAGTGAGAGGTATTTCAAATTAAATATTGCAACTCTATGCCTTGATTTCTATGCTAGGCAACTTGTCTGACACTCAAAAACTGCCAAAAAACCTGTCTATTTTAGGAGATGTATTAGGAGAGTAGAAGTTAGTGAGAGGTATTTCAAATTAATAGACGGGTTTTTTGGCAGTTTTCGAGTGCCAGGCAAGTTGCCTACCATAGAAATCAAGGCATACAGTTGCAATATTTAATTTGAAATACCTCTCACTACTTCTACTCTCCTAATACATCTCCTAAAATAACAGGTTTTTGGAAGTTTTCGAGTGCCAGATAAGTTGCCTACCATAAAAATCAAGGCATACAGTTACAATATTCAATTTGAAATACCTCTCACTAACTTCTACTCTCCTAATACATCTCCTAAAATAACAGGTTTTTTGGCAGTTTTCGAGTGTCAGAGACAAGTTGCCTACCATAGAAATCAAGGCATACAGTTGCAATATTCAATTTGAAATACCTCTCACCATCTTCTACTCTCCTAATACATCTCCTAAAATAAACAGGTTTTTTGGAAGTTTTCGAGTGTCAGACAAGTTGCCTACCATAGAAATCAAGGCATACAGTTGCAATATTTAATTTGAAATACCTCTCACTTACTTCTACTCTCCTAATACATCTACTAAAATAAACAGGTTTTTTTGGAAGTTTTCGAGTGTCAGACAAGTTGCCTACCATAGAAATCAAGGCATACAGTTGCAATATTTAATTTGAAATACCTCTCACCAACTTCTACTCTCCTAATACATCTCCTAAAATAAACAGGTTTTTTGGAAGTTTTCGAGTGCCAGACAAGTTGCCTACCATAGAAATCAAGGCATAGAGTTGCAATATTTAATTTGAAATACCTCTCACTAACTTCTACTCTCCTAATACATCTACTAAAATAAACAGGTTTTTTGGAAGTTTTCGAGTGCCAGACAAGTTGCCTACCATAGAAATCAAGGCATACAGTTGCAATATTTAATTTGAAATACCTCTCACTTACTTCTACTCTCCTAATACATCTCCTAAAATAAGCAGGTTTTTTGGAAGTTTTCGAGTGTCAGACAAGTTGCCTACCATAGAAATCAAGGCATAGAGTTGCAATATTCAATTTGAAATACCTCTCACCATCTTCTACTCTCCTAATACATCTCCTAAAATAAACAGGTTTTTTGGAAGTTTTCAAGTGCCAGACAAGTTGCCTACCATAGAAATCAAGGCATAGAGTTGCAATATTCAATTCGAAATACCTCTCACTAACTTCTACTCTCCTAATACATCTCCTAAAATAAACAGGTTTTTTGGAAGTTTTCGAGTGCCAGACAAGTTGCCTACCATAGAAATCAAGGCATAGAGTTGCAATATTCAATTTGAAATACCTCTCACTAACTTCTACTCTCCTAATACATCTACTAAAATAAACAGGTTTTTTTGGAAGTTTTCGAGTGTCAGACAAGTTGCCTACCATAGAAATCAAGGCATACAGTTGCAATATTCAATTTGAAATACCTCTCACCATCTTCTACTCTCCTAATACATCTCCTAAAATAAACAGGTTTTTTGGAAGTTTTCAAGTGCCAGACAAGTTGCCTACCATAGAAATCAAGGCATAGAGTTGCAATATTCAATTCGAAATACCTCTCACTAACTTCTACTCTCCTAATACATCTCCTAAAATAAACAGGTTTTTTGGAAGTTTTCGAGTGCCAGACAAGTTGCCTACCATAGAAATCAAGGCATAGAGTTGCAATATTCAATTTGAAATACCTCTCACTAACTTCTACTCTCCTAATACATCTACTAAAATAAACAGGTTTTTTGGAAGTTTTCGAGTGTCAGACAAGTTGCCTACCATAGAAATCAAGGCATAGAGTTGCAATATTTAATTTGAAATACCTCTCACCAACTTCTACTCTCCTAATACATCTCCTAAAATAGACAGGTTTTTTGGAAGTTTTCGAGTGCCAGACAAGTTGCCTACCATAGAAATCAAGGCATAGAGTTGCAATATTCAATTTGAAATACCTCTCACTTACTTCTACTCTCCTAATACATCTCCTAAAATAAACAGGTTTTTTGGAAGTTTTCGAGTGCCAGACAAGTTGCCTACCATAGAAATCAAGGCATAGAGTTGCAATATTCAATTTGAAATACCTCTCACTAACTTCTACTCTCCTAATACATCTACTAAAATAAACAGGTTTTTTTGGAAGTTTTCGAGTGTCAGACAAGTTGCCTACCATAGAAATCAAGGCATACAGTTGCAATATTTAATTTCAAATACCTCTCACTAACTTCTACTCTCCTAATACATCTACTAAAATAAACAGGTTTTTTGGAAGTTTTCGAGTGTCAGACAAGTTGCCTACCATAGAAATAAAGGCATAGAGTTGCAATATTGAATTTGTAATACCTCTTAATACTTTCTACTTGCCTAATACTTTTCCCAGTAACAGATAGTTTTAGCGTGGTATTTGAGTGTCGAACAAGTTGTCTCTCTAGAAAATCAAGGCATATAGTTCTAATGCATTGAATTTCAATTACCTCTCTTAACTTCTACTCTCCTAACACATCTACCCAAATAGGGCAGTGTTTTCGCATGTTGAACGGGTTGTCTATATTAAGAATCAAGGCGCAAAGTTGAAATGGATTGAATTTCAAATACCATTCAGGAACTTCTACTATCCTAATACTTTTCCTCAAATCAACTGTTATATCGCAATTTTTGAGAATGAAACAAGTTGCCTAGCATAGAAATCAAGGCATAGTTTGCTATTGGGTTGAATTCTCAACACCTCTCAACTATTTCTACTCTCCTGATACATCTCTCCATATGAAGATTTTTTGCTGTTTCAGAGTATCGAACTAGTTGCCTGCATCAGAAATCAAGGCGAAAAGGTGCAATGTGTTGAATCTCAAGTACCTGTAAGCAGCTTCTACTCTCCTAATACTTTTCCAGGAATGAACTTTTTATTTACCAGTCTTTTTTTGTTTTAGTGTTGAATAAGTTGCCAATTCGCGAATTCAAGACATGGTATGTTCATGTGTCAAGTTATGCTCAATTCAAAATTTGACTAAAATATGTTTACAACATTGAACTAATCATTTAACTTTTTTCAATATTAAGCTAATTAATTAACATGATTTTTACGAGAATATTAAATAAATAATAGTTTCTAGCATCCCATATTTTACCACCTTTCGCGTTATGGTCCATCTTGTAGAGATCAACTGCCTGCAAAGAACAACCTTGGTCATCTAATTCTTACTATTTTCGCATTATTATAAAAATTTTTGTCCATTAGGTTGCCTCACCTTCTTTTCGAAGGCAACTCTTTTCCATTCAAGTATGTTGCATATACTCGCAAATGAAGGCGCAGATTGAAATATTCTCATGATCGATAATTTCATAGTAATTATAGCTTCATAAAGGAAGACACAGGTTCAATTTTGGCGCGCAGTTCATTCGCTTACATGGTTGCGAGCGCAAAATGTGTTAAATATTGACTCACAGTGCAGGTGAATAAGTTGCCTATATTCGCAATTGGAGGCAAAACATGAAAGTTGATTATTAATTTTGAGCATTTCTACTACGTATCTTGATCAATGAAAGTATACTTATATTTTCCACTATTTCCACTTCACATAATCATAAACAATGAACACTTAATCGTTACTTCCATTATTATAATTCTGAATACAGGTTGACTGAAATCTTTCAAAAATGCGATTTTTCCATCGTCCATTATACTTGAAGAGTAAAAATGAAATCAGTAGTTTCCACACGAAGAATTTATTGTTTTACAAAACAGTTCTTTTTTCTAATCATCATTTATTTTAATGAAAAACTAATTTTGAACAGGCAACGAGTTATTCAAATAATACCAATTGTTATAATTATTTTACAGAGATTCAATTTAATTTACATTCGCGTTAAATAAAAAAATCGTGACAGTGAACATAATGATACATTTAAATAAAAACCTCAACAAACATTTAGAAATATTTCCCATCGTTACAATCTCGATTCCATATTAAATTTCTGGCCGAACAACCTAGTCCGCAAAAATCATATCGTATAAATCGCTTCTACGAAGAGCTAAAAGGTAACTAATACCACCATCAATTACTTAATCTTAAAAATCTTGAAATCCAATAATAAATCCTACAATGAATTCTCTACTCCGCTGCCAAATATATATCTTCATTTCCACACAGCGAAATAGAAACTAAAAAAGGAAAACTTCGAATCCCGTACCATAAACGAGGTCACCGAAAAGAGACCGAAATTTTCGGCGAAAATTCAATAACAGTAGCGCTCCAGTCGCAATAAACTGGCGCCAACGAAGAGTAAAAAAAGTTCATTAGCCACCGTAAACCTATCACTTTCTTCCGAGCGTTACGCGCATCGCGCAACTATACGGATAAAAAATTAATCGAAACTTTCCTCCCTTATTTAGGCAATTTAAAAGCCATAAATAACCCAGCACTGCTCCCCTATCGACATTTTGGCTAACTTCGTTGAACAATTCGAGCGTA
The DNA here is from genome assembly GCA_009761765.1 of Phenacoccus solenopsis. Taxonomy (NCBI): domain Eukaryota; kingdom Metazoa; phylum Arthropoda; class Insecta; order Hemiptera; family Pseudococcidae; genus Phenacoccus; species Phenacoccus solenopsis. Next base: position 19,483,263 of record CM019755.1, on the reverse strand, counting down.
CGTGATGGAAAAAATTCCGTTACCAAATTAAAACAAATTGCCGACGGCGCGAGCTGAGAATTTTACCCAGTTGCGAAAATTCTTGTTCGCGGAATTTTGACGCCATGTTGAACGTATCTCTGGTACGTAACCGGAGAGTGGAGCAGAGAAGGGTGTTTATATAATAACGCATGTACGCGAGATTGTATCGATTTTTTGTTCCCCCGGCCCGCATTCAAACTCGGTATCGCTGTAGCGTTTACGGCCACGCGAAAGTTACGCTATTTTGTGACCTAAATACCCGACTTTCGGAGATGTACGGGATTATCATTCGAGGAGAATTTTTTCAGCCCAGATTCGTACGAATTGAAAACCGATTTTTCTGTTTAAGGCGGTTTGTAGGTGCAAACCTTAGTATGGAAGGGTATAAAATTGTCACATGGATTATGTGAAAAGGTAATCAAGTCGAAACTCAGGGAATTGCTGATTGCTGGTGCGTTTTACACGGTGCAACAGTATCTCACAATGTAGTAATTCAAAATATTTTATATGTATGGGCCATCTATTAGTAGCTGTTTAATTTTCTTTGTAACATAGGTATGACATTGTATATTCTCCTTGGAGTGCACTACATGTAAATAAATAATAAATATTTAGATATGTCGTCAACAGCTACACAAGTATCCCGAGGGTACCCATTCACCCATCAGGTTATGTGAGAGTGGTGTAAGTAATTAATGTGCCTACTATAACTCAGGTAGCTCGCCTAGTTGACAGAATAGCAAAAAGCATGTTGTCAGAACGCGTTCAAAAAGTGAACACTATTTAATAAATAAACGCGCTGATAAAAGGAAAATTGAGAAACCCTGTAGCGCTCATTGCCTATTCAGCTAGCCAGGCGGACAATGGGAGTCATAGCGTACGCACAAAACCCGGGTTGAACGGGATTTAAATCCACTTTCAGAACAGATTTTAGATTTTAAATTCAATTACACGGTTGATTTGGGATTTTGCATATGAAATATTTTTTTTTGCAGAGGATTTCGGATTTTAAATTCGAAATCTTTTTGTCTCAGATTTTCTCCCACCTGCACAAGATCATACGTGGAAAACCACATAATGTTTATTCAAAGTCAGTAGTCCGTGGCATCATAATGGGGCCGAATTTCGATTTATACTACAATTGGTACTTCGACACAAACCAGGAATATAAATCATGTTATAATTCCTTTTCAGGGTCAGGGAGAGTAATTTTGGAGCCTTCAATTATTTCATTTTCAAATCCAATGAAAATTCCCCCCCCAAAAAAAAAAAAAATTGGTAAAAAAAAATTGAAAATCTTTTTAAAACCTTGAAATGTTGATCAACAAGCCTTCTTAGGAACCCAGGTCCGGGGGCAATATATACACTCTGCCCTCCCTGCCATTTTGTAATCATCCTGTACACAGCTAGAATTACAGCTTAAATGAACCAATTTACTTGATAGGCAGAAATAAAAGTGAAAGCCGTAATCAAAAAGCTTTTGACTAGCTTGTAATTTATAAATATAAAACTTTTGAACTTTTGGCTTTCGACTTTTCACCTAAATTTGGTCGACTTTCAGCTTGCAACTTTTCGCTTTAAGCTAGTTTTTCATCCCTGACTACAACTTACAAAATTTTTAATATACTCCGTCAATAACGATTTATTACGGTATGTCGGACTTATGAATTTACTTGTGTACATGTGAACCCCCCTACCACACCAAAAAAATTAGATACTTGAACGGCGTAAATCGTAGTTAATGAAGCATATAAGGCCTTTTGCAAAATTGGAGCTGAGTTTTCAACTGGGGCTTATTCTAAAACCCCAACCCTATCTTTTCCAAAACCACTTGAAAAGTCAAACTTGGAACAAATGTAGTATTTCTTGTCACGCAATAACCATATGAAGACATATTTTTTGAATTATAACTACTCGAGGCTTCTCAAATTATCTTCAAATTTTTACGATCCGCCATTTTGGATCGATTTTCACCTAAATTGAAGAGGTCATATTCTGGTCATCCACTAATTTTATACACGAAATTTGATCTTTCTATGTCGATTTAGCGCGGAGATACCCATCCGAAAACTGTTTTTTTTTTTCTATTTTTTGCTCCAACACCCCTACAAATTCACTTAGGAAGCTAAAATTAGAGTAGGTTGGTCATTTGGATTCATTTCATCACATGACATCGCAATATAAAATTTTCAACATATTGTGTATCCCACCACATTTTCAGGTCGATCTCCCCTCCATCATCATGTAGGTGAATTGTGGATATATTATACGTCTTCTCCCCCATAATGATATGAGTTCACATTAATTACATTTTTACTAATTTGAGGCTCCTCAAGCTCTACTCAAATTTTGATAATCCACCATTTTGCATCCATTCTGATCCAAATTCAAGAGCTCATATTCTGGTCATCAACTAACCCTATATCCCTAGTTAGACCTTTCTAGGTCGATTTGGTGATGAGATAGGGAAGATTCATGAAATTTCCTGCAGCAATTACCCCTCCAAAAGCCATTTTTTGCTATAACTCCCCTACAAATGCACTTGGGAAGCTAAAATTAGGAAAGATTAGTCACTTGGACTCATTTTGTCATATAAATGGCAATAAAAAATTTTCAACATCTTATGTACCCCACCACATTTTCAGGCTGATAACCCCTCCCACTCCCCTCCATCATTATGTATGTAGGTGAATTGGGGCTACAGTATACTTCTGATCCTTAATAACTACATGAGTTCATATTAATTACATTTTTACCGAATTTGAGTCTCCTCAAGCTCTACTCAAATTTTGATAATCCGTCACTATGGAGTCATTTTGATCAAAATTCAAGTGATCACATACTGCTCACTTACCAATACCACACACAAAGTACGACCTTTCTAGGTTAATTTGGTGAGGATATACGGGAGATTCAAGAAATTTTATGACTCAAAACGTCCTCAGAAAGTCGTTTGTTGCTCCGACTGCCCTCCAAATGTACCTAGGAAGCTGAAATTTGGATATGTTGGTGTCCGTGAGTCACTCTTCAATACGACGTTAAAAACGTAAAATTTGAGCCATTTCCCCTTTCTCCATCCCCCTCAAAATTTGAGTGATCCGTCATTTTGAATTTTAGCCAAAAAACAAAAACGTAATTTTTTCATATTTTCAAGAAGATTCTCTCAGACTCTCATCAAGTTTCGGGCAAATTTCATGAATACCCGCCGGCGCTACGGGTGGAAAAAAATATGCACACCAAAAATTTGAACATTCATCAGATGAATACAAATGGTCTAAAACGCAAAGATTTGAAGACCTTCCCCACCCGATCATCTTCCCAAATCAGGTAGGCTGTAATGGCTAAAATGACACAAATGAGATATTTGAAAACTTGAAAAATTCATAGCTCTCTCTCAAATCATTTGTTCGGTTTAAATCGGAGCGTTACGTCGCTGCTCCTTCCTTTATGAAAATATTAAAATTTATGAGATTATACATTTGTCATAATCTCGCATAGCCCATTATAATCACGATATCCTTGGTTCATTTTATATCATCATCAAGCTCGAAGACAGGATGAGAATATTTTCTTATAGCTATGAAATTATTATTTGACGACAAAGTACCAGAAAAAATTATTTTTTTCAATTTTTCTAACATTTCAAAATTTCAAAAAAATCATCCCACCTACTCCCTTCTCAACGGTTAATTACAGCTGAAATTTTCGTAATGAGATGATGTAGTGACAATAATTTTCAACGAAATTTATCCCACTAAAATTCGAGCGCCGGAGTCCGTTTGTTGCTCTTGTGAGCCCCGAGCTTCTCGATCGACGAAAAAAACACCTCCGAATCACCGACGTAATAGTAACTCATCCGTCGTCGAACTAGCCTCTCTTGTGCGATGAAATAATTCTCAACGCTGGTTATTCATCTTTTACACATTATCTGGAAATAAACGCGCCGCGGCGAATGCACACAAGAGAGGTCATTGACTCGTATATAAAACTCCCTTCTACGCTCGCAGCTCCGTTCTTATTTCGCTACCACGTGATTACGATCTGAAAGAGCGCACACGTTTGTGACGAAGAAAACATACGAATACGAAGCACTGGTAACTGTACCGTACAAATTTCACTATCACCGCTCTCTCAATTTAGCGTAAAAATTGGCGAATGAACTGAAATTCGCGTCATGGGCATGAAAATGATGCAGAGATATCTACTCATCTGGACAGTACCTCTCTTCGGTCTCTCTCCATCGAGTGGTATAAAAAGTACGAGTTTTAATAATACCTACACCGGAAAAAACTCCCTTTTTTGACGACAGAACAGAATTTCAGCGCTGAAAAATATCGTGCACGTGTAAGATATTACCGTTTACCGCTTTCGTCGTCGGTATTAAGTCGATAAAAGACGATGCGCATGCGCCACGCTCTCTGTAATTTCGCTCGCACCACGAGGCTGTTCGGTGTTCGTGTGTTCGTGTGTACACGTACGCGTACACACGTAAACCTTTTAGCATCGAGAGCAATGACCTGGCGTGCGGTAGAAACCGCGCGCGCGGGAAATTTAATGTAAACGTAACACTTTTCTCTTACATAAGCTTCGCCGAAATCACGATTTTCAGCCAACTTGAGAAATCGATCGCACGCACACATACACCATACCTCGGCCCGCACCCCTCGGCTATCATGCTCGGGCCCGAACGTGGAAATTAGGTCATTCGCGCTACCATCGACGCCCGCACACGCATCTCTTTCCGTTGCGAACGAAACGCGTACCGTAAACATTTCGATGTACGCGATGGAACCGTATAAAATACGCCTTCGTTTGGTCAACCGCCCGTGTGCATATGCGGCGCCTGTTTTTCCTACCTGGACGCGTTGGCGGGCCGAGTGTTCGCATTCGTGCGTAATATTCGCTCTTCACGCGTATCGCTGAGTATCCGTCTTCTTGGCCGACGCTAAAGTTCATAAGGTCGATCGGTTCGAGCTCGTTAAGACGTACCGCATCCATCCGCCGCGCCCGAGCCGAGTCATTACCGAGATGCCTCGGTGTTCGATCATTTTTCAAACATCCGAGACGTGCACGCGTTCAAGGCGAATAAAGAAGATCAATTTTATCGCGTTTCCGCCTTCGTATGAAAGATCGACGTCATCGATCGTTTCTTCCAACGTGTGAACGTTTTCTTCGACGAATGACTTCGAAATTGTACGGTAACTTATTGGCACTAGAAAACTGCGACTTATCTGGCGAACTGGAGAAAAGTAGATGGGGTGTATTTTCAGTATTTCAGCGAGTTGAATGACCTATAGCGGAGCTCACTTAAATCCCAACACTATAGAGTGAAGAACTTTTGATGCTTGCAACGTGTAAAGACACTTGCATAGATTGGAAAACCAATGTTGTTGTCGTGACAGGAAGATGGTCCCAAGTTTTTGGAAGGGGAGATAAGGGCAGGAGTTTCAAAATTTTGCCTTTTATAAATTATAATATTAAAAATCATCAAATTTCCTATGAAAAACGAATTCATTTTTTTGCTCGGTGGGATGGTTACTCGGCAAAATAATAAGAAATATACATAAGTAAAATACGTCCTTATTAATTAAACGGGGAAAGTTTTCGTCCCTGAGATGTATTGAATCGAAAAATCGATCTTTTAAAATTTTGTTTAAAAATGTAAGCAGCCATGTCACATCAGTGGATCTGACTTTTTAATTAAGCTTGTTTACATTCATAGATAACGTTGTCAGCTTCTTGATGTCGACAGGCTACACTCATTACTAGGGCTAGGATTTATATGCAAACGCATATCTGTTTTGGCTATACTAATTACCGCATATCGCCGTTTCTATTGCGATTCATACATTTTGAAGAAGAATGGTGAAATTTTTTAGCGCATATACGCGCATATTTAGGGTTTAAATGCATATATTTGCATATTTTCATCAAAAAGTAGCTTTATAGCGCATATTTAGCGCATATTTGGCTGGTTAGCGCATATTTACAAAAAAATCACGAAAATTAATGCAAAAACGCGAAATTTCGAGAAAAAAAATCGATTTTTTTGATAAAAAAAATGAACTCATGTGATGTCATCTGAACGAACGAGAAATTTTTCGTTCATTTGGCAGATCTGATTATCAACTTTATCAAGGAACGAAAGTGAACGACGTTTGTTTGTCCATTCAGCACTTTGAAAAGTGTGCTTAGGGACAACAGGAAATCATTTTTAATTGAAAATCTTAAAGAACATCTCGTTATTGGATGTTATTCTAATGTTTAATTTTCGAATAAATCTGAACTCGCGTATTTTTCTCGTTTATTCACTTCAATTTCAGTTACAGATTGAAAATACCTTTATTTTGATATGCCACATGCTGCACTTTTATAGCGCATATACTTGCATATTTATACTTTTATAGCGCATATATTCGCATATTTACATCATTTTTAGCGCATATTTAATGCGCATATAATCGAATTTTAAGCGCATATAAATCCTAGCCCTACTCATTACTGACTACTGAATCTAAATGCCCTCACCTATTCCTTCCTAGAAATTAAATTTAGGATATCCGTACCGCTTGCCCATTAGAATCGCATGACCCCGTATTTTTCAAATTTTAGCTATTCAATGTTCCTCATTAATTAACACATGCACTGTATCCCTTCTCCTAATCTTCTTCAACATCACGTATGAAAGTGAATTTAGAATACTTTCAGTAATCACAAGAATATTTCTTTCAAATTTTAACTACAGGAGGCTCCTTAAGCTTTCCTCAAATTGACCAATTACCATTTTTGATCCATAATGAGCAAAATTGAAGGAGTCACATTCTGATCATCAACTAACCCTACATCCCAAGTTTGACCTTTCCAGGTCGATTTGTTGATGAGATAGGGAAGATGCATGAAATTTCCTGCAGCAATTTCCCCTTCAAAAGCCATTTTTTTCTCTAACTCTCCTACAAATGCACTTGAGAAGCTAAAATTAGAAAAGATTAATCACTTGGACTCATTTTATCATATCACATCAACGTTTGACCACGTTAGGCCGCTTTGGTGAGGAGATATGAACGATTTACATAAGTAACTTCCTACTGTAATTTTCCCTCTAAAAGACATTCTACGCTCTGACTCTCCCCCCAATTCATTTGGGAAGATGAAATTCAAATGTGTTAGTCATTGTGATTCATTTAGTCATATGACACCACATTCGAAAAATTCGTCGTGTAATTTTCAATAGTTCAAATCGTAATTATTTTTTTTTATTGACTCGGAGAGATCGTTGTTATTCTGTCTTGATTTTGTTTTATTATTTCGTATTCTCGCGATGAAACAACAATTCGCCGCTAATTAAAGATATGTGATTCTGCTCTGTGATGGCAAACAAATGCGGTAATGTGGAGGTTTTCTAACGGTGTCGGTGCGTGTTTCAATAGTTCAAATCGTAATTATTTTCTTATTTTTATTGACTCGGAGAGATCGTTGTTATTCTGTCTTGATTTTGTTATTTATTTCGTATTCTCGCGGTGAAACAACCAATTCGCCGCTAATTAAAGATATGTGATTCTGCTCTGTGATGGCAAACAAATGCGGTAAATGTGGAGGTTTTCTAACGGTGTCGGTGCGTGTACGAAATGTAAATCAACATATGTAAGTAATAGCAATAGTCCAAAAAATGCTAGTGAATCCGGTGATATTGCGGGAAATCCTTCTCGATACAAAAAAAAGTCACCTGTGGGTGTTGATGATGCACTAATTCAGGCAATAAAAATAGCATTGGCGCCAGAATTTCAAATCGTGAAGAATCAGCTGGCAGAGCTCACTGCAACTATTCATCAGCTCACTGTTGCTCTCAATGCAGCGGAAGATAAAATTAAAAGTTTAGAAAGCGATAACTCTCAATTGAACCTGCGTTGCGAAAGTTTGGAACAACATACTCGAAAAAATAATGTAATCATACAGAGTGTCCCGTGTACTCCATCAGAATGTATCGAAGATGTGGCAGTCAAGTGCGCCAAGCAGCTCGGAATGGATATATCGATAGGCGATATAGACGTTGCTCATAGATTTCCGGCAGGCAATGCTATGAATAGGCCGCCTAACATTGTTGCTCGTTTCACCAGTAGATGTAAAAAACAAGAACTACTTCGTTTTCCTTTGAATATTAGATCTGTCAACTACCTGCTATTGTTTCCACCATCAGACCTTCAGGCCTATTCAGACCCATAGGCCCAGCGCTTTGTTTTAGCTACAGAGCAGAAGGAATGTTACATAGTGCAACACTTTTTGAGGTTCAGATATCAATGAAACATACCACTTTTAACCTCCCCTCTTCTTTATCAAACCTTCCGTTAATTTGAGTTTAAACAAAATGACATACATGTATTTCATAAAAAGTAGTACGAAAAAGATAACGATACATAATGCTATGCTAATAGGCTAATACAGTGTTGCAAATGACGAGATTTATTGTGGAATTTTTTTGATAATTCTTCAAGCGTAACTGCTTCAGTTTCCTTTTTTTTCATACAGCAGAACTGTCAAGTTTGATCCTCGGCCAAACAGCATATTCCATTTTCGAATATCTTTCCTCTTTTTTTTGACTTAGCTACCTGGGGCACCAGCTGCCCTGGTTCTGACTACGGGTCTGCTATAAATTGCGGACGTTCTGGCCTACCCAATTCTACAGTTTGAAAAAGGATTCGGACATTCGGAAAAACATTGTCGCCAGCAGTGGCGGATCTTGGCAAAAAGGCTCAGTCAGCAAAATTCTTCAGGGCCCGCTTCGAAGATTAGCCGTCCGGAATTTGGAAATGAAACTTAATGCATTTACGCATTTGCGGGATTTTTTTAATGAAATTTTCTAATGGGTTCATTTCAGTTTTCCAGATTTTTGGCCCTTTCTGTGCCGAGCTTTCTAAGAAATTCTTTTGCCTCCACTCGGGGGCCTTGCATCCAAACAAACTTTTAATTGGATGTAACCAACACCAAATTCTGGTAAACTTACGAACATTAATTGATCATTTTTCCTAGTCGGTACCTTAGATGTGGACCCTATAAAATACGATGTAATCACATTAAAAATATACCCAATGCATAGCTTAAGTAGGCTACTATAAATGCATATATGTAGGTAATTATGATGTACATATAATTGCTGATTTCCAACTATCTACACTTTTTGATACCATGTTTGAATTCAGCTCTAGTATTTACCAATTTTTTTTAGCTTAAGTTATTACCCGCTGGGGCCCAGTCAGCGTTTGCGTATTTACGTACCGCTAAATCCGCCACTGGCTCGCTAGCAACATTTGGAAGTACTTTGATTTTTCCATCTCCATCTAATGCTTTAAACTTCGTAGCGATCATACACGTTTCAAAATTACATCGAAATTTGACCAATTTTCTTGCAGATTTTTACCAATAATTAATGAGGTTGTACTTTTAAACTCAATGTCTGATATCTAGTAAGTTCTTGTTCTACTGAGAGAGTTTTGTCATTTCATTTGCCCATATCTCTGTTTTTTGCATCCACATTCTCAATTATCATCATTGTTCAGCCAAGACTGCACCGTGTTTTATATTGATATAGTATCAATTATTCTAACTGTAATAAAAAATAATTCATGATTGCTCAATCACGTTTTAATTTATTTAAAACATCAGTGCAATTCTAACAATCAACTGAAATGTGAAGTTGCACACTTTATTAAGAAATAGGAAGGGGCCAGAGGACAGAGGAGCGATGGCACCTTGACCAATCCGCTATTGATTTATTATTTTACTTGTGTTCAATTACTTTTTGATACTTTACTTTTTATATAAGTTTCACTACTTCTCTATGCCTCATTCTTGTTCTCAATCTACTATTCCATTCGAACTATACAATTCTGTTCGAATATGCCCTACATAATCAAGCTATTTTAACTTCCAACCTAATACATCCTTACAGGTTACACCAATTTCAGAGCTTTTATAGACTCGAAAGGCTGCGTGCCGATCGCTCGTAACTTCGTCACGTATCCGAAACCATAAACCAAGGGTACAACACGCGCGTTTCGGCGTAAAGAAAAAAAAAGAAACCGCCGAGCGAAAACCTCGAATAAACTCGAAAATTAATAATAAATAACGTTAAATAATAAAATAACATATAAAAACGGCCAACCTCGATACCCGTACACACGACACATTACGTGTTCGCCGAGTAAACCTAATGATAGCATTAAACGTTGGCACGAATAAGTAATGAGAAAATGGAGTTTTCGCATGTCGGCCCCTTCGATATCGGTGGTCCGCGTACAATGCGCGCCATTCTAATCATAGGGTTTTCCACGGCGTCGCTTCAACGCAACCATACAGCGAATTAAATACATTATTGCGCCACGATTTCGGCTTAATTTTCGAGAACGTGTGAGAACCGATCGCGTGTACTAGGCTCATCGACGGTCGACTTCGTCCAACCTCAGTCACCCATCGAATCTACTCGTTGGGCTAGCAACCCTATCCACCATTACGTAATTCCCGCGTCCAAACACGAACCTGGCTTCCTTTTGTGCTGAATTCAAGTTCAACGTTTATGCTAAAAAAGAACCAGTTTTTTACATCATCCGGGTTACCCAATTTCTTCGCGCACAAAAGCGCTCCTAACACAGGGATGGTCGGTACGCAGCGGCCAAGGTCGTCCGTATACTATGTAATTTCACAACCCGCCGTAATATTCACTGCAATAAAAACTTTCCGTACGTTCGTACCGCGTACCAATTGTCTATAATAAAAAGCGAGCGCACGATTAGATAACGAAGCGAGGGTTCCCGCGCGCGCGCATATCTCCACAATGTACCACGTATAGCAGCAGCCTTAGTACATTAAACACGGCAAATTTCTCGACGAAATTTTTCCATCCATCCTTTCTGCGAGCGTTAGGCCAAGCGGAACTTCACATTCAACGGGGTTCTTCACTCGCGAACCAGAGCCCTTCCATTAATAACCGTTCGGGTTACATAGTCTTCATCTTTTTTTTTGCCCTTGCTTATGTACTTTACGGGAGTCTTTAGCTCTCAAAGTTGTCTCAGTTTACGGCGTTGCCTTCGTTTGCCCTCGTAAATTCGGTGTTTAATGTTCGGAAAATTGTGGTATGTTTGCTTTACTCGATCTCACCCCTTCTCGAAGAACCACGAAAGCGGTATACGCATTTAAACGAATTAACGAGCGCTGACCTTTTTTTTCTCTTTCGCCTCGTTTACCTTGCGTAGTAGTAGCGCGCTTGAATTATTGAGATTTTTTTGAAGTTTAGTCTGAGTAAACAAATGCTCGCGCCTTCGTGTCGAGCTGGCCGTTTACAAAAAAAGCCAACGGCTATGGGTTCTAATTCGCGTGGCTTCCGAACATGAAGGGGATGTACTACGTGCGTGAAATAAGCTCGTATAATCGTAGGTGAACTTAAAATACGATATGCTTGCCACTACAGCTAGGTGTAGGTATCCATTACCTACCTTCTGTATTTGCAAATAAATACAATTTTGGCATCTGGTTTAGATTTCATTTCCCAGATAAAAGTATTCCGCACCAAGATAACCTCTCTGGATTTAGTACAGCGCCGCTCAGGAGTATCTTTGAGCTGGTTGGAAGCAGAGGTTATTTTAGCTACAGGTTGGACACATTTTGTACAGCTGACAATTAGATGTGCAGTTGGTAGAAAAAGTGTACAGTTCAAATTTTTGCCATTTAACAAAATGAAGGAGAAAAAATTCTCTATATTTTTTAAAATTTTACTAATTAAATTCAATATTATACCACAAGTCGACTGAAACAATAATAAACTATAACCAAGTAAGTAATTATATAAACCCAGATGTTAGTCAAGAAATCTCATGACTCAAAACTTCCTCAAAACAGTTTTCAGCTCTAACTCCCCTCCAAATATACTTAAAAGCTAAAATTTGGATATGTTGGTGTCCGTGAGTCACTCTTTCATATGAGATTAAAAACAAAAAAATTTGAGTTATTTGCTCTTTCCACAGATGTTCTCAAAATTTTAGTAATCCGCCATTTTGAATTTTATCGAAAAAACAAAAATGTAATTTTTTTCATATTTCAAGAAAATTCTCTCATCAAGTTTTAAGCGAATTTCGTGAATACCTACTGGCGCTAAGGGTGAGGGGAAAAAAAATATATATATAACAAGAAGTTGGACATTTGCCAGATGATTACAAACATTTGAAGACCCTACCCTCCCCTTTCTCAAATCAGGAAGACTGTAATAGTCGTCGTTTTCAAGTTAAAAACTCAGCTAAAAAAAAGAAAAAAGTTATATTTTTGTTTTTAGCCTCCTCCTTGATAAAATCCTGACTATACTTACTCCTCCTTTAGCAGCAAGTGAAAGAAAAATTCCTCCCGATCTGTTCAAGCAGTTAGGTTAATTTTGTTATATTATAGCCTATAACTATAGCTGAATAACTATACACTGAAATTATAATGGTTTTGCTATTTCATGCTGTTGGCAAATTTTCTTAAGAATAAGCCCTAGTTGGAAGTATATTGCCAAGGGCCACTCCATTTGTTCTTCCTGACTTTCCTCATCCACATTCACGCTGGTGTAGGTAAAAATAGAACAATATTTGGAAGTTTTTGGAAAAAATACAATACGGGGGATTCTTGTAAATTTTTTCTTCTAGAATTATGTTATCACAGAGTATCACCTCATTTTTGTTTTTGTTATTGCCATTGACAAAATGAACCATACAGTCCTGACTAGCTTCATTTTTTGAAGTACATACATGGCTTTGGTCTAGTATTAGTATATGAGGGTCTGTGGTCTACTGTTTCCTCTTCAGTCTTATACAATCTACCATTAAGATCCATCACTATTCTTAGTAGATATACATATCCATTCAGCTTTATAATGGGCTGATAGCGTTTCCATTTTTAGAATTCGCTCTACAAATCCACTGCTTACAATAATTCTAGAATGACTTTTGGCCTGTCTCATTCTAGCTGTTTCTTTCCATCAGATTCTATGCTAAGCGTTTGGTCATCTATTCAGAATGCGTTCAATCTTACAGCGATGGACAAGCATGAATGGTACTTGGGTTACCGTTCAGAATTTCGCTAGCTTGGTAGTCACAACTTGATCACAACCATTGAGAAAACAAAATGTACATATATCAAGACATTGATATGGGAGAGACCTATACTAAAAGACCGCATGAACTCTTCCATGATACATCAATCTGAAACATAGGAAAAAATAAGAGCTTCCCTCGGTGGACATCGTTTATTCGCTTCATAACCTGCAACATTAAAAAACAAAAAAAAAGGTTAGTAACCAAGCTACATTACTAGACTGAGTTTTCAACTTTTCAGTTTGTGCAAGGTTAATGTTCTAAATAATGTGTCAACAGCTTAAAGTGGAATATACTAGTTCTTAGTTTCAGTGATCAGGATATAAATACTTCACAAAATCTGGTGTTAACAGACAGACTCCTTCAAGTTGTCTTCAAAATTTGCAATAATTTCAATATAAACTTCAAGGATCGTTTATCTTCCTAAACCAACTTCACACTTCAAATGCAAGCGTTCTATGTGGTTAGATTTAATGAGAAAGTATGAAGGAAAAACAAACTCAACTAGACACACTGTGTCATAATAGTGGACTTCCTTTTATAACCTATTGAAAATGCGCCATAAAATTTGACCAATAGAAATTCGCCAATCACGAGTCTTAAAACTTTATCCTAATTTTTCTCAAAAGGGTGAGCTTTTAAGATAAATTCTTCAGAACTAAAGTTGTGAAGCGTAAAATTCCTGATACCCTAAATGCCTCCATTGTTTTCTACGATGGACCGTTCGCAAGATATTTTCGAAAAACTGATAAAACTTTCAAGTTGAAAAGCTCAACTTTCAATATGGGGATCAACTTCAAAATTGAATTAGCTTTTCTTCTATACACTTACTAATCACCATGAAAATTTCAAGTTGATCGGTCCACTCTAACGTCAGTTATTCATCAATGAAAATTGACCAATCACAAGTCTCCAAACTTTGACCTCATTTTTTTCGAAAACGGCGAGCTTTTAAGAAAAATTCTTCAGAACTAAAGTTGTAGAGTGTGAAATTCCTAACTATTCTTTTGGCCTCCATTTTCTTCTATGATGGACCGTTCGCAAGATATTTTCGAAAAACTGATATAAACTTTCAAGTTGAAAAACTCAGCTTTCAATATGCGGATCAACTTCAAAATTTAATCAGCTCTTCTTCTATACACCTACTAATCATCATAAAAATTTCATGCAAATCAGTTCAGTCTAACGAGAGTTATCGCGTCAGAAAGGAATGTCCCTAAAATGAGCTTAAAGCTCCAAAGCTCAGCTTCCCGTGGATAGACTTGCACCAAAAACTAATCAGCTCTTGTTCTTAATGATCTACATCTACTGTAAAAATTTTGAATCGATCTGTCTAGTTAAACTGAAGGAAACGCGTCAGAAAGAAAAGGCTTCAACAAACAAACAAACAAATAAATAAATAAATAAACAAACCAAGACGACTGCAATAGTGGATTTCCGCATAAGCGGAAGTCCACTAAAAAGTACTTCAAAAAATAGTTTTTTGGTTTAAGAGATCGAAATTTCTATACGTATTCACTCAAGTTATCGGAGGAAGAAGAAATTTGAGATAAGTAAGCAAACAAACATGCAAATAAACAAATAACATAAATAAATAGCATTCTAACTATTGTGAAAATTCATCAACAAGTAAATAGGCGATCAAATAAACAACTGAGTGAACAAACAATAACCAACCGAACGAATATGTAAACAGATAAACAAAGAAACAAATAAAGAAAGAAAGAAAGAAAGAAAGAAACAACCAAACAAATGAACAATCAATCAAACAAACAAACAAACAAACAAACAGCCAACCAAACAACCAACCGGTTAAAAAATTTAATCAAATAAATAAGTAAATAAATAAATAAGTAAACGATAACAAACAAATGAATAAATAACGAAGCAAACAAACAAACAAAATCTGAAGATGTTATCGTTTATAATTTACAACTAGGGGCTCCGCCCTATGGCCACTCCGCAGCCCAACCCCCGTGGCATTCCTCGCTTCGCTCAGATTACCTCCTTGCCCCTTCGGGGCTCGCAATAAAAATTAAGCAGCCATTTTTAAAGGAAGTAGTTAAAATTCTTCTGTTCTCTAGGCTGCTAATTATTTTTACTAAACGAAAAAAAAGTTATGTTATCAGACAAGTACTGCTACATTCCAAACTGCACAACCTAATTTATTTTTAGTTTGCCTCTCAGGATGGGCTTGCCCCTTTATACCTTTGTATACCTACCATTCTAAACAACTTTACCCTTGCCCATGTGCAAAGCTTATATTAAAATTTATCACCTTTTTTCCTCTGTATACCTGCTATCCTTCATTTATATCTTTTATACGTGCAATACAGCTGTTGAACATAAAAAATAATCTCTATAGATACTCAAAATGTTCAAATTTTCAAAACTTTTGGACTATTTTAATGATAGTTAAAATTTAGTTAAGCAACTGAATTTATTATGAGTTTCATTTAAGATAATTTTGCGACTACACTGCAAACTCTCTCATTTTTTTCAACTCTAATTTTTCAAAAAATCTCCTATTTGATAACATCGCAGTTGCAAGAGAAAATACCTACGAGAAAAATTAGGCATCATCATTTTACTCCTCGTTTCCTTTTCATAGCTCTGAAATAATTATGGAACGCTAAACTATGCCTCACGAAGTTGCAAAACACAACCTATCGTAATAATGAATCCAATTCCTAGATTACGAACCACCGGTTCTAATCAGATTCGCTGCCACGAATGAGTCATCATCAGAAACAAGTCATTATTACTTTTTCGAAAATTGCCAAATAAACGTACAAAATTAATATATAGGTAATAATTAACCTGGCGAACGTGAGTAAACATACACGTGCCAAATACTCGAACCGTGGAATATATTACCAACTTCACCGAGTTATATAAACATATAGACATTCAGACAACGCTGATGACCCCAACCGTTAAAGATGGTCTTCGCAGCCAGTTTTACAATCCTCTCGTTATCTCTGCAGAAAGAACAACATCACGATATTCTTACACCTTCCGCTCCTTCCTCTTGAAATCGCGAGGCGTTGAAGACCATTTAAAGGTTATGGGCCGAATCTCAACTCGTCCACGCTCTCGTACGACATACGCGCCAGAGCTCGGTACTCTCATCGATGGACGCGATTAACAAAGAAAAAAAATACATGGCGAAAGAGAACGCGGTATCACAGTAAACAGAACCGCACGAGGTTACTGACCGTTCCATAAATAATGAAGAATTGGCTATCGCTCGGAGCCAACGGTCTTGTAAGTTGATGATGCTTTTAAATCTTCACTGATACTGAACATGTTCTTCCATCTCGTCCACCTTTTTCTCTCTCTTTATTTCCTACCTTTCTATCTTAGTACTGCGAACGCTTCGCGGGTTCTTTTATGCGCGTGTATATTTCTCTTTGTCTACACAGCTGCACCGTTCCAACCGCGCTTCTCACTTGGACGCGATGCAACTTTTTCTCTTCTGACTGATCGAAGATTTTTATGCTTCGAGTTGCCATTGTGATAGTTCAGACGGCGTACCCGACGAATGGTAATTATAAAACCATTCTCCGTGGATCACTGGTCCACTCGATGACGTTGTACCCGTTGGTAATCACACGGGGATGCTCTACGGTCATTACAATCGATATGAGCCTGAGGCAGCGGTAGTGAACTGGTTACAAGAGAATGGCATTGGTCAACCGTTTAGGATACAAAATAGGGGATTGTTACTAGATAACAGGTTGCTCTCGCCAGTCTTCCAATGAACACCGTTCAGCATCTGTTCCCAAGATTGTGTTATCGTCTTTCCTTCATCTTGAAGTCACAACATCCTATCTACGTCGCAACCAACCCTATTTCCAGGCAACACTTAACAACCGCATTCTCTCGTCGCACCCTTCGAATTCGTAACACATTCGTCGCCGATGACTGCGTATCGTTTATGTGCGCGATCTATTTCCCTTTCGTACTCGTCCATACCATCCCCACGATACCCTTACACGCGTATAAAATGGCACCGTCGAAGTACTCGCGCGATCGTACCTTCGGTAGGCGTTTCCAGCACTATGATCCAGCTCGCCAGACGGTTACATCGGTTTAATTCAATCCCCCTTCCCTCTCGACTATTTTTTTTCACCCGGCTGAAGGTCGAAAAAAGAACGTACCACGACGACGACGCATACACCGGTGTAACTAAGAATCTAGTTCACCTTCAACCAACCCTCTCGTCGTGGATACCGGTTTCGAGGATGATGGAAAGCGATAAATTACGAGCGTGCTTTTCGATTCCTACCATAATTATGATCTTTGGTATCGACTGGGTGGTCATACAACATATTTTTATGTTCTAGCATAAAATCGGTGCAGTTGATGCGAAGTTCTTCTTCATTTCGCGGTAAGTCGGCGAGGATAATACGACTATTTCCAATTGTAAAAACTTTCATTTCAACTTCAGGAAATGAAAAAATATTTATAAAAAGATATAATAAGAAAAATGTCCTCAAATCCTCAAAGAGAGATTAGTCCTAACTGAAAACTCAAAATGCTCATTACTATTTAAAAAAATCCAAATTAATACCCGAACTGTATATTTACTTGAGAACTTTCATCACAACTCACAAATTGCGCAACATTCTACACACTTGGCTACTGTATCTTCATAGATGTATAAATATAATTGCGTTAAATACCATAGTTTATTGCAAGAGCGTAGTCAGGCTAGATCAAAGAAGGAGAGAGGTATTTTTTTCAAGATGTAAATACAAAAAGAAAAAAAAAACTCACTTCAGAAGTATTCATTACTCGTTGAATTCATTAAAATTGAGGAATCGCAAATTAAAAAATATTTAATTCCTAAAATCAAGGAATCCCCTCTATCTACAACTGAATGTTGGCAAATGAAAACTGTAAAGCTTACACAGCTCAATAAAAAGTTCGAAGAAATAAGGAAGGATGCGTTAGGAATTTGCGACGTAGCCATAAATTCGAAGCTTTGCGACTGATCGTAAAAATGGCTAAATTTGATAAATATGTGCTCATATGATTACTAGGGGCACGATGTACTCTATGTTTTAAATCTAATTAATAGGTTAGGTGGGAGCCAAGTAATGTCCTCAAAATTGGAGTAAGGAGACTGCGAGATATGGGTAAATGAAAGATCAAACATTTTCGATTATGATTTTATATGAAAAAATGCACCTATATTACCAACATTTTCAAATTTCATTTTCCCGAGTGTGGTGGGAAGGGAGTTGAAGAAAAAAACTGATTTTGTATGGAAAATTTTATTAGAAAAGGTCGTGAAATGTCCTGATCTCATTATAAAATATACACAAAAAGTTAAAACTTTTTATGTGGGTTTGGTCCGAGACCAGAATACAATCCCTTACATTCGGCTCCAAATATATCCAAAATGGAGCATCACCAAAATTCGAGGAAACCCTAAGGAACCTAAAATAGCTGTAATTTACTAAACATCGACTTATGTTATTCTCGAGCATAAAAAGTAAACTTATCTTAATAAATTCAACTTCTGAGATAGCTTTGGAGGGATAGATGGATTTTTCAGCTTCAGTAATGGGTGTGGGCTTTCATTTTTTCGCCTTATGGAAAAACTACGATAATAAATAGGTATCTATGTACAAAAGCTTGAGTAAAAACTGAGCTGTTTACCATATGGTAAAGAGATAAATCATCAGTGGTTAACAAAATAAATACTAAACAGCCTCAAGAAGGTGTCAAATAAAGTTGTTCAATATAATGCATATCTTCTGCAAGGCTATTAGCATATCTTTCTCAAAAATTCAACCACCGCCCCCTCTCACAAAAAAGGAAATTTTTTCAGAAGGGAGAGGAAAATGAAACCAAGTCAATTCAGAACTTCATCAAGACTTTCTATTTACATGACCACTCGGTCAAATGAAGGAACTTTTACAGAAATTGCAGGTACTTGAGATACCTTGTCCAACTAATCAATACGAAGAATTCCATAAAAAATGAGGCATAACTAGACAGCTAATTTTAGCTTAGCTGGATGAGTTTGCGTAGAGTATAAATACAACAAAATAAACAAATTTTCGAGCTTTTCGAAGGAAGTTTTTATATAAAATTCAAAACGTTGTGATAAATTTCATCAATTATATACTAAAAAAAACAAAAAAGGAAGAACACAATTCACTGAAAAACAACAGAACACAAAATTTATAATCAACAAAAAATATCTTCAAATCTTCTTAACCCTTAATTGGCACACATGGGTGAATTTCACCCATCGGTAATACAAACTCGCTGCGCTCCGGCGTAACCGGCTGTTCATCCCTGTGCACCCTTCATAGTTGAACGTTGCCACAATTTCTTCAGTTTGGGAATCTGTGTCAGTTGCATACATCAATTTTTGAAGGGGCAGATTTACTTCTGAATTTTTATGTAAATTATTCATTGCATTTTTCAGGTCGCAAAAATTGAAAATAAAACCATGCTATGTTGTAGTTCGAACGATTTGCAAGAAAAAAACATAGAACAAATTGCCTATCTTCAATATTGAAGGAGCTAGAAATTTTCAAAAATTGTTCTATTCTATCCTATGTATGCTGCTCCTTCAATTTTGATATTATGCAATTTTTTTGTAATGAAATTCTGCATTTCAGCGAGCACAATAACATATTATATTTCAATTTCTTGAGTGACTCAGCAAAATTTTTATTTTCTAATTTAAATTACTTTTATGTGTGCCATTAGAGGGTTAAATTCTCAAAATCAAACCTGGAATAAAAAAATATATTAAACTAAAAAAAAAAGTTATAACCTATACTAGCTCAAAAATTGCAGAAATAAACGAATCAGTAATTTTCTACCCTTTACACGTCCATAGAGAATAATTTCTTTTTTGTTTTTTGAGTAGTGCCATGTACTGCCGCTTAGGCCAGAGGCACGATTTAGATTGATATTAGATGCTGGTGAAGAGATTTATCTGCTGAATATATTGTATGAGGGGGCGAAGAGTTATTGGGTTATTGTTTAGGAGATCTGCTAGTGTGATAGGGCTGTGAAATGTGTCGTTTCGAATTTTATCGTATATATGGGACAGTGTAGCAGAATGTGTGTAATGGTGATTGGGATTTGGCAATTTATACATTGGGCGGCAGGTTGTCTATTGAGTTAAAAACACATTTAAAAAAAAATTAAACTAAAAAAAAAGGGGGAACGGTGAGTTAAACTAAAAAAGTAAATAAAACGCATGTCACAATTTAGAACTAAAAATTCCTACTTACCTTTGTAGCAATTTTTTGAATAATCGCAGATCAAAAACTTCACAAAAAAAAATTCAACACAAGTTAATGAGTCTCTCTCTCTATTTGCTTCTCCACCTAGGTGGAGGTTGCAGACCACAATTTCAAGTTACAATCTTAATTCTAATGGTAACTATTTAATTCAACACCATTCAACATCGTAAGTCTTCATCTTTCTCTTGGCGGTTTTCCAACAATCTTTCCCAGTATGCAGCATTAATTTTCGTAGTATAGATGAAAACCCTTTCAGGAACACATCTGAACCCATACTAACTCAAAAATCGCAAAGAAATGAGTAAAAAATCTCGAGAAGAAATCTAAACACATAATTATTAGCTGAAGCATATTATGACTTGTATTAGAATACACCTGATTTTCTTTATAATTTTATGACTTAACCACTGCACATGTAAAAGACTTATAATAGAATTTCTTGCTCTTTTTTTTTTCCTCGTTGAATACCGGTAGTATTCAAAACAATTTCAAGGCATTACTCTTGCAGATATAGAAGGCTTCATTAACATTTATTGCCACTTTATCCCTTTGTATACCTACCATCCAAAACAGTTTTATGGACTTTAATCTTATTGAGCCATACCAGCTGTTGTACAGTCCGTATTTCCCTTCCCTCTCTCTCTTTTGTTTTGAAGATAATCCACGATTTTATAATTAATCCCTGCTAGAGCAATATGCATCCTAAAAGTTCAGGATTGGTAACAAATAAAATGTCAGTGTTGGCAAAGAATAATTTTTATGAACTTCGGCGTACCATAAAAATACGTACACGTCAAAACTGAAGCGCGAATAAGGGGGTTTTCACTTGCTTGTAAATGCAAGCTACAAGCTGCTTTTTTACAAGCTCGCTTTCAGCTTGTAATTTCTTTGTGTACACACTGTGCTTGTACGTGAGATGATGTTATTAAAAATGGCAGCGATAAGTGAAATGGCTTGACTGCTGATACGCTTTCGCCTGGCTTTTTTATGTAGCTGCTGAATAAAAAACTTAAAATGATTGAAAAAAAAAGAAGCAGCGTCGTAAAAAAATAATATGGACGCAAATATAAGAAAGCAAACAGACAATTTTCAAGTTTCATGTTAAAGTTTCTTGTCACCAATTCAGTTATAAATTTAAACTTACCCAATTTGATGATGAAAAAATTCCAAAAATTTCAATAATGAATCGCACATTATAAAATAGATAACATGTGCAATATTTATCAAAAAACGCAGCTTCTACAAGCTGAAAGTGGAATCAAATGCTACTCTTTTTTTCACAAGCCACTTGTAAAAGCACCTAGTAGCTTGTTGCTGTTTACACTTGGCTTTTTCAAGCAGCTCCTAGCTTGCATTTACAAGCAAGTGAAAACCCTCTTTTGAGTAAAAAAATTCCAAAAATTAAATTTCACAAATGCTATAAGCTGCTATCTTGAAATTCTGATATTCTCCCTTTATCGCGGAGTTATACAACCCTCTTCCATGATTTCCATTTCCAACCATTCATTTCTGGTGCATACTCTGAACTCGCTCGACAGATCATTTCTCAACATTTTCAACAACAATGATATTTCAGTCACTAAGGTAACCATGAACAGCTCATCATACGTCACACTCTAAACACTGTTACCAATCCATGCGACCCCAATATTTCGATCATATAATACTCGCGTCCTTGATTTCCATCACCCTGGACGAAAATTCATTACACCGCCAATCCGAGCCTACCTCACTCCAAATCCATCAGCTGAGCACCCAACCGGGCTACCATTCGATCCAGGAAACAAGATACCAGTAAATAATTCGCACAAGACACACCCCTAAAACATACACAGTCGTCGAAACACGACACATACGTTCTAGAATAAGTTAGGTCGATGATGTAACACCACTTCGAGAGCCACTCGGTTAACCTAGTCAAGACTGGTACCTGGTTGCATACAGATAGGTATATTAAAACAAGGTCGCCATTTTTCTATGGCCGCGCAATCCCAATACTTGCAGCGGCAATAACGATGCGAATTGATTTCATATCCAAGTATGTGATCAGCAATGACGTTTGGGTCGCATTGGTATACTGTAATGTTACATCAACTTGCTTTTTTATCCGCGTATGGCAACATCCAAGAGAGAGTGAAGTGTACTTATGCATTTGCCTTAGGTATTCGATTATTTGTAATGGAGAATTAAAAAGCCTTACAATGTATGCATACGTTTCCATTACTTAGGCCAACAAGACGACCTTGAGTGGCGGCGTAAAATTACGTAACAGGCATATTAAATAGGATACCGAGCGAAAGGCGAATATTATGGTAGGCAGAAGCCTAATAAATTTAACATTTATATATTTATATACCGTTACATCGTCGCCTGCGAGACAAGGCCACTAAAGAAGGAAAAAACCTTTTTAAACATATGAATATCGTGTATAAATATTTACACAAGAAAAATACGCTTATCCGTGGAATCCAAACTTCATATAATAGCTTGGGTTGAAAAATAGCACGACCACCATCATGTTCACAAATATGTATCATTACGTGATACACTTATGTATTCATTTATAGTTATACCCCTTCCCAACAGCCCTATGTAAATTATAAGATGAATTACATCAAATATGAACTGGCTTGAAGGAAAGTAATAATATTAATTAGAAAACAAGGAAAAAATAAATAATAAATTAATAAATACCTAAGTAAATAAGAACGATAAAATGAAAGCTCAACATTACGGTGCATCGAAATCAGTTAGCAGTGCACCTACTCACCACTTTAGCAACATGGTTTTTCTCATTTTGTTGTCTTAAAATGATAATACCTCAATTTTTTTCACCAAGTTTCCAGCTTTTATTTCATGACTACCCTTTTTGTTAGATATTATAAAACAAAAACATTGAGTAGGAGAGGGAGAGAAGAAACAACAAAATTTTAGTCTTACTTGACTCTCTACGTGACCATCAAAGTCCCAAAATATTAGGCAACACAGTACCAACAGTCATGTAGAAACGAATCGCAAGTTGAGAAAACCATTTTATAACCTAGAAAAAGAGGTGTACGTGCAGCGATGAGTGCACTAATCGTATAGGTATATGAACGTTACCAAAAAAAGAGTCAAGAGTGCTACAGCCTCCTTTTCTAAATTCAATTCTCAAGGATTTCAACAGGTAATTAAATCACTATCTCGCCACAAACACTCGAAGAAAAAAATTATTTTTCGTTTCGCGTAACAAAGTCGACAAAAGCTGAATCATGACTGAGCCGAGAATACTATGAATAAGAACGCTCTACTCTAAATGAAAAATTTTATTTCCAGCTATTTTTTCGATTCAGAAATTACTCAATTTTTGAACAATTTTGATTATTGGTAATTATTTGACTTCGGTATATTTTTAGCTAATTTTTCAATTTTAAAAGATAGCTATTTGGGAAGGGGGATTGGGTGTGGTGTCTTCAAATCTTCGTGTTTCAAACCATTCATAATCAACTGACATATGTCCAACTTTGTGGTGTATATATGGAAATACGAATAAAAGTTGTATCCACCTTGAAAATTGGTTGTAGGAGCTATTTAGTTCCAGCAAACAGTTAATAGTTATTATTTCATCCTATAAATGAAAGTATGTTCGAATTAGATGTATTTGAACTCTACGCGTCACAAAGATCCCTATCGTACATGTTATAGGCGGATCTCGTTTTCCATATATTTACTATGTATACCTAGTACCTATATACCTCAGAATGCAAAGAGGGGGAAAACGAGATGCTAAAAAATTCATTAAAAAAATTTACTTTCCAAGTTTTTTTTTTTTTTTTTTTTTTTTATGAAGGAATTTCATCTCTCGTCTTATTCTGAGATGATTGTTTCCACCTACTTTGATAATTTACGTATAAATTTTGGGTAAAACCATTTCTTAGGGTGGATCAAGGATTGTGTTCGACAACTTATATGCATTTATATATACGTGAATCTCGAATTCTGCATTTCGTCTTTACATTTCCCCACCTACGCGAGGCGTCATCAGGTATTCATGAAATTAGATCAAACTTGGTGAGAGACTTTTCTAGGGAATGCGACAAAACTACTTATCACTCAAATTTTGATGTGGGCTGCAGAAGGGACAAACAGCTGAAATTTTTCATGTTTGATCTCATATGAAAGAGTGAGTCACGAACACCAACATACCTAAATTTCAGCTTCATAAGTACATATGGAGAGGAGTCAAAACAACAAAGACTTTTTTGAGATGAAATTTCTTGAATAGCGCATACGAAGGGTACAGGAAAAAAACAGGTAAGTCACTTTTTTTTCGAAAATGAGAAAATTATGTATTCAAGTAGAATATCATGATGCATTCAGATTTTTAGAATTATCAATACTGCGTTATGAAATTGTGTTCGAACGCTATGCAGGGAAAAACAGGCAAGTCACCTAATACTGAGAAAAAAAAAACAGGTTGATCCCTCATGTAACCAATATAACTTTATGTTATAACTTATTAGCGTATCTCCCAGCTCATTTTTCAACTACTTCGCTCTTACTTTTGTCCCTGCTTTCATATAGGCTATAGGCTAGGGCGGCGAATTTCAGGGGCGGCAGATTTTGACATATACTCAAAATGAGATCATTTAAAATTAAAACAAATTCAACAATCCTGCAATCCTTCATTAAAATTAAAAAAAAATCAGCATTATGCAGTGCGGAAAAAATACAAACACTTACCCACCAAATAGAATAAATTCTTCTCAATGTTTAGTATAACATACACAAATTGTTGACCGCCAAACATCATGTATTTAAATTTTCAAAAACAAATTATGTTCACCAAAAAAAACTAAAATAATTTTTTTTTGGAAGTATGTTTCTTGGGTGGGGGGGGCAAACAAAAGTTAGCCTATGGGCGGCAAAAACTTAAATACGGCACTGAATGACTTACCTGCTTCTTTCCTGTACCCTTCATATATCCTCACCAAATCAATCTACAAAAGTCAAACTTTTTATATGGGGTTAGTTGGTGAACAGAATGTGACCTCTTGAATTTGGACCAAAATGAATATATAATGGCGGATTATCGAAATTCGACTAGAACTTGAGGAGCCTCAAACGAGTAAAAGTGTAATTAATATGAACTCATATGATTATTAGGTATAAGAAATATACTATATCCCAAATTCACCTTCAGTCATGATGTTGAAGCGTAGGAGGAGGGGTTATCTACCTGAAAATGTGTCGGGAGTACACGAGAGGTGGAAAACTTTTTATTGCGGTTTCATACGATAAAATGAGTTCAAGTGGCTAATCTATTTTAATTTTAGCTTCCTAAATGTATTTGGAGGGAAGTTAGAGCAGAGAACAGCTTTTTGAGGATATATGGAGTCATAAAATTTCTGCAATCTTCCATATATTTTCACCAAACGAATCTACAAAGGATAAAGTTAATTTATTAGCCAATAACATATTCAACATAATTACTTCTTAGCGCCTGTGTACAGAACTTTTATGCGGTAATAACATAATAATTAATTTCATTAAAAAATATAACAACATTCTACAGATATTTAGGAAAGTAGTAATTCATATTTTTAATTTACACAATAAGGGTTAGTTTGTGACCAAAAGGATACAAAATGGCGGATTATCAAAATTTAAGTGAAGCTTGAGGAGCCTCAACTCAGTAAAAATGTAATTTGAAGACATGTGATTATTCGGGATGAGATGTGTACAATATCCACAATTCACCTCCATACATGATGTTAGAGGGGTGGGAGGGTTGTCTACTGGGAAATGTACACGAAAAGCTGAAATTCTGTTATTACAGAGTCATATCATAAAATGAGCCAAGTGATTGACTCATTCTGATCTTAGCTTCCAAAGTTAGATGAAAAACCCGTGTTTTTTGGGGGAAATTGATGTATGAAATTTCGTTAATCTTTCACATCTCATCACCAAATCGACCTAGAAAGGTCAAACTTCATATGCACGGTTAGTTGATGACCAAAATGTGACCTCTTCAATTTTGGTCAAAATGGATTCAAAATGACGAATCGTAAAAATTTTCAAATGATTTGAGGAGCTTAAAGTAGTTATAATTAGAGAAATATGCGTTCATACGATTATAGCATTGCAAGAAATACAGCATGTGTTCCAAATTCAACTTCTAAAATGATTTTGGATGATATAGGGTAGGAACTTTCAGACTTTGTATTGCGTGAGGCTTGTAGTCATGAAGGGGTTCGCAACGTTATTTCCAAACTCGAACAAGCTCCAGTTAAAAACTCAGCTCCGGTAATGCAGCATGGCTGCTTACATTTAAAAAAAATCAATTTTAGGCAAAGAGTTAATAATCTTACATGCAATTTCACGTATTTAGGTGATACGGGTGGATGATAGAAAAAGCGTTTCATTTTATACGACATTTTTAAAGATTTGTTTACATGATACATATTCAGTGGGAATAGCGTCAAGTTTAGTATTTTCATGATAAAGAATTGCAGGTTGTTGAGTGTTTTTCGAACAAAGATTTGCGAGTTTTCCTTATCAGGATGTCGCAACATTGAAGCAGGGACGTACCGAAAGAGGGGAGGGGGGGAAGCTCCCCCCTTAGCTTTTGGAAAGTTGGTAAATTTGGAGTTTTAGCGTAAAGTTGGTAAATTTGACCACTTGTGCAGTATTTAAATTTTTTGAAGACTAACAAGACTATGCATCAAATTTTTTCGTGGAGCAAAAAAAAAAAAAAAAAAAAGGTCAACAGTTGGTAAAATTTCATGGTATTAGTTGGCAATTTTTGGTTTTCTCCCCCTCCTGAAGAAGGTCTTCGGTACGCCCCTGCATTGAAGTAGACTCTCTTCAAGGGTTCAATCGTTTTATACCACAAAATAATCTGGTTTAAGATTTTTTAATTTTTGTTATTTTTTCAATTTTGGGCATCCTTAGCCCCCCTCCTTAAATGTATTTTGTTTCCTGTAATCTTTGTAGTGAGTTACCCTAGGGCTTCATTCTCCATTAAATTCTATCCCATCAAAATCCATGCTTCATGTCTCGGAACGATACCATTATTTTGCGAACAAGTGGAGAATGCTCAAGAGGGATCTTTTTCTCAACCAGTACGAAGTGGCAATACGACAAATAGGTTCGTCAATTCAGGCAATGAATACTTCGCGAAGAAATTTCAAAAAAAGCCACGTGTCTCTCAAGCGTAAAAAATTCCACTCAACCACACCAGGACATTAATTTTGGTTCATTCACAGACAAAGGTTCTCATCATAATCCCAGCCTAGCCCGATAGGCTTTCGGTATCATTAGCTCCATTTGGCATATCCAGCCAACGCGTCCGGTACAGGTAATTACCGGCTTTACGTCCCGAATAATCGACAATAGCCACCGAATTAGATACTACCAACAACAATCAAAATTTAATTACGATGCCGAGTTATACAGGTTCACTTACGCAACCAGCGTACGTACGAAATAATAAAAAAAAAAAAAAACAATGAACGCGAGAACATTCGACGCGTCCGTTACCTTAGTTTCACACAATGTCGTAATTCTCATCGCCTTCCTATCCAATGTCGAAACAAAGCCCCATCTTCACAATTCTGGTTCAAGTTCAACAGTTCAGTAACTCTATTACCAACACAACCTTGAACAACATTACTATGCGCTCGATCCGAACAATCGATACGATGAATTGCAAAGAATACGAAGCGAGATTTCTTGCATTTGGAAATCATCGCGTCGTGTCCGCGAGTACGCGAGCGTGAAAACTTAATAAGTCGCCGAAACGGTTGGACGGCGAAGCTTCGTCCAACCAATTACCCGAGGTTTGGTGTACGTAACGCGCACGCTCGTTTTGCCCATATGATTTGGAACTATTTTCTTTTATTTCAACGTTTCCTCCTGGTCGTCGATGCGATTAATACGTCCATCGTATGCCTCGTTCTTGCGCTTTTTTCTATTTTAAAATCCGTACCCCGAACCGCTCTCGACGCGGTAACGTAAATTAAACGGAACCGTAACAGAATGCCATTCTCACGCAGATGGCTCTTTCAACACCACGATGGTTCCTGTACCGTCGAAATCCTCAGTCATTCATCCAAGGTCGTATCAATTTGGCAACATCGTGGTTACATTCAGCCTCCACGAATTCACGTTTGATCCGGCATCGTCGTAAATGACGTAACTCCTAAATGGCTTCACCTTTGTATAAATGTTTTCATAACTATGTTTTTTTTTTCTTCACTCCACTAAAAATACACCTTCGATAAAACTCACTGGCATCGCTAACGAAATCCGTACGAAAAGCCAAAAGGGGTACTGCGAGCCAATAATTTCGCCATTAACTTGCCAACGTTTTTAATATATGTCACTTTTCGACTTAACGACAAAGTATTTCGTATTATGGTCATTTTTTTTTTCACGAACGCATCTCGCCAATATTTTGTAATACCTGTAATTCGGCGCTTCGTCGCCTCGAAAAACCACAAGATCTCCCATCGGAACGACCTTGAGACCTTGAGATTGCAATCAAGCGTTGAGAACCGTCACCTAGGAAGAGAAACGATCGACGATTCTTCCACCGCAATTGTCACATCTACCAGGCAGCATTTCGAGGTCTCTGTGCACCGGAGTGCCGCAAATATAACCGTAACCTCACGCTTCATGTCGTCATTCGCCGTGACCCAGAGTAACCCTCACGCGGACGGAAAAAAAATCGTTCACCCTGGTAACACGTGAAGGTTTTAAACGAGAAATACGCTAAATTCAAGGTTCGTGAGAATTTTTTTTCACGGCGAAATTTTCCACTAACGTTGCTTCAAATTGCGAAAAGCTTGAATTAAGAATAGAGAAAAACACATTTTCTGGTCTTGGCGTTTCTGACTCCCGCTGCGAATTACTTTTTTTTCGAATGAAAAAAAAAAACGTCGTTATTTTTTGAATTATTGGAGTTTCGTGAAAATAAATTTTCGACTTCAATTTCGCTTCATATTTACAAATGTTTCGAAACACGAGCACAGGATATTTCAGACATTTTCCCAAAATTGCAAATGGAATAAGGAATGTTTTTCGAGGAAAACATCCGACATTAAAGACAACTAAAATGTATTACGCGAAACTACGAAATAGCGATAAAGCGAAGGCGACTCCAAAGCTATCAAAGCTGGTAGGTGAATTTCTTTCCAATCACTGAAAAATGCACAGTACGATGGATCGAAAACACCAAAAAATAATTTTTAATTCATTCGAAAGCAAACATGATAATAAAATCGTTTAAAAACCTTGAAGACATTTATAATTTTTCTTCGTTGGAAAATTTTCGAAATTTCTTCTCAATTACGAATATTTAGTAAATTTTCAAAAAATTCGAGTATTCTTCTCATAAAAATTGAGATCAGATAGATAATCATATTTATGCGAAGGAAGAAAATGAAATTTTTGAGCACCTCTATCTCCCTCAAATGGTCCTTGGGGTCTTAAATTTGTATGGGGGACTTCCAATTCGAAGTAAATCACCTCCTGAAAATTAGATCAAAATTTGAGAATATATTTTTCTCATTCCACCCTGTTACGCATACATGATTGCATAAGCGTTTGCCTATCAAAAGCCCATTTTTCACTGCACTAAGGTGTCGTAATGCAACGAACCGTTTACTTTGAAATTTCAAATAAACACTCTTCATTAATATTTAAAAAATCGTGCCCTAGATTTTTTCGATTACATAAATATTTCCCGAAAAAAATCCTTAATAAAATTTGACTTATATGGATCCGATGTTTCACACTTTCACTTACGATAACTTTTGTAGAAATAATAGAAGTGAATTTATCTTTCGTGTGAATCAAAAAAAAGTTTCAATTTACATTATTTCAAAGTTCAAGAAATTTTGTCGAAAAGTTGTCTTACGACCAGAGCTGCAAAAATATTATTTTAGTGCTCCAAATTTTACCTCACATAAGAATTGCATACAGCGCACAGTGGGCCAGCAGACCTCCTAAAACGTGCGTTTTATTCAATAAGATGTATGAAGGAGTGAAAAGTAATTTATATTATGTATTCGAGGTCGTAGATTACGAATTTATTACTAAAAAAAATTGTGGGGTGAGGGGGTGGGGCTGGGGGAGGGGGTTAAAAGTGAATTTTAACTATAGTATCGTGTGATATATCATTATATATGTTTTCGAGGAAGGAAATTACGAATTTAATACCAAAAAAATGTGGGGAGAGGGGTGTAGCTGGGAGGGGGTTGAAAGTAAATTTTGGCCATAGTATCGTGTGATATGTCATTATATATGTTTTCGAAGTTGTAGATTACGAACTTAATACGAAAAATTGTAGGGTGAAGAGGTGGGGCAGGGGGACCGGTTGGAAGTGAAATTTGGCCACAGCATCGTGTGATATATCATTACATAAATGTTTTCGAGATTGTAGATTACGAATTTAATACCAAAAAAATTGTGAGATGAGGGGATGGGGAAGGGAGGGGTGATTGGAAGTGACATTATTGGCTATTGCATTGTAGATTACCAAATTTGTATTTAAAAAATAAGCACAAGAGCTGAATTAAACTAAAATAAAAAACAAGTTTCAAAATAGTAGTCAATAGTCATCTTCGTCATCTTCCTCATCTTTCTCGTGGACGTTATCTTTCTCGTTGTCGTCATCTTTTTCGTTGTCATGGTCTTACAAAGTATGCGTTTTGGTGTAGGTACGATAATATAATACGTTAATTTCAAATATACTGCGTAAAACACATCAAAATTTATCGTGATTTCGCGCGGAAATTGTCCGTACAAAACGCTGCTGCAAAAAGTAAAGTGATATTCGTGTTCAGCATACTTCAAAGCACTATATCAACCAGAAGTTATCATTTTCCCTGATTTTCCGAAAAAGTTTTGCTCTGATTTAAGTTTTTAGTTTCACGAAAATATGGCCATTTTTAACGACTTATCATAAACTTATGAGCAATAACAACTTAAAACCAAATATGTGATTGAATAGTACTTAATTTTCTGAATATTTTGCGCTATTCGACATTTCCAAAATATGAATTACAAACGGAAATATAAATCACTAATTATAGAGCGTATAAGGAACAAAACTGGTGGACTGCGCGTCGACGACTTGCGAGGGTGCTAGGAGGTGGAGGGGGATGAAAAACGTGGTTCGGTTGCTCGTTTCGTACGACACCAATGTTGGGCAACACATATACAATGTTGCCATTTTAATCAGAGATAGGTTTTTTTTAAGTGAAACGCGCGTTTTTGGGGGTCTCCTGGCCCACTGTGCAGCGTCTGTAAAGTTTGGTTACACTAAAGAAAAACAACTGCGCAACCCTTGAGAAATCTCCAGCAACAAATTATCCAAATACGTCTAATTCTTGAAAACAGAAATTTAAATTCTCTCTCGAAAAAAAAAAAATGAAGATTATTTTTTTTTTCAATTTTTGGGCAATTACCGATGGCCCATGGATATAAGAACATCTCAAATTGCACAAAACTCAGTGGATTTTTTTAAGAATTATAAAACTGAAACTCCGTCATGGGAGAAGAAATACTGGCGCAAGGGAATTGAAATTGATTTCCTCAACAATGGATAAACGATTCATTTTTTTCTTCAAGAGACTACCCAGTTTTAAATTATACCATATTTTACCAAATAAGGCAAATATGTTAGTGAATATGAATTAGTATAAAAACTATACCTATCTCAAAAGGATTTTTAAGCAAGTAACGATGTGAGCAAAACCTGGTGGTAGCTAGGGAAGGAGGTTTGAAGCTCAGACCCTTCATTGTAAATCATATAATTATTCCTATACACAGTCGTCGTGTAAATTTTTACAGAAATATATTTCTAAAAACTCAAAAAAAAAAAATTAAATAAATTTTTCATTACTTGTGCTAATTTTCTTCGAATCATATATATACTATAATATGCAAGCATACATAATTAAAATTATGCGCGAGAACTTTTTATCATTAGTTTAAAAAAAATGTTTCGATATATTAGCGTACTTACTTGCACTTCTCTTTCAATTATATTCATAATACTTCGTTTAGTTTTTTGTTCATTTAGATAGGGCTGCTATACACAGGTAATGAAATACGCCAGCTATGATCCACCAGTTTAATTTTTTTTTTTTCGAAAAATAAGTCTTCAAAACCTATTTTGGGTCAGTTGAGCACTTCTCTACAATTTGAGAAAGCTTCCTCACATAAATATTATATTTTCAAACCAGCTAATTTTTTTTCATTTTCCTCAATTTATACTCAACTTTTACCCTTCTTTCAAGTTTAAACTCCCTATGTGTAATTCTCTGAAAATGTCCATATTTCGATGTCTTTATTTTTCTGAAAAAAAAAGTTGATATTGGGAATTTTTTTGATTGGGATAGTGAGTATATGTGTCCTTGATGTCATTTATGCCATTCGGCTCAAGTCATGTCCCCCTGGGGGGGTAGGGGGATTTTTTGAAATTTTATTACCCAAAACCTAAGAACTTCTTAGGCCGTGGCTGTTGATTCTCGATTTTGTGGCTTATTGTAACTCAGCCGTAAGACGTCCTAGGAACTTGAAACAAAAGGGATATCGAAGATTAGTAAGTACATATAATATTCACCTATTCAATATTCTCTTAAACTGACTGTTAGGAGCTCCTTAGTAAATTTTTGGCGAATTCTCTCAGGTCGTGGCTGGTTGGTTTTAATCTTGAGCCGTGGCGAAGTGTCTTTTTATGACCATGGCCTAAGAACTAGTGTCTTTTTTCGAGAGACAGCCATTAACACCTAAATTAATAACATCTTTGTTAGTGTATCCCCATTAAAATTGATTTAGAATGGCAAAAAGACACTAATTCCTAGGCCGTGGTCGTAAAAAAAAACACTTCGCCACGGCCTAAGATGAAAACCAACCAGCCACGGCCTAAGAGAATTCGCCAAAAATTTATTAAGGAGCTTCTAACAGTTAATTTAAGAGAATATTGAATAGGTGAATATTATATGTACTTACTAATCTTCGATATCCCTTTTGTTCCAGGTTCCTAGGACATTTGATGGCTGAGTTAGAATAAGCCACGGCCTAATACCACAAAAACCGGGAATCAACAATTTTTACGAATTTTGCTTTCCGACTGTGATAAATAAATGACATTTCACATTTCGAATGCTGGCAGTGTATTCTCATGATGTCAAGGAAGCATTGTAACCGCAAAGAAAAACGAATTATAAAATCATTGCCGCAGGAGAAGCAAACAAAAAACGCCACGGCCTAGGAGTGTATAAACCATTTACAGGTCTTTGAACCTTCCTGGAGGTCAAGCAGGGAAACTTTGGACATCATTTTGAGCGTTAACATACACACTCAACTATCCTGAGCAACTTTGCTAAGTTTTTCCTCAAAAAAATATTAATTTAATATCATTTATGTGACATTGAAAATTCAAAACGTGACCATTTACATGCCACGGCCTAAGAACTTTTGACCTTTGGGTTGAAAAAAACCCCATTTAGGGGGGGTGGAGGACAATTTCAATCGATGGGAAAGTTAGAGGAGATACTCATATAAATATAGAAAAAAAAAAAAATTCAATTGTAGCGTAATTCTTCAAAAAAAACATCGATTACAGAAATATGGACATTTTCAGAGAATTACCCCTATATCCCTTCAAACTGATTTCAGTCGTTAGAATTTTGAAGAAAAGATGCGTAGAGTCCTTTATTTACTTTGCTTTGCCTTATAAAAATTCTCTCTAATGTCAGAAAATTACGTGAAATTACAACACTTACGATATGAATAAAAAATGGTGTATTCGGATAACTATATTTATAGTAGCCTTCATTTAATTAACTCGAATGACGCATACTCAATTTCACCGACTCTACAATGGTGTATGATTTTTGGCGAAACTCTGCTTTCTCCATCATCGTAAATGAGCAGTGAGCAGTGAGCACCTATCTTTGGCTGTTCTTTGTGACAAAAATTATGCTTTCAAAAAATTGAAAAGAATTTAAAACCTTTCAAATTTTTAATAAAA
The DNA here is from genome assembly GCA_009761765.1 of Phenacoccus solenopsis. Classification (NCBI taxonomy): domain Eukaryota; kingdom Metazoa; phylum Arthropoda; class Insecta; order Hemiptera; family Pseudococcidae; genus Phenacoccus; species Phenacoccus solenopsis. The sequence goes on along the minus strand of CM019755.1, from coordinate 19,448,824 downwards.
ATCCGTAAATCGAAATTTTTTTCACTTTTGAATAACAAAATTATCGGAACGCGATAAAAATTACGAACGTTTGAAAAACTTCGGCATTAATTTCTTTTTTCGAGTTTTTTCATGAGACGATACCATCATACAGCATTTTACCTTATTTTATAGCTATTCCAGGAACGGCCAAAGAATTTATTTATTTCCACTAAGATGTTGACAATTAAGAAATCAGAAATAAGAGCTTCAACGCAAACTTTATTCGTATTAGAAATTTGAATTCAATTTTCAAAGAAAGAATTACACTCTTCCTTGATATTTTATTCATTATGTACTTCATTACCTTTCAGTTTATTATTGAAAATAATCTTGAAACCTAACATCTTACATAAAAAAAGTTGTTAACAATCTCCACAAAGTTTTACCTTCAAGTTTTCAAAGAAAGGAATATCAAAATCTTTCTCGAACGTTTTTCCATCTCTCATCATCTTCGACAATTCCACGCTGAGAATAAACTTTCGAGCCGAAATCTCGAAGTACTGATTTTGATTTTTATATTATTTCATTCATATGTCTTACCACAAAAGGATGAGTAATAAGCGGAAGAAGCAATAGTAAAAAATATCTGCTTATAATATCATCACCAAAATTTGTTGGGTTGAAATAATTTGTTTAAATTTATACATTTAATAAATAAAAATATTAATTCGGAAAATAAATATTAAAATTAATTTTTATATAAATTATTAGATGAATAGTTATAATTAGTTCAATTTTTGTGATTTGATTTTTTCATTTCTCCTTCCTGGAAGCTCGAAGCTCAATTCATGTTTTTCTTTTCTTTTTTTTTTTTTTGGTTGAAAATCTTTGAAAAATGCTTTAAAAGAAAAAAATCTTAAAATAAATCCTGAAACATTTTTTTTCACATCATGGAAAAACCATAAATTTATGGAAAAATCCTTGAACTTGGTAACACTGGACAAGGGTATTTTCCATTTTCAATAGACCTTCAACATTATAGCCAACATTACGACAAGAAGTTCATTTTCAAATAACTCAAATTTCATAATATTATACTCATTTGTCCTTAAAAAAAAAAAAAAAAAAAAAAAAACAACAACAACAACAAAAATAAAAAAAAGTTCCTTGAAATATTGTCAGCCATAAAACATACACAAATCAAAAAAATTGTACAAATTTTTCGAAATTTATTTCCTTATCATAAGATGAAAAATTAATTAAAAATACTAACATAAAAATTATCGAACATAATAATATAATCCATAAATGCAACGGGAGAAGATGAACAATTTTCAAAATAATTGTAACTACTTAAATGTAAAGAGTGCAATTAAAAAAATTCCTCAGCCTAAAATACATAACCAACATGAACAACATCCACCATTATCATCCACACCATCGAAACCCTGAATAAAATTCCTCGCCTTATTACTCAACGAAGGTATCCAACGTTGCCAATCATCTTCATTTCATTCGGCACACTGCGAACCTAAATTTCAAACCATAATCTTCACCATAACGTAACACCGTTACATCTACCTCACGTTACATCATCGTTTGAAAATTTCGCCAACGAACTCGCTCGACTGCTACATAATCGAATTCGCACGCAACCATACGCCTTCGAATTTCCGCCTTCACGCATGCGCCGGATTACATGTTAATAGATTCGATCCAACTGCAACGCATTACCCAAATTCACCTTCCTTCTAAATTGAACGTTGTGCGCCACTTACAACCAACAGTCGGCGTTTGTTTACATCATTTCGCGTTCGATTGTGCGCCGACCGAGACGCGAAGCGTTTAATTCGCGACTCCTGGCATACTCGTGCCAGTTCTGTTCCTAGGCCAGTGGCCACGCACGCTCGTATAAACACTTCTTATAGGTATCGTACATACGAACTTCAAATCCCATCGTCGCTCATTGAGTACGCACATCCTTCGCTATTCAGTGTACTTACAAGCTTAATGGGTTAACCTACATATATGGTACTGATTACTGCACGTTACGCGTGCGCTAACCGTTTCCGTAACCGAATATTAATATCGTACCTTGACGCAAATGCGCTCACAATCGTCTTCTTTAGACGAGTTAATTACACAGCTTATCGTTCGAATACAAAATAAACGTAACTTATACCCCCACCTCCTCACCATGTTATCATCTTCGGCTTAGAGCTATTACAGCTTATAATTACAAGTACGTCGATATGTCCTCAAGGTCAGTCGCATTATAACATACACGCCTACTCGTCAATACCACAATATGCATAAGCGTTAGAATAATTACGATTCATGACGTATACTGTGCGTATATATATAGAATGCAGAAGGCTTAGCCTATAGCGATGATATTCGCTCGCACACTGCACAGTGCACACTTCCTATAGCCTAATCGCAGAAAATGCGAAAGTTATTTGAATTCTACAGTGAATTTAATTCTTTCTGAATTACAACCAAGTTTCATTGGAAATCCATTCATAACGAAAAAATCCATTTCGATATCTCTATATATTAAAATCAAAATGAAATCGGTTTTGAGATGCGCGCGCATCCTTGTTTTGAATATCAGGTATTAAAGGTATATAAAGAATAGCACGTATACAAAGGAAAAAAAGGTAGTAAATTTTAGTAAAAGCCTTGTACATGTACAAGAGTAAGTCATAAAATTGTTTCGAGTAGCAGCAGGTATAAAAAGTATAAAGGATAGCAGGTACACAAAAGGAAAAAAAGGTGATAAACCTGAATAAAAGCTTTGTACATAGGCAAGAGTAATGTTAAAGTTATAAAATTGTTTGAAATGGGGGAGCCCATCCTGAAAGGAATAATTTTTGGTGAGGGTAACAAATAAGAATAAATTCGAGTTGTGCAGTTCGTAATGTAGCAGTACTTGTCTGATAAAAAACTTTTTTTTCTTCATTTAATTTTTATTGCGAGCCCCGAAGGGGCGAGGAGGCACTAGTAGACTATAAAAATTGTTTTCGAATTATTACATAATAAAGCAACGTGAAATATGCTGAGGCACACTACGCTTGAAAAACCAGAGATTTCAAGGTTTCCTCATAGAAATGGCCATCTCAATTACTCGGATATTCTTAAATCGATATTTATCTTCAAAACATTAATTTCTTTCCTTTGTTGTAGAAACGACGACGTAATATAATAATATGGACTTTTCACCACAGCAGAGATTTTATTTGTGGAGTTAATTTTTCCCGTCTAATCTCCATGAAAAAAAGTACCGAAATTATCCATAGTTCAATATGGCAAGCACTCTTCAGAGGAAGAAAAAAAATAGTTTCAACCGAAATTATTCATAACTGAACGAGGCAAATCCCCCTTAAAAATATTAAAAAAAATCATCTCGAAGGGAAAAAAAATGAAAAATTCAATTCAAAGTCTTGAAATTACTCATCATTTAATAAATAAAAATAAAATAAAATTCTAATATATACATGAGAAAGAGAGAGAAAAAAAATTGGAAACTTATTCGTTGCATCATGGGAGACCTTCCCTCCTGGAAAAACTTACGAATAATACTCCCAAAATCATTTAACAGTCAATAAGACTATCATTCTATTGGAAGAAAAAGTCTCCTATATTACTCACAAGCTCCCAAACCCGTCCTTCGGGTAGGAAACTTTTAATGTACAATTCCGAAAAGTAAAAACTTAAAAACGTTAAAAAAGTAAAAAATATATTCAACGTAGGATAAAAACAAACACATTACTATGGTAATTGTTTCTTAAAATTAATTTAAATTAAAGAATACACGGCACAGAATTCAACGTGATGCTCGGACAAAAAAAGGCAACTTTCATTTATAATATAGATAATTTGTTGGAGAAACAACCACCTATTGAAAATAAACTAATAGTCCAAAAATTTAGTCCAATACCCATTCATTATATAATAAAAGAACCAAATTCTTCAAAATGAAAAACTTCCAAAATTATCACTTATTTAATAGGACAATCATACTTTTTGAAAACAAGAGAATAAACCTAGTCTCAAAATTTAGTCACACAACTCATTAGTATTCAGGAGAACCAAATTTAAACAATCCTAAAATTGTCCACTATTTAATAGGAAGACTACAATTCTTCAAACGAACTAATATTCTCAAACTTATTCATTTTGAGATAGGACAATCATTTTATTCAGAAAAAAGACCCAAAATTTAGTCCCATAATTATTCATCATTCAATAAACGAACCAAATTCCTCAAAGGGAAACCTGTTTTTTATTCAATACTAGTGCCTCCTCGCCCCTTCGGGACTCGCAATAAAAATTAAATGAAGAAAAAAGTTATTTTATCAGACAAGTACTGCTACATTTCAAACTGCACAACCCAATTTATTCTTATTTGTTACCCCTCAGCAAGAGTTATCCCTTTCAGGATGGGCTCGCCCCTTTATACCTTTGTATACCTGCCATTTAAAACAATTTTACAACTTTACCCTTACTCTTGCCTATGTACAAAGCTTTTATTGAAATTTATCACTTTTTTCCCCTTTTGTATACCTGCTACTCAAACAATTTTATGACTTACCCTTGTGCATGTACAAAGCTTTTATTAAAATTTACAACCTTTTTTCCCTTTGTATACGTGCTATCCTTTACATACCTTTTATACCTGCTATTCAAAACAAGGACGCGCGCGCATCTCAAAACCGATTCCATTTTGATTTTAATATATAGAGAGAAGAGAGATAACAACCACTACTCTTGATAATGGAAAATTACGCAAAATTTCACACCTTGGTCCCACCACTATTCTACATGTAACGAGAAAACCGAATTTAAATTATTCCAAAACTGTCCACCATTCAATAGGACGACCATTCCTCTTGAAAAAAATTTTTCATTCCATAAATATTCATCATCAACCCCTTGAAAAGAAAAGTAAACTAACTGTCCGAAAATTCAGTCCCATATCCATTCATCATGTAATAAGAACAAATTTTTCAAAATGAACAACTGCCACAAAATTATTCTTCATTTAATAGGACAATCAGCCTTCCTGCAAAGAAGAAAATCAAAAATCGCAAAATTTGGTTCCATAATTAATCATCGTCCAAGAGAACCAAATTTAAGCTTTCCTAAAATTGTCCACTATTCAATCGGAACGCCACCATTAGTCAAATGAAGTAATATTCTCAAAATTATTCATTTCGTGATAAGATGATCATCCTATTGAAAAAAAAAGACCCAAAATTTATTCCCATAATTATTCATCCTTCAAAAGGTAAACCAAATTCTTCATAAGGTAACTTTTTTTAATTCAACAGAACAACCACCACTCCGGGAAATACAAAAAGGAAATGATAGTTTCAAACCTTAGTCCCGTAACTATTTTTCATGTAATAAGAAAACCAAATTTAAATTGCTCTAAAATTGTTCATCATTTAATAACGTACGATCATCCTATTAAAAAGTCCCAAAATTTAATCCCATAATTATTCATCATCCAATACAAGAGTAAAATTTTTCAAAAAGAAATGTACCCCAACTGTCCGTCATTTAATTTGACAACCATTTTTCATGAACAGAAGTCTCAAAATGTAGTCCGGCAAGTATTATTCAACCAATAAGAAAACCAAATTTCAACTGTCCCAAACTGTCCATCATTCATTAGGACGATCATCCTTCTTGAAAAAGAATGAATTAATAGCGACAAAACCACTAATTTTTGGATAGAACGATCATTCTGTTGAAAAATCAGTCTCAAAATTTAGCCCCATAACTATCATGCAGTAAGAGAACCAAATTTAAATGTCCATTTAATAAAAAGACGAACTCCCTTGGAAAGAAATATATGAATTGATGGTCCTAAAATTACTCGTTTTGAGATGAAACCATCATCTAATTATCAAAATCCCAAAATTCAGTCTCATAACTATTCACTATTCCATACAGAAACCAAATTCTTTTTTTCTCGTTAATTTAAACCAAAACCTTCTGTTTTTCAATAAAACAACTACCTCTCTTAAAAACAAAAATATGACTTGATAGTTTCGAAATTATTCGTCTTCTCATAAGATGTCCATTCTATTGGGAATGAGCCCCAAAATCATTCATTATTCTATAAAAGGGTTGCCCTCTTCAAAAAAGGCCCCAAAATTGCCAGTCATTTAATACAAGATCTAATTTCCAATGAAATGGAATACTCACATGAGTACAAACTTCCTTATTGAAGAAAATCAATAGTTCTAAGATAATCCATCGTTTGAAATACAAACGAAATTAAGTATATCTCCGATTATTCGACTCAACTGGGGAATGGGTACGTCAAATAACCAAAACTTCAAATGATGCAGAATTTTTTTTCAAGTATAAATAATGCATGAAACGTACAAATGTATAAAAAAATACCTACATATTATAAAAGTTAAGAAATGAGTATGAAAAAAAAGTAAAGAAATAAATAAATAAATAAATAAAATTAAAATAAAATAATGATTGTTTAAAAAACAGTAAATGTGTAACAAAAATCATAAGAATTTGAAAGTAAATTACTTAACAAAATCATTAAAAAAAAAAAAAAAAAAAAAGGTCACCTATTTAACTTTATTAATCATTCCAATTTGATTTTATCAACGCCAAATCTCGTCATCGTCTCATCATGAGAGATTCGGCTACATTCATGAGTCAAATCTCAAATAATCGAGATTTCAAAGAAAGAAAATTTTTCGCCTCAAATAACTGCGGATGCACTATGTTTGAAATCAATAATCATAAAATTAATCATGTACTTCGTGACTAATAAAAAAATCCAAACTGATAAAAAAATAGACTTAAAACGATGATTAGTCTTTTGAGAAAGAGAATGACATCACCTATAAACTGGGAAATACACAATGCATTTTCCCCTTTATCACCAATTTTAAAAACCAAAGAAAATAATCGTCATTATATACAAAAATTCAAATCTTTCATCTTTCTCAAGATTATCCCAACTTTACAATGGCCACCGACTATGTTGCTTTCTTAGCGAGCAAAAATGCTCAGATTACATTGACAAACTTAAATACAATACTTTTTACGTATTAATAACTACACCAAATTCCAACGACGCATAACTCGGTGGGGAAAATAGGAGAGAGAAAAAGACTGACTAGTCAACGTGTCAAAGTCAAGTCCTCATCTCGCTCCGATACAACCACGCACCGGAAAAAAACACCGTACGCCATTTGCGTTTCCCCGGCTGGGGGCCATCGCCAATGCACCAACAGTCCCGCAGCACAGATCCACATCCAAGTCGACCAGTACCAAATTCGTCCGCATCCGCTTTGGTCGAATGCTTTTAATAGCCCCTATTTTCGAACTGTCACATGTGCTCCTCAAATCATCGTAATAGTAACCCTATTTCTAAAAAAAAAAAAAGTAACATCACAATACTTATTATAAATCCTAAATTTCCAACCTAAAGTAACCGTACGGACACAGCGAGCAAATCCAGTATTCACAAACTGACAACCATTAATACAAAACCGTTCGTCAACATTTCACACGCTAACCGGAAGTACCGGATGTAAACCACGACCGAGGATCGACGTGCCGCCAAAAAACACAAAAATACACCCACGTCAACCGAAACGCGGAATTTCTCCATTCTCGCACGATACCAATTTTCCCATCGTTTGGATGTGCTCTCGCGAAACTCGTCCGAAGATAACGAGCGCACAGTTCAACGATCATTTCGACCGTAAAACACGACAGACAAAGGAGAAACGGCGACATGAAGGGGGGGTGAGGGAGAGTCCAACGACGTAATCATTACGCAACATCGAGGCTAAAACTCGCATCGTCGATTCGCGGAAGTTCGTCGATCATCGAGTCGCAAATCGTTTCCACGTGGCGCCAGTCATCTCGCCAAAATCGCCATCTTGTCGAACACTAACGCGTCGACGACCATAGCCGTACGCCTACGCATCGTCGAGCCGATTTTCTCTCGACCGCGATCGCCCCTAAAAATCTAAAATCGCTTCCCTACGCAACTCGCGAGAATTACAGCGTTGCCAGATTTTTCATTTCAATCGAAAACGCCAAATTCATTTCAGAAAATCGTTCGTTCAGCGCGAACTAGTTTTTTACTCTCAATTTGCCGTCAATCACACAATGATACATAAATATGTCGAAACTGAAACCCTGCTGATTACGTTCGAATTAACTCATTTTGCAATGTTGCTTCGGGTAGAAGTTACAAAAATTATTTGCGTTTTCGTAAAAGTAAGAAAATCGTGTAAATAGGCGCCGAGCCTATTTTTTCGTTCTACGCATCAACAAGGTTGAGAGGTCGCAAATTTAGGCGCCAAGTCTATCTGGCAACACTGACGTATAGGGCATGTTTAACCTTTCGACTTAAAATGCAGAAAACAATTGATAAAACTCTCCAACGGCAATATACCAGTTCAGATAACTACAAATGCCTCAGTTCAATCAAAGAGGCTATGACGCCTCGAAGCGAATGAAGTCATAATTTTCTTGTCAATTTTCATTTCTTATGCACAACTTCAATTGTCTCGAATGATCAACTCTTCATATAGCTCAAACTGAACGATGAATGAGCTGCTTCATCAACAAAATTTCAAAATTTTTGAATTTACTATTGATTCAACGCCTTTAATTTCAGATTAGGCCATATACGGGCATAATAGATTACGCTTATTTTTCCCAAGTTTTGAAATCTAGCAAAATTACTTAGCTATGGCAACAGCGATTTTTTATATAAGGAAAATAACAACAACATTAACGAAAAATTACGATTTTTTATGAGGAAAATATAAACAACAAAAATTATAATTCTATCAATTTCAAATTGTCTCAGCCCCTTCAATATCGGAAATAGGCTACGTATAAACACGGAAAGTTTTTCTACTTTCCAAAGACTTTAAGCCGCCACAACCCCTTCAATACTGAGTATAGGCTATATGGACACGTACAACTATTTTGTCCTCGAAGAGTACCATCACAGCCCTCTTGATTTCCAGCCAAGCCTTAGACACTTTGAATACTAGTAATTTTTTTTTTAATCGAAAAATTCTAGAGATCTCTACTCGTCACCTTAGACAGCAAAAATGGGTAATAATCGCGCATTCGCGTCACTGTTATCTCTGAACAGCCAAACCAGCCACGTTAATACGCGATAAGAAGCTCGCTAATACGGTTTCGCAACGTTCCACAACAATTCAAGGTTACATTCAAATCTAACGGTTCCACAAACTCGAATAATACATTATCGTTTCAGTTGCAACTTACTCAGTCTGCACGAGAGCACCTGCTATTGCTCAGTCTTACCCCCTACGATCTTCCTTCCCATACCTGCTCCTGCTAAGCCTCTCTTGAGAGTTCGTATCATTGCCCATCCTTATCCTCCTTTCCATACCCAAGCCTTTCTAGGAGCTCGTATCATTGCTCATCCTCGTCCTACACGATCCATTCTGCGGCCCAGTCACCCCTTGAAACTGACCCTCGTCATACCACACATTCCTGCGGCCCAGCTGGCCTCTGAATTCACACAGCGGTCGAACCGTACAACCTCAAAGGTTATCACACGAGTCGACACCTCGGACGGCCCAGTACGCCTCGAGCCATAAAAGGCGTCTTAAATCAGCTCACACGTTAACCGGTATCGCAAAATAGGCCACACCGATACGTCCCATCTGCCGCAACGCAATCCTCTCGACGAGTACCGGTTCCGCCTACAGCCCTTACGATGACGTAATTGCCTTACGCAGGCCTAATAACGTAACACACTGGTCGCCGCCGTAAGAAACACTCCCTGCATAATATATCGAAGTGATAATCAAACACATCAACGAGAACGACAGGGGTGGGGGGAATCCGTAATACTTCGAAGGGTGCATGAATGGTTGCACGCGACTGTAGACCATATGTCAACCTCGTTGGCCTAGTCCTACCGGACCCTTTCGCCTATACCAATAACATGGGGGAACGAAAAAACAAAACAAAATGGCCACCATCGTCTCCTGCATGAGTCACACGAACGAAATTACTCCTTTCCCTAAGCATCGAAACAACGTACGACTAGCGAAAAAATACCCGTTAAAAAAAAAAAAACGCGCACTTGGCCAACGAAAATAGTTCCAACACCTTCGCCGATTACGTCATCGTTATCTGCCATCAAGGTGGGAAACGCGGGGACACTCGACCTCCACGTTAACGCGTTGGCGAACACGTCGCGTACGATTTCGACTCTCCAACGAAGTAACGAAGATTTTAAATTATTGAAAAAAAAAAAAAAAAACGAAACGCGAAAAAATTTATCGAGCGCGCCAACCAACAAATAAAAAAATTCTACTGCGCAGGCGTCGTAAATTTACCGTTCTCGGAAGTCGTCGAGCCACAGTGCCACTCATTTTCGGCTATCGTTCGGCCTCGTCCAAGAAAGAGGGAAAAAAACTACGTCGCTTCGATTTCTTATCGAAGGCGCGAAACAACCATCGTTCGAAATTTACCGAAGTCGAAACATTCGACGAATACCGAAAATTCGAGAAAAAAATTCATCTCCAAGAAAATTAATTTCGGACTCCGAAAAAAAAAACCGCGTAAAATTTTCAACTCGATGAAAAAAATCAACTACAATGTGCAAACTTACTGCTCCGATACAATCCACCAGCGAAGACCATCGAGCGATATTTTTGGCGGGAATTCACCGCGTATAATGGGCACTTGAAAATTTTCGGAACACGATTTCATCATCAATGACGAAGAAAACGCGATTTGAAAAAAATTCCATATTTTACGCGTTACGTTAAATCCGAGAAATAAAATAAAAACGAATTACGTTACTGCAAAATTAATATCGAAACTAAAAACCATCATCTCGTGAGAAAAAAAAAAACATACGCAAAAAATACATCAAAATAGCATAATATAAACCAACATAAGAACAAAAAAAAATTACATTCAACAAGAAAACGCAAACACACCACGCTACACCGAACGACCTCCAACAAATGGACGGGAAAGCAGAAAATGAAAATTACGCCGTTCGAAAATCGAGCTCGAGCCGTCCGTTCGCAACCGCGCACTGGAAACGAAAAATACGTTACCGAACGATGCGCGCGTCTCTCGCCATCGGACGACGCGACTCGCAATAGGCTCCCTACCACCGGTACCCCCGCGCCAAAGGTTGGAATGCTGCGCCAACGTACGCGTACGCGCGCTTCGTGATGTTACGTCGTATGGCGTTACCGCACACACACACCGCCAAACCGCTACGAGCTATCGCAACGGCACGGCGACCACATTTTATTACTCCGCGCTGCCGTAGCGTGGCTTTTCGTCGCCTCTCTAGTTCGCCAACACAAAGGAAAAATATCGCGACGAGCCGCCGAACAGAAAAACGCCGCGAAAACACTGGCACTCGCGCGTACACGAAATGAAACAGAGAAAAAAAACGGGGCACGGAAACGGGGAGGTGTTACACTATCGAAGATATCGCTCCGAGATAGCAGAAAAACCCTGAAAAATATAGTTATAATTGTTTCGAGCATCAAGTATAATTTAAAAAATTATCATAAATAAATAGCGACTTTTCGTTATATAAAATTCTCGACCCTTCTCGTTCTTAGGTCGAATATTCTTCAACATCTTACACACTGTAAGGCCCCCCTCAACTCGACTCCGCACTCTGTAACAAAAGCTCGAACGTTCATTACTCCCAAGCACCAAACGCTACAGCCCCTTCGTAACCATATCGGGCCAACGACGCGTAAACTTTCGAACTCAAAATTGAACTCTCGACCGTCGAACCTGCGTTTCGTTGCCCTCCGCTTACACGTTTCACTATTTTTCCCTCCGCCTTCTAATGGGTTTTATTTACGCCTTCGTAAAAATTTCAAAGCGCGCATCTCCTCTCGTCATCTTCGCCAGCCTAATGAGCGTACTTCATTAAAAACAAAAAAATACGAAAGAGCACGACGACGAGTGACAGTTGAACGTCGTTACGACTCTTCAAACTCGTTGTTATCGATTCCATTAACGCGAAAACGTCCTGCGTAGATACCAGGGTCAGGTATGACAACGTTGCTTTCTCGGCCTCGACGCATTTTGGCGCCATTTTCCGCGTCCAAAACGAATAACGTGAAATGAAAATCGAGGCGTACTTTCGTTTCGTGTAATACGCGATTCTCGCGCCTTCTCGAGCTACCAAGGACGGACAAGAGTTATATTTGGGGGTCGGGGCTACCATGATTTTCAAATGAAATGCTTCGTTTTGAGTAATGATTTTTTTTTACGTAATTAAAAGAATTAATAAATCACATACGAAAATACACACATTTCTTCTATTCATGGGATTTTTTAGCAAACATTTTCTTTCTTTCTCCCCCTCCCCACAATTCTTGGGCAAAAATTTGAGGATTTAGAAGGTTTAGAAAAAATTAACTAACCAACCCCCTCCCCTTCAACATCCGTTGGAGCGGATTCACAGCTGTCCAGAGCTATCAAAAGCAATGAATAGGCCCAGGGATGAAAATAATTTTTCCAGACTCTTCCAAATAATATTTTACCGAAGAAAAACTTTTTTTTTTCATTTCGAAACTTATTAATTTTTTTTTTTCAATTTTTTTACTTAGGCTTCGCACTATGATTAATATTATAAGCAACTTAATAATTATTAGTAGTTTACATAAGGAATGATTTGTTTGGTACAACAACAACAACTCAACAAAGCTGAGGAATTTTCAGCTGCCTTATAGATTATGTTGGATACTTGATTTTTTTTTTTCTTTAATATGGCATTTTATTTATAAAGGCATTGTTCATTTTTCCACATTTTGTGGTACATTTTAGCATTACTCGACATTCTTTCGAATTAAACTTTTCACTTTTTTTTTTAATATTATTTTCCAATATTTTAGTTACTCAACATTTCTTGATTTTTTGGAATTATTTTAATTTTTTGATTAATAAAACCTTTTTTTTTTTTTTTGTAAATTTATTTAAGATTAAATTTAATCTTTATATATTAATAAATATTTAAATTTAAAATAAATTGTAAGTTTATTTTTTTTTCAATTAAGTATTTATTTTAAAAAAATTAATTTTTAGAAATATTTCGAATTTTTAAAAATTATCAATTTCTGAATACATTCTTGCTTTAATTTTCTTGATTAACGTGCCATGTACTGCAACAAGGCGAGAGGCACAGAGGAGTCGGAGGAGATTCAATGAAAGGGAGGAGGCAGATAGTTTCAAGGAAACTTGATACCCAGAAAATTTCTATTTCAATTTCTCAATATCATTGAAATTTTCAAACCGATTTCAATTTTTGCTAATTTTAGTCCCTTTTTCAAGTTTTCAAAATTCTTAGGCATTTCCCATCTTTCAACCTCTTTTATATTGAAACATTTTGATTACCAATATTTTAAAACTTTTCAAAATTTTTGATAAGATTTTCAATTTTTGGACATTATTGATCTTTGTACTCAATTTTTATTTGTGAAAATCATTAATTTTTCAATATTTTTAGTAATTATTGAATAATACTCTCATTCTTGGAATTTACAAAACTCTAAAATGTTTTAATTTCAATCACTTCTTCAATTCTGGAACATTTTGTTTACTCTAATTTTTTCAAATTTTTGGAGTTGTTCAATTTTTCAATTCTCTGAAGCTTTTAGAAGAATAATTTTCATTCATTTCTTGTAATTTTTAAAATTCCGCGAAATTTGCATCACACAACAATTTTAATGAATTTTCAATTTTTTGACATATCTCGATGTCAGATTTTTTTTAAATTATCGATTTCTAATTACATTTTTCACTTGTAAAAAATTATCTCAATTGTGGGACATTTGCAATCGATGAAACGTCTTTTCATTGCGAGCTTTTCCTTTTCCAACATTTTTTTCTTGATAATTATATAGGTTATTATTTAGCTGCTCTGTCAGCAATTGATTGTTAAATTTTTACTTGTTTCTATTTATCTAATTCACTATTCCCATTCCTTTATTTTCATATTTTTACATTTTTTTTTTTATTCAATAGTTATGAATAATGATAATCAGACTGCCATGCGCCTTCGGACTTGTAAATTTTAGATTTTTTTGAAAAGGGACCATCTTGTCGATACTGGAAATCTCCAGCTGGAGCGGCTAAAATTCTTCAAAAATGCACTGGAGGGATTCAATTTTGTTAGTTTTAAACGAAAAAAGTCACAAAGTATACCTTTATTAGGTTTTTTTTTAGTTTTTTCACTTTTTCTATTTGCAAACTTTCAAATGCGTTTTTCTCAAATCACCTTTTTTGAAGTTTTTTTTTTCAAAGTTCTCTACAGACGCGATTTTTTTAGCTAGAAGGCTCAACAATATCTCATTTTAAAGGAAATTTAATGTAGTATATGGAAACTGGTTCTTAACTCCATATCGACAACATTCCCTTTTTCTTGATACACATATAGGTTATTATTTAGCTGCTCTGTCAGCAATTGATTGTTAAATTTTTACTTGTTTCTATTTATCTAATTCACCATTCCCATTCCTTTATTTTCATTTTTACATTTTTTTTTTATTCAATAGTTATGAATAATGATAATAGACTGCCATGCGCCTTCGGACTTGTAAATTTCTACAATTTTCTGAAAATTTTTAAATTCTACGTTTTCGGATTTTGGGGCATTATTCATTTTTGAAAATTTTTTAACTAATGAACAAAATTATATCTCACTTTGAAAAATTTCACCCTATGCAATATTCTTATTCTTCTCGAACTTTTTTTTTAGTTGTTTTTTTTTTCTTCACATATTTCCAATCTATTAAACTCTTTTTCATTAGAACTTGTTCATTTTCCACTTTTTCTTTTATAATAATTCTAATTATGTACTTTTGAACATTTCTTTAATTTTGGTCTACATTCTTAGTCAATATTCAATTTTTTTAATTTTTTTATTTTAGAAGGTTTCAAGTTTCGTGAATGTTTCTTCATCATTTTGGGATATTTCACGCAATTCTTTTTTTTTTTTTTTTATTTCAAGATACTTCAAAATTATAACGGTACTTTTCATTTTAAAACATAATTCATTTTTCAACATGGGTCTTTCAAAGTTTCGATTTTTTTTAATAATTATTTTCTTCTCTTTCTCACAATTTTCGTATTTCTCTTCTTCATTCGCAAACATTCGAGCAAAACTTTAAAACCTTGTAACCTTTTCCGAGCCGTAGGCACCTTACCCCTCCTAACTTCTCTCAGTTAGCTGCGCTGACGTAACCACAATCGCTTCCAGTCGACTCTTCTTTCGTCATATTCCACGAAGCCGTACTCATTTCTCGCGAAATAAAAAAATAATCTTTCCCCGGATGATCGATGTGATTCACGAATGGTACCGTTATAACGCGCAGAATCCGCGAATTCGTTAAACCCGTTAAAGGAAGAACATACTCTTAATTTTAAAATACTCTCGCTCGAATTCAAAATCATCATGTTGCAAGTCCACCACATCTATTTATACGAAAATCGGCGCAATCACATCAAAAAACTACACATTCGTTCATTCAACGTCGAAAGAAATGAAAAACATAACCACGAAAATCAGGAAAACCAGAAGAAGAAAAAAACACCCACGCCCGAGCGAGCTACACCGACACGAAGTTAACGAAACCAGTAAAAGCTCGAAACATCGAACACTCCGCTTAACCAGCTCGAACATCGTTTCATTCCAACATGCATTCATCACCGACCTTCGACTCGCGAAGGATCGTGGCGACCGCAACCGCAGCACCTGTGATTTCGGTCGAATCTTTTTCCCGATTCAACGATGTGAAACTGGGCGAGGGAAGGGGAGCAGAGAAGAGAAAATCCGCTAAGCAAAAAACGCGCGTAAAATTCACCAACGCTTCGTCAGAAGTCACGAGGCGAATGAGAATCAAAATGGCGTCAATAACATTGTCAACATTGAAACGAAAATAAATGGGGTCGATCGCCGAACGCAACAACTCGCTATAGTGAATACATTTTTTCTTTCCCTCTTCCTGCTTCAATGGATGGAAGTCGTCGAGCGGGTAGTTAAGTGGGCGGAGTTCGGCGTGGTTAACGAGAGGGGTGAATGGTGTATCTAATTTTTCACAATTAATTGTTTCTCCGAAGAAGCGTGTTTTTTTTTCGCCCTCGAGACTCGAGTTTCACTTTATACTCGTCACTCGTAAGATAAGAGGTTCTTTCGTTTCATTTTACAAGTGTATCAGATGTATAGGAGGCAGGAAGCAGGGGGATAATGATGCCAAGATGAGGGTGTATGCCATCGAGATGGAACGAGACAGTGGAAGAGGTCTCGATTACCAAGTCGAGTATTTTTCCAGCTATAAATCAATGGCAAGGTATTCTACAGACTCGAATCAAGAAATTGTTACGTACTCTACCCCTTCGTAATTTTTGTCTCGAACAAATAGTGCTTCAATTTCATCACTCGGTTACCTTGTTGGCATTTCAACGTACATTAGAGTCCATATAAAGGAACTCCAGAGCTGGAAATTTTTCTACGCGCTGGAAAATAATTTCTTCCCCCCTCCCACCCTCTCCATATAATTAGAACTATCGATACGTCCGATCTAACGAAACAAATCCACCATTACCAGATGCTCGCGGAAAATCACAACACCGAATAGCAAATGGCGCGTATTTTCGTTCAACTCTCGAGAAATAGACAACTCGTCGTTCCATAAATACCGCGACGTATATACGCGACCTTATCTACTGCTTAGTTTGTCTGCCTCTTCGGCCGGCGTACGTGACGGTACATCGACAGAAAAAAAATTATCCATGTATACGTACGTGATGACGTTAATCGTTGCAGACGAGCTCGATGTTCGAGGACGCGGAGAGGTATCGAGTGAACACGTTGTTGCCAATTTCAACGTCCGAGGAAACCGTAACGAAGTAACATTGAGATAGATGTTATTCTATATCAAAATCAGTTACAAGCTCGAACACGATTTTCGCATCGAAAAAAAATCACGACGATTTGGTAAAATACATTTTCGCATTTTTAACCGAATGGGTGTGGTGCGAGAGTGTACTCGTATCTTCATTTATTTGGAATCTCCGGGTCGAAAAAAAAATTAATTAAAAATAGACCTTCGAGACTCAAAAGGAGGATGTTATTCCAGAAAACTGAATCAAAACTGAATATAACTAGTGCCTCATCGCCCCTTCGGGGCTCGCAATAAAAATTATTAAATGAAGAAAAAAAAGTTATTTTATCAGATAAGTACGGCTACATTCCAAACTGTATAACCCAATTTATTACTATTTGTTACCCCCACCAAGAGTTCTTCCTTTCAGGATGGGCTCGCCATTTTAAACCTTTGTATACCTGCCATTTTAAACAATTTTACAACTTTACCCTTACGCTTGCCTATGTACAAAGCTTTTGTTGAAATTTATCACCTTTTTTCCCCTTTGTATACCTGGTATTCAAAATAAGAATGCGCGCGCATCTTAAAACCGATTTCATTTTGATTTAAATATATAAAAATTATTCTTGCGCCCAATTTAAAAAAATTATAATATTCATGAAAAATACGACTCAAGGTTTAATATACATTTTTTAAGAATTTTTGGGCTACTTTATCATTTGCTTTGGAGTGAGGGGAGGGGGGAGATTGAACAATGTACTTATAAATTCATTTTTTTTTCCTTAATTACAGGACTAAATGAATATTTTTCAATTTTTGCGCTTTTTTACTGCATTTTCTCGAGAAGAAGGAAAAGGAGGGGATAAAAATTGAACACTGTGGTGATCACATCATTTTTTCGGTATTCATTTTTCAATTACAGGACTTGAAGATTATTTTCCATTTTTTGAGGAATTTTTCTGTTACTTTATTTACATATGGGAAGAGGAGGGATAGAATAAGGATTTCTTCAATTAGAGGACTTGCAGGTTATTTTTTAAATTCTGACATTCTTTTATTTCTGAAATGTTTTCCCCGTTGTATTTGTTTTGTTGAACAATTTTTATTTAATAATGTTCAATTTTGGACATTTTTTTTTTTAATACACATTATATTCTTTTAGTTTCAAAGATTTTATTATTTTTGAAAATTTTTTTTTATTCAACTACTTTTGCAGAACCATTTTTTTTTCAAAACATTTTTTAGAAAACATTTTACTTTCAGACAATGTTTTTTTTTTTTTTTTTTAATGAAAACATTTTTTATTTTCTGATAAATTTTAATTATTCATTTTTTTTTTAATAAATAAAATTCAAAAAAAATGTTGAATAGGTTTTTGAATTTTTGAACCAATTTTTTTGACAACATTTTTCACTTTATTTTTTCATTCTTCAAATTTTTCATGGATTATTTTCATAGACATATTTTCATTTATGGTTAGGCAAGGGCTGGGAAGAGGGAGGAACAGGAAGGGCATATTGCCCGAGTCTCTGAAAACTTCTAACGATTTTTTTTTTTGTTTCATTTTCATCAACTAAATTTTTAACTTTCAATGCAGTTGAGAAAAAAATTGAGCTACTGATTAGACATTCATTTTTTTCATTATAGAGCTTTCATGTCAAATATTTTTTACACAAAGACAACTCAATTTTTTTTTCTTTTTTCAAATTTATAAACATTTATTGTTTTTGTATATTTTTTCAAATTCATAAGTACCACTTCGTTTTTCACTGATCTTTACTTCCCCAATTTTTTTCATCACAGCATTTATAAGTCGGATGATTTTTTTAAAACTTTTTATTCTTTCATTTTTGTTCGATTTTTTTGCATTTTTCCGTTTTTTCTTTCGCACTCTTCGACTGATTTAAAATAATAAATATTTCACTTTTAAGTATTTTGAATTACTTTAGATTTGATATCGGACAATATTTCAATTTTTAATTTCCATTTCCAACATCTATCGTCGTAAGTCATTATTTATCAAATGTTGGTTTTTTTTTCAAGTTTTTTGAAATATTTTTTTTGAATGCATTAATTCAAAATTTCAGAATGTATATTTGGATACATTTTCAACCCCTTTCCCCTCCCTGCCGAGCAGCCATAAATTGTTTAATTTTGAAAATGATAAAATATTTTTACAGTATGAAATTATTTCAATCACAACAAATTTGTTGTTTCGTTTGCATAATCCGGACCGCGAACAACTCACTTTCCTTTCACTATCACTCAACTATCTCAAGTAGGACTTTCATTCTCCAAGTTGAAGAGGGGGGGGACCTCATCAAGAATACCCGTCATTTATGAGGAACTGAAACCACTCATAAGTTATCATCAAAGTTCAATTATCACTTTTTGTTTCACATCCCATCATAAGAATTTTCCCGCTAAAATTTTTCACAGCAAAAAAAAAAAATAAAATCATTTCTTCAACGAACATTCATACCGCACAGCGATAAGAACGAACATTCGCATCAGTCAACTGAACGGAATGGGAAATATTTCCGCACCGGTCACCGGTGTCGTCGTTACACCATTTCACGGTCACCTCGAGAATGTGAAACAAGAAAAAAATATCCCCGTTCCGCGACGACCAGAGAATTCGCTTCATTGCATTTTCACTTACAATATCGAGCATCGAAGCTCACCACCGGAAGGCAGCCGATTGCAGTGCTTCGATCAGCATTTTATAAACGTCTCCCAAGAAGATCTGCTATTTTAAAATATCCTTCGTTTATCATTCCAATAAAAAACTTCGCGTTATTTCAACAACGTAGAAAAAAGAAAAATCTTTTCATCGAAAACACAAAGTACACACATACGCGCCAGTTCGACTTTGTATTCAACGTAAATTTGTTGCGAATGATAAGCTTATCTGTATTTGGCGTAAATTCTAACGTTCATTAGGCTAAGCGAGATTTTTTTCACTCTTTTTCCCCCATCTTCGTTCTGCCAACTATAAATAAGCGTCGAATTAAAATTACCCGAGTACCGCGCGCGTTATCGTTTCTGACCAGCAAACGTCCAAATAATAGGAAACTTTTAAAGTCCGCCAAATCTGACCTCTTTTTCAGCATTACGAAATAGCTTCCGCCTCGACGTGAACTTTTCCAAGGCGATATTTTTTCGTTCGTTTGTTTTAATTCTAATGTCGAAGCATAGATACGCCGGGGGAACGGTTTTCACAGTTAAACATTCGAGTCGTTTTTATTACCAAGCTGGAGCCCGAAACGTAATGAATGTATAATAGGTTCCTACGGTGACCTTATTCCGGATACGATAAGAATCTTCCTTGGAAAGATATTTCCTCCACTTCTGCGCACATTGGGTTAGGGAATTCGCGCCGTAAAGTTTTCTCTACAATTGTACAACTACGATGAGTGTTTTTCGAGAGGGAAAGTTCGTATAATTTTACGATCTTTATAATATACACTATATTGTGGTTAGAAAAAAAAAAAAAAGAAATAATCATCATGCGATAATTTCATAATTTTTAAATTAATAACTTCCAATTTAAAACTACAAAGCGAACGAAGCATTTTTCCAACGTGTACGAACATTTTTTTTCGAATACCTCGAGGCTTATCGTTGCCGCCGAAATCGAGCTCTTTGTTCAATTTTCCGACCACATGTAGATCAAATTAAGTTAATTTAAAACATAAAAAAACCGGGTACAACGTACGCTTTAGTTGAGAATTAAATTACCAAATCATTCGACTTTTATCAATCAACCATTATCTGGCCACTTCGTTAGATATTATCTCGAACATTGAATTTTCATCAATAAACGGTATTGATAGATGTATTTAAACGAGATTACTACCTATTTAATCTTTCACGATAACGATAGAAATTCAGATAATACGTACCGAAATGAGGCTATTTCGAGGGAAGCTGCTGATCTAATTACCGTTTGAACAATAATTCCAACGAAATTCGCGTTAAAAATGGCGGAAATTTACTCGCCCGGACTTCGTGGTCAGATAAATAAATAATTCGCGTATCAAACGAATAAATTACACTTTGTATTTTTCACTACGACCAAAAGAACTTAAACCACACATTAAACGAAATTTGCATGATAAAATGTCCGTAAAATGGAAATTAGCATTTTCTGGTATTCGCAAAACACGAGAAAAAAATTCGCTTCTATGGAAGTGACAGTGCTAGCAACGTTAGAAACACGAAAATGACTACGAGTTAGTTCAACCAATGAAAATTTGTAGTCAACGCTAGTGACAATAATGACGGAATGTCGGCGTTAAATATTTGTAAACCGAAAATTTAAAATTATTTAATCGATTTCGCTAATGCCAAATTTACTATTATGGCGAGAACGCGATAAAATCAATAAAAAAATCCGCTCGCTAAGAGTATTTTGATTTTCTCTAAGTGGTAACACTGTTTCACGCTAATAACTAAATTGGTTACTTTTTCGTTGCACGCCATTGCTGGGTGAATTTAAATTTGAAATAAAAATTCGAATAACGAACTCAAAACAATGAACTAATGAAAATATCAATTTCAAGTTAATTATTCAATTTTATTTAATGATTTTGGTAAATGCTAACACTAGGAGAGATAGGTAATTGTTGACAATGGTCATTTCTTTAAACAACCCAACAGGCCAACACCATGAATTCCAAATTCGGAAACGAACACAAATACATATGCTTTGACTTCAAGTGATATGATATACAGGGAGGAGGGTAATAGAAAACGAATTAGCACTAGGGAAGAGAAAACACCATCTATGAGGATATACCTACATCAAAGCAAACACCGAAATCAATGTCTCATCAGTTCATCATGCTTCACGTATCATAAGGGGAACCGTAACAGAAAAATATGTACAACAAATCAACACGAAAATACTTATAGTGATCATCAATACCAATCCTTGATTGATAAACGTTTAATCTACACATCAACTAAAATAATCATAAATTCATACCTATAATCTGGTATAGTTCATGGAACTCATACAGTACGGCAAATGGCACACAGTCACAATGTAAATACAATTAAAACCGAATCGTTCATCAAAAACACCAAAAATTTACGAATAAAACATCAATGAACAGCGAAAATTCCACTTTTTCATCACAATACAAAATAATCGTTTCGTTTCCCGGGTTATCGTGTAACATAACCTCAAAGTGTTATATACCGCGGCATCACACGGAATAATCCGTAACAATGAATACGACTGGTAGCGCTACATCGACACAGTGGCGCGTTTCGGTACTATACGACTACAACTTATGGCTATTCTTGTTAATCACGTTCATACAAGCGCGGACGCGTGGTGTTCAGAGTAAAATCCTAAAAAGCTGTACAAAATGCAGCCATATTTGAAATTAGAAGAAGCAAAAGGCGTTAGGATATTTTTGTTTTTGGAATGAACGTAGGATACTTCTATAATTCAAGAAGGATAAGCAGAACGAATAAATGTTTGCGATTATACGCGAATATTGCTCAAAGCGAAGGAACGTGAATCAACTTCGACACATTACAGTTATGTTTTAAGTACAATCCGACGGTACAACACCGCGATGAGTTAATAACTTGAAAATTTCCATCATTCGCTTTCGGTGTAATAAACGTACAAAGAAGTACACGTTCTTCATAGGAGGGGGAAATATGCGACTGAGTTAAGGAAGCGAACACCGAACAGTTTTGTCCCAAGTACACGAATTTTAAGTGGGGGAACCAAGTTCGCTACCGACTCGTTCGACTTGCATGCGTGCCGTATTTTCCGCATAGCCGGTTTTACATCGTCAGTCGTTTTTTTCGCAATTTAAATCCAAACCGGAATAATCGAACGTAGACGGAGGGAGTGAGACGGTATGAGGATTGACGAGCTATTGATTGGAAATGCATGCTTATTTTGATGATCGGCCAACTCGATTACATCATCTGTTGATTACACCGGCGTGATTTTTTTTCAATTTTTGTCCTCGCATTAAATTAATTTTCTATTGGATATGTGAAATGTGATGGGACATTTAGTTGAATCAGAGTTCTCGTGTTTTATCATTTTTATTAATTTGTTTTCGATTAATGATAACAGCATAACACACACGTACGCAAAAGTCGTGATACTTGAAAGTAGGTCAAAATGTTGCCAACTTTCGTAATCGAAAGAACTTAAAAAGCTGATATCGCTGTTTCGTAAATAAAATAGCAAAAATATTAATAAAACAGAATTTCTTTTTTCATGTAATGCTTACCATTTTATGCTGGGGCCATTATGAAATGTGTAGGCTTCTCACAAATTCGCAGCAACAACGATCTGAAACATCGTGAAAAATGTTTCAGTCAGTGAAGAATAAAATAGGGCGTAAATAAATAACTGCTGACTAGGTGAAATTTGCTCAACAGTATTTATTTAGTTACTTTTGCCATCATCAGTAATAAAATTCTCTTCAATTATACCTCATCATTATGCTGCCTCCAGTCTCATAGGCAGAGGGAAGTTGAACCCTTAAAAAAATTTGAGCGCCCTAACTGAATACATAAGTACCAACCTACAAAATAAAATTCAAAACTGCATCTGTAGATGACTGATTTTACCAATGCTCCACCTTTTACAACCGAGAATTTCTTCCTGAGTTCAGAAAGGACTGGGCTGCAACCAATGTGCAGATTATTATACATACACCAAAAAGTTGGAATTTACCAGATGATTACAAATGATCTGAAACGTAAAGATTTGAAGACCCCACCCTCCTCCGATCCCTCATTCCCAAATCAGGTAGGTTGTAATAGCTATATTGTTTTTAAATTAACCCTTACCTGACACACAATACAACCTCGCTGCGCTCCGGCATAACCGATTACTCATCCCTGTGCACCCTTTATAGTTGAATGTTGCCACAATTCTTTCAAGTTGGGCATCTGTGTTGGTTGCATATATCAACTTTTGAAGGGGCAGATTTACTTCTGAATTTTTATGTAAATTATTTATTGGATTTTTCAGGTTGCAAAAATTGAAAATAAAACCATGCTATGTTGTAGTTCGAACAATTTGCAAAAAAAATATAGGAGGACAAATTGCCTATCTTCAATATTGAAGGAGCTATAAATTTTCAAAAATTGTTCTATTTTATCCTATGTATACTGCCCCTTCAATTTTGATATTATGCAATTTTTTTGTAATGAAATATTCCGCATTTCAGCGAGCACAAAAACATATTATATTTCAATTTCTTGAGTCACTTGGCACAACTTTTTATTTTCTAATTTAAATTACTTTTATGTGTGCCATCAGAGGGTTAAATACACAGCTAAAAAAGAAAAATACATATTGATTATATCTTGAAAAATTAATAATTGGGAATTTTTTTTAGTCTTTAGACTACCTCATGTGACCTTGAGATACAAAAAATTTTTAATTGATTAAATTTTTTCTCTTCAATTTTTGAAAATGTTCACTATATATTGATAGATGTTTCCTTCTAATTTGAGGATTGGAATTTTCCTCACGGTTTCTCAAAGTGATTTGGCAACGGCTGAAAATGTTTGCAAGAAATATTACCATAACTTTCCATAAGAGGGGCTTATTTAACGAGTTAGGGGCGAATAGTAATATTTACCTTCGAGAACTTCAGAGGGCTTTTCTATAGTATGATAACAAACGTGCCTTAATACAGTACAACAAATTTCAGCTTGGCAGCAATAATCTTAAGTTGAAAATCTTCACTGATTGAACTATTAATTCTATGCCTCACAATAAGGAAGTAACTTACATAATTATTTAAACTACGTCAATTATTTATTACAAGAATAAGGCCCTAAAACGTTGATAAGCCTATAACACCAAATTTCAACTAAATTACATCAGCTCGAAAATTCCTCGTTGATTCTATTACTAAAAAGTAAAAAAATAAATAATAACGATAATAATTTATTCAAACATTTTAGAATAAATTTTCATAATTACTACGTAAACGTCTCTCAGTCACAAATACGAAAAAGAGAAAAAAAGAAATGTCAACACAACACGAAAAGAATCGTATGCACTACTCCGCCAAAAATACTCCGGTAATAATTAACAAAAAAGTATGGCATTTAGTGAACCACATTTATAAAGCAACTCCGCCCTTTTGAAATTACCAACACTCGTTGCAGGTAAAGGCGGAATTTTAATTTCACTATAAAGCCAATAAGGAAAAATGCTAATGGGTATTATAATAATGGCTAATTTGAATTTTTAATATTTCACGCTTGTATTTCAAGCTGTACGTATAATCCTACGCTAATTTATGCAAATATTTTAAGAATATACTTAAGTTCGAGTGAAAAAATACGCAAAAACTAGTTAAATTACGTGCACGAGTAACGGAATTCATTAATTTTAAAATTCTGTACATTGCATACGGCGAAAAATATTATGCTATCACCTCACACAGGCCGCATTGTACAAGGTTGTATAACGATATTTATTTCGCCGAGTTATTTTATTCTATCATCTATTGGCGAAGACGACTCGTAATGAATTTAGTATTTTCGCCATTCTTGAAATTTAGTTCAGGTGTTGCTCGCGAGAGGCGGAGTTTTTTGTTAACATTCATTGATTTTTGTAAGCGCCCGTAAACGCGCAGATAGGACAGATGAGAACGTATAAATTACTGAGTACAAATAGCTCCTACAAAGCCTACTAGAGAAACATTACAGTATTTCTGCTACCATGTATTTTATTTATTTTATATTCAAAAAGTGCCATCAAAGCTCGAATTTTTCAGACTTGCAAATCATTTTCCAGGACTACTCTCTCGAAGCCCCCTCAACCTCGTAACACAGCCTGTTTATTGAGAGACTAAACAATTTATTAGGGCTGGCTCATTTAATAATTTTTTAATGACTCAAAACATAACTATTGAGTAACTTTTTTTTTTCACAAAATAACGAAGATTATGACTTATGAGTAATACTATAAAAAGCAAAATATTATAAGAAAGCATCAAAAATGATATAAGAACAAAACGGAGTTTCATAGGCCTCTTGAAAAATTAAACCACTACAAATTAATACTAGTATACGCTACAAGAAACTTCAAGTTTGAAAATTTATGAATTTTTCCAAGGAATTCGAAAAATCACAATTTTAAAATGAAAATTTAGCTACCACTTTTTTCTTAACTTTCAAGTTCAAAAAAAATGTTGATTCATATGAAAAAAATCTCATACGTATATTCTTGTGCATTTCAGAAAAATATTCATATTTCATTAATTTTATTCTTCGTAAGTGTCAACTGACCGGAACATAAAACAATATTTCGGTTCTCTTTCACTTCCTTAGAATTCCCAAACATCATTTAAGCTGAAGGAATGATACTTTCGGAGTCCACAAAGAGTGAAAATTGATCTGATATATTCTTCTACCACTTAAACAGGATTACTGGTGGTGGTGGGGGTTGAGTTTTTGATATAAATTTTCGTAGGTGGTTTCAGAATTTCTGTTAAACGGGGGGAGAGAGGGATGGTTGAAAGTTTTAAAAATAATTTTCCGAAAGTTGCCAATTAGCCAGTTTTTAAAAAGTTTCACGGTAAATAATTTCCATTTTGATTGTTTTAATTGAAATAAAAAAATTGAAAAAATAAAATTTTATTTTAAAATTAATCTTCGCTGCTTCCTTATAAATTCATGCAATACTTCATCTATCGTCAACATTATTTCTTGATCGTGTTAAGGAGTTTGAGTTCTCAAGTCTCCCCCCCTCCTCCCCAGAACTCATTTCATCTACTGAAGTTAAAATTAATTGAATTAGAAAATTAAATGGAATTATTATTCTTTAGTTTGTTTCAATAAATTTAAATTTAAATTTTGTTCATAAATCATAAATGAATTAAATAACCCCTCCTCCAAATCTGGCCATACAATTCATCCAAACATTTTATCTCATAATGTTCGATTTCCTTTTATTTTTTATTAGTTGGTTTTGCCATAGAAGCAAAAAAACCAACATTACTTCCCCGAACCTTCCCCCTAAAGAAAAGAAGGGAAGCCTTCTCAATTTTTCACATCCTTAAATTTTTCCAAAACATGACCAACTTTTAGCTCTTCTACGAAATGAGCAAATTTATGCAGACATACGTAAAGGGGTTTCGCAGTTCAATAGCCCATCTAAAGAAAATTCTAACAATTTCATAAAACTTTCATTACTCAAAGCAAGTATTTGGATCTTTTTATAACTTTGAAAAAAAAAAATACAATAAAATGAAACAATTTAACGTGTTTTTAACTACAGTATTTTGAAAATGAGTTTATGCTGTGTTAGGGGTGTATGGGTCCCCAAAATGTTGAAAAAAAAATGGGAGGTATAGTATAAATATGTGACTTATTGTTTTATACGTACTCGAGTACAATGAATACGACTATTAACTTATTTTTCATTTTTCACAATTTCACAAACTCCCTTATTACCCCCTTCAATTACCTAAATTAGGTAATATTTCATGTTAATTTAAATTGCGATTAATTACATTCGCGTGACACGCCGTAATTACTAATTTCCAAGTGCCCCTAATGGTAGGTTAAAGCAATCCAAATTTTCTCAACCACTCACAACCCTTAATATGACGAGTAGGATATCGTTATATGGATATTTAGAGGTATCGATTCTTCTTATAAGTTTATTTTTCATTTCCCATTCTTTTCAATTTTCTTAACCCCCCCCCCTCCCCCGATAACTAAAATCAATAACATTCCTATTCAATTCAGGTATACTAATAATAATAATAATATCACAGTTCTCAAGTTGTTTTTCAGATCTTGATTTAACCCCCTTCCCCTTCCCTGCTTTCCCCTTAACGTGTGTTATAATACTTATATCAAATTTTTAATTTTATGCATTCACTAGATAACTGATAACGAGTACTTATAGCCAATTGGTGATCAGTGGTACAACTAGTGGAGGGGAAAAATTCCCCGGCCGGCAAGTTTTAAGGGGGTGGCAAATTTTAATTAAAAATTTTAATTTTACCTTAGCACGAAAAAATACATATTTTAAATACATATGTGATATATTCCTTTTTGTCGCATTTATTTTCTGAATAAGTAGGTGAAGGAGGGGGAGAGATAAATGGCTCATAGAAAAATAAATAAATAACAAATTAGCAACACGATACTAATTTCTTCGCGATGGAAAATTTCTCGCTATACGCCCCTGTTGGAGATCGATCATTGACTTCATATAGTACATGGACAGCTGACCCTTGTGGTAAGCTTTAAAATGCGAATTTTACAAATAAAGTATAGCATGGTAATGATTTCAGACAGCCAATCAAATGCGAATATTCCATCTGGGCAAGCGCAGTGGCGATTTTGATCCATATTTTTTATTTTCAAATTCAGTTCGAATTTGCGATGGAAATAGCAGGCCATGTTTATGAAGTAAATGAAATGGTATTGAACCATCTGAATCCACTTCCCCACCCATCCTCTGAAAAATTATAACACTTCGTTAAATTTGAAGCTAAACTCTTGAGTATAATTATTTTAACGAATAAAATTATTCATAATAAAAATATTAATATTTCTGCAATGAGGAGGGTTGTCTCCGAGTACGGGATGTTGCAGGCACTGGGGCGGAGGAGGGATTGGGAACTAATTTGAATTTAGCTTAAGCTATTTTTGTCAATTTAGTTTGTTGTCATTCTATTAGAACTTTATTACAGGTATAGGTAAAAGGTATCCTCGTAATTGGCCTATAAAGGCTGTGAAGGGGGCACTCATATATTTATAAATAAATAAATAAATATATATATATTTTTTTTAAACTAGAGAAATGCTGGTAGTTGAAAAAATCCCTTTCTCCTTCCCAACTCACAACACTACACACTTACCCTTTCATTAGTTCAAAAAATCACGAAAATAATATTTTTTGAAAATTTCAAAATTTTAGATTTTATTAATATCGCGATATGAAGAATGCTCAAAATACACCATTCATAAAAAACTCTAACTCCTCCAAACCCGAAATCCAATACATTTTAGAAAATGATTTCACTCGTATACTCCACTTACTGAATTTCCTCCACTCAACCGTCTTATACCCACCCCGCCTCTCGTCAGTGCTGTACATGGCGTCAATTTATATAAAAAAAAATTGACATCTGAAATTTTTTGAAATAATAAATTTGATGTTATTAAAATTTTGAAATTTTTTCTAATCATACTAATGAATGAAAACACTAATTTTTCCAATTTTAAAAATTCCAGAAAATTAATGATAATTTTGAAATACCGAAAAAATAATTTTTCAACTTTCAAAAAATTTTGGAATCCCTGAAAAAATTTGAAAATTTTTCGAGCTTTCGAAATTTCGTTCATTTAACGAATGAAAACCTAAAAAAAAAATTACATTTTGAATTTCCAAACTGGTCATAGTTAGTCCGGCTACCAGAGCCAGCAAAGTATTGTTTTCAAATACCGAAAAATTTCGCCAATTTGATTTTCTGTCGACGCTGAAATCATCGATAACACACCCAATGAATTCTGACAACATCGCATCAATTACACGAAGGGTACGATAAGAGGAATACGATTACCATTATCACATACTTGTATACAATTCGTCGTATAAAAGTAGGTCGAGTGATGTTTGTGGTGTTGAGTTTTTTTTTTTCGGTGTGCGTAATACAACATGAACGGTTAGGCTTCACGACCTACTTCTCTCCCCTCCGCTATCTTGGCTATATTGGACGAAATGCGTAATTACAAAGCATTCTTCGATTCGTAAAGTAACAGAGCAACAGAGCTACAGAGTCAGAGCTTCTTTTCATTTTGCGACGCAATTCTATAACAGCGCGTGCAACTTTTAATACCGTTAAAACTGAAAACCGCCTCCTACTCGAAATATTGTAATACGTTTTAACGCTGCTGCGACCTCCAGCACAACTGAAATTAGGTCAACGAATGCGCGCGCGCTTCTACCGCTGTGCTCGGACTAGCGCTCGCTATTTTATAGCCCGAGCTAACGAAATCGTGTATACGTTGACCGCGTGCACCCGTCGCCCTGCAATCGCAATATTTTTTTCGTTTGTTTGAAAGTTTCCCAACATGTTTACACATCCGAAGGCAGCCTACGAGTACCGAATTTATCGCGTAATCGTGTGCCAACAGTTGTACAATAAAAACACCCCCGTAAAGAGCATCGCACGCTAAAAAAAACTTCTCCCAACAGCCACTCGAAGAATGTATGTGGGTTATCCGAAGCCTATGTAATGCGTAATTTTATCGATTCTACGCGCGTAAAATTTTTTACGTAAATTACGAAACTCGAATCATTATCGTGATTACGCTACCAACAATTCGCCGACCATTCCCCTCGGCTCGTTTTAATAAGCGGGCATATTTTTCGACATGCCCGCGTGCTCATCGTGACAGCGCGATGTTTGAAATTTTTAGAAGGCACGAATGGAATGAAACGAGCTGACACCGAACGCGCGCCTTTTTCTACGTCGAGTCAAAAAGTTAAATCGTTCGAATTCTTATCGCAAAACGGAAGGTTAAAGTGGTAGAGATAAATTTTAAGCCACGTAGGCACGAATTCGTATCGTCGACCAAGTTTGAAAACAACGCGATATTATCGATTTTATCGAAACGCCGTTTCGTTTTCTATAACGGTATTCTGGCAGGTACCTATCTGAACTTTACCAAATTAAATTTTCAATTATTCCTTATCGTCTGTATCACCGTTATTACCAATCGAGACACAATAATCGACCTGCAATAAGTATCATTCAAAATTTTCCATTCATCGAATTCTCATTCGTTTTCAATTTGAGAAATTTTATATTTTACTTTTTTCACTCACGAGCAGTGCTCTAGAATGATTGATTTTTATCCTCCAAGAATAATTGGGAAGACGAATGCATTATGTAGGGCTAACTGTTAGTCTGTTGGCCATTCACAACTCAGGTAATAATTTACTTCCAATTTTTACCATTCAGAGCCCCATAGGTTTCAAAAAATACAAATTTTAATCATTGCTCTCAATTTTAGGATTTAATGTGACACGCTTTGAGTATCCCTGAAAGGTAAAAATAAGTCATACTTTATCGCTAGATTCTTGAAAACCTAAAATCAAGCCTATATCAAGTGTTTGTCTCTTAGATTTTATATTAATAAATTATGAATAATTTTCAAAAAAAAAAAATCCATGTACATACGTATGAAGTTTTTTGAGAAGATTATTTTTATTTTATTTTATTTGAATAATTCATTTGTATAAAAACGACTAAGAATTTACAACAAAAATAAAAAAATTTTAATAAAAATAAATTTTTTTTGGTACTTCCAGCCCTTGTGCGTGATATTCGTGCGAGCGGGGTGGGGGGAATTATTAATAATTCGAGAACAAGGCAAATAAGCCGACTAAATGTAAATAAAGAGAAAAAGGTTTCAGATTTCTCTGCATTTAAAAAAAAAATACAATTTTTTTTTGTAGTTCCATTAGCAAAATTTTGAAATTGCTTAAAATAATATCTTATTTTTTTTGGCAATAATTAGAATAAATTTTAGGACTTAAATTTTTGCACAGTGAGGGCACAGTTGGGACTAAATTTAATCTATTCGCTAATAAATAATAATTGATAAAATATTATCACAAAATCAATTTGATTTTATTTCAAAAAATTAGTTATTTCATCGCCAAAGAATCATTTTTTTCTCACCAAAAAATAAAATCATCCGACAAGAAGTAAGTTCTCAATTTTATACACTTTTTAGCTGAGTTTTTGAGTTGAAAACGAAAGCGATTACAGCCTACCTGATTTGGGAAGGGGTCGGGGGAATAAATTTTTATTTAAATTTATATTAACTATATAATTCCTTATTTTAAAATTGAATATAAATAAAAAAAATTTTAATTAAATAAACTAACCTAAAAAAAAATTCATTAAATTTATAATAATTATACCTAATATTAAATCTTTCAAATATCTTCTCATTTTAGGCCGTTTAGACCATTTGTAATCATCTGACAAATGTCCAACTTTTTGGTACACATTTTGCATTTTTTTTCTCCCGGCGTAGCGTCGCTCAAAATTTGGTGAAAGAGTCTTCTTAAATATGCAACAAAACTACTTTTTTGTTTTTTCGATAAATCTCAAAATGGCGGATTACTCAAATTTTGAGGGGGGCTGGAGAAGGGCCATATGGCTCAAATTTTTATTTTTTGATCTCATATGAAAGAACGAGTCACGGACACCAACATATCTAAATTTTTGCATTTTGAAGGAACTTAGAGCAAAAAATGACTTTTTGAGGAAGTGATGAGCCATGAGATTTTTTGAATCTTCCATATCTCTTCATTAAATCAATCGCGAAAAGAGCCCAATAAATTGTGCTACTAAGGAGTTGCAGTATAATGAAGGCCCCGACGGATTCTTCCTTATATTTTGGGAAAGAAGTACTCGTTTTTATTCTTTACTTGCTCGAGGACAGGAACGCAGGATCCAGAATTCACCTCGCGATAAAATAATGTTTGTGCTTAATTTTTTTTTCTCAAATGCAAATTATAATAAACATTTGAGAAAAAAATTGAAAAAAAATCTAACTATCGTATAATCTCTCAGAAACCCGGGCACCGGGCAAATCTACCCCCTCTGCTCCTCGCTATCTCCATCGATTGCTAATGATTATTCTTACGATTTTATTCTATGGATGTTTTTAGAATAACTGATCACTCTTGAAGTAGTAGAAATTATACGTATGGAAGGAAGTATCAATACTGCAAAATGTTGGCAATAAAATTCGCCTACTCTGCGGAAACGATATAATTTTCAATAAATAATGGAGAATTTTTTGGGCATAATATGTTTAAAGATAAATTAGCATATTCTGACGTCAACATTGATCAGCAAAGACAAAGAGGCAGAAGTCATCATATTTTTTGTTTCAGAATGAAAACATAACTAGCCAGTAGCCATTGTAACTGGACAAGGCATGTAAAAAAAATAATAAAATGTTTATAACTGACGATTGTCAAATTTTTTAGAAACAAAATCAATTGTATCTGAATTGATGAATTTTAGGCAATAAAGTTACTCATTTCTGGGTATGAAATGAGCAATTTGGAAAGTAAATAGATGTAAATATTCTGAGTATATGAATATAACCAACATAATATAATCTCAAAACCAACTACTTCTTTTTCTTGAGATAAAATTTAAGTCACTTTCGTGATGCCTCCTAATAGCTAAAATGGTATGAAGATGTGATAAATTTTCCACATAAAGTTTTTGCATTAGAGTAGCATATTGACTAACGTGAACACTGAGCAGTATTCTGAAAAAAATCGAAGAATTATTCGAGTAAATAAAACAATCGACCCGTAGGTAATCAATCGATAGCACGTTTACATTGGTCAAATTTTCGAAAATTAAGAAAGTACCAATTTTTTCGACTCCAAATATCAGGTGAGCGCGACGATAAATTTTAAAAGGACTAAAAATAAACCGAAAATAAAGAGTATAATTAATGGGCGTGATGTCATTTGAAAACTGTTCATTTTGTCCGTGACCTCATCATTATACCGAGAACACACATACGACACTCGAGCGTATATAGAACAACGAACTATCCGATTCCATCATGGTTGCCGTTCGAGGAACACTTCATACCGTGAAAAATAAAGAAAACCTAATTGACGATTGTTAGATTGATTTGCTTAATGTGTTTACACCATGGCCAAATACAAAACGAGTAGTGTACAATGTACATATATCCTTTCTTGGCCACCGATACGCCACATGGTTCACTCTTTAAAAATCCTCACCTTTTAAGCTTTCAAGAAAATCATAAAATTTTCTAAATTTTGAAGCTGAATATTTAACAGCTTTCAAAGTAAATATTAATCATTTCACCCTAATTTTTCTTCTCACTATTTCGAAAAATTTTCAACTTTTGTATAAATTTTTCATAAAATTCATATCTTTTTCCAATTCTCCTCCCTTCCTCTCACAAGTTATACCTTTGTACCTAACTTATATCAATTTTAATAGGGTTAAAAGTTTTGTATCCAATCCGTACCAAAAAACTCATACAAGAATAAATAAGTACAAGTCCATTTGGGGAGACATTTCGCTCCATGGATTCTGCGCCACATGGTTTTTACACTTTCAAACTGTTTTTCACGTACGCACTGTCAAATTTTTTGATTGGTCGATCGCATAGTGGACTAGATTGACAAAAAACCCGCGCATTAGACAAAAAATGAAGTTGTAGTAGGCGAATTGCTTTCCGGCAAAGTCGATAGTCGACATGTCCAGAATGTAAGAAACGATACATAGTAAGCGATTTACCCCCACTACGACCGCTGGAACGCGTACCAAAATCCACCTCCTACACATTCTTAACAGTTAGCATTTTTGTTTACATTTGATTATTTCATTAGAATTTTTCATTTCTCATTGAAAAAAATACGAATGAAGATAAAGGTAATTACACAAAGTTATGGGTTTTTTCATTTTCGAGAAAAAAATTTCAAGTACCTAATAATGAACATTTGCTGTTTGAATGAATAATTGCGTAACTTTGAAAGAGTCTAAATTATGGCTCCAACTTGATCCAAAAAATCAACCACAAGACATTGTATGTTCAAGGGTATACGAAAGAATCCCTATGAATACGTTTGCTAATATCTGCTAATTTAAGATTCATTTCGTATAAAGTGACATAATTGCACAAATCGTTGGTTCATTAAAATCACTTATTTCAAATGATATAACTTCAACTGTTTTAATTTTTTTTTTTTTAATCAAGTTTAATAAATTTTGAACGATAAGTTTGATAAATTCTTGTACTTGAAGTATGGTAAAACACCTTTCCTGTAAATAGTAAGATTATATTTCAATTCTGTAATGTGGGTGATCAGTGTAACTGTAGTAACTTCAACTCATAGCACGTTTATACAGATTTAAAAATTTTTTTCAACAATTTCCTTCCTTGTATACATAATTACCTATATACATATAAAATTTTTTTATTGCTAAAAATAAGACCTAATTTGAGTTCCCTAATTCAAAAAAAAAAAAAAAAAAAAAAAAATTGAATACATAGAATGATTTAGTCCAATTTTTCAACATTTCAGCTAATTATCTTGAATTTTAAGTTCAAGGCATTATTTCTGCCATATTAATTAATTATTTTTTATATTTAAAATAATTAAATTTTCATCAAATGAATGATTTTTTTTTTTTTCCCTTTTTATTATACTGGGCGTGTATAATTGCCAGGATTGTTACGCCCAGTGTAGAGAGTTTAATTTATATTTGGTTTTTATATTTTATTTTGTGTATGAAGGATAGGATTTTTTTTAATTCGTCTGGGTTGTCTGGTATGTTAGTTGTTTGGATGTTTAGATTGTCACGGGTTTGTTTGATATTGGGGCATTCAAAAAGGAGGTGTGTGACTGAAACTTGTTCGGTGTTACAAAATTCACATAAGGGTTTAGGGGCTTTTTGAAAGAGGTGGTTATGGGTAAATTTTGTATGTCCAATTCGGAGTCTAGTAATTATTATTTCCTCTGAACGATTTAGCTGAGATAAATTTTTCCAAGGTTTTATAGATTTTTTGTGTCGAAAAAGTTTGTTTTGGGTTTTTGTTGTCCAGTTGTCTTGCCAATTTGAGAGTTCAATTTTAGTGAAAAGATTTTTTATATCTTGGATTGATGTAATATCGATAGGGGAAAATTGGGTGGCGGATTTTGCGTAATTATCTACTTCTTCATTACCAGTAATTCCTACATGGCTTGGTATATACATGAATTTAATGCTAAAATTTAGTGTTTTAAGGAGATGTAGTTGATAATGTATGTTAAGAACTATTGGATCAATTGAGAATTTGTTTTGAATGGTTGTTAGGGCGCTTAGAGAATCGGTTTGGATTAAAAATTTATTGTTGTCTGAAGCAAGAGAGGGTAAGGTTAATAGACAATGTAGGATTGCTGTAATTTCTGCCGTATAAATTGAGGAGTGTTTATGAATTTTGAAGTTCTTTATTCTTCGGTTAACGGAAAAAGCATATCCAACATAGTCTGTATTATTTTTTGAGCCGTCCGTGAAGCATGGGATATAATCAAAGTAATCGTCTACAATTTCAAGGTAATGTCTCTTGATTATATGATGGGGATAATTTTTTTTTCCGTAGTTTATCATTGATAGATTTATTTCTGGGAGTTCTAACAGCCACTGTGGGAAATTGGGGTTTTTTTCATTAAAGACTAGGACATCAAGGTTATTATTTTTGAAGGTGAATTTATTAATCATTCAATTAAATTTAAAAATTAATGCTCGTTTAGCTGATATTCTTTCAATGATAATATAAATAAAAATAAATGTAAATAAAATTTTTATAAAAGATCCTAAAGAAGAAATATTATTTCATAAAATAAAATAATCTGAATATATAATATATCGTCGAAGTATACCAGTAAATTTTATTATATTAAATTTTATAAATATATTTTATATTATTAATAAAATTTTTATTGATTGAATAGAGTATTATCATTTCCATTGACGACTAAAACTAGAAATGAGATCAAATTTATTTTTCTGGGTTTGTGAACCTATACTTCAACATATATCACGATTTTTTTTTCTTGTTTGAAAATTTGAATATGGTGCCACCTCCCAAGGGATCTGAGAGTAAAAATTCGATCAATAAGTGTTTCTGTGCTTGAAAAATGTATATTTTGATATCCACTGTAATTTCTGACAATTACTTGAGAACCTCCCCCTCTAGGGATTAGAGAGTGAAAATAAGATCAAATTTCTGTTTTTAAGTACTAAAAACATATATTTTGACACCAGTTATGATATTTAAGGATTTTAGAAAATTTGAGTTGGGCACCACCCCCTAGGGGTGAGAGAGTGAAAATGAGATTAAATTTGTGTTTCCGTACACTAAAAACCTATATTTTGACACCCATCATGATTTTTATGCATTTTTCAAAAATTTGAGTTGGGCACCGAACTCCGCTCCTAGGCATCGGAAAATAAAAAGAAGATCAAATTTGTGTTTTTAAGCTCTAAAAACCTATATTTTGACACCCATGATGATTTCTATCCATTGCTTGGAAATTTGGGTTTAGTACAACCCCTCCGGGCCTGAAGTTGAAACTAAGTAAAAAATTGGCCTAGAAACTTCGTATTTCAATTAATTTGTACTCATACTTTTGAAATAAAAGATGATGCGCGGGTTTTTTGTCAATTTGGTCCACTGTGGATCGCTTTATTTATACCTAAAAATACGGTATGGAGTAAGCGAATGAGAGGAAGGGAGGAGAATTAGAAAAAGATATAAAATTGATGAAAAATTAATACCAAAAGGTGAGGATCATTGAAGAATAAACCACGTGGCGCATGGGTGGCGCAGAAAGAATTTACACTATACTAAAACGCGTCGAATGTTTTCACTTCGAAACAATCTAGCATCTGCGTTTTATGAAACGATGTAATCATTTTAAAGAGTCGAATGTCAAAGCCAATTTGTGACGAGACCTTAATACACGCGGATTATGTTAATATACAGGATGTTTTAATTCTTGTTTACAAATTAAACCCTATTAAAAAAAATTTCCAACGTGCTAAATTTGTCTTCCTATCTCGCCACAGTCAACAGATCATACGCGACGATCTACAATCGCAAGTTTACCAAAACATTAATCATCCTACTTTCTCGTCTGTACGACCGAAAAAAACCGAATACGATGAACTTTCATTTCTCATTAACTCACCTACTGTCGCGACTCAACAATAATCACATTTAACCGTCATTTTCGCGCCTCACATACGTTTGGGACACCGCAGCAAGCTTTAAACCAGTTTCGATACGTCGTTCGCGACCTATGCTAATTCCTCATTTATATACACGCCTCGAACGCAACTCTATGCTCTTTTGTTTTCCTACGAAATTTCGTAAAGATTAATTAACGCGCGAAAGCGAACCGGTTGTACTCGAACTTGAATTTCAAAATCGTTACGCCGAACCGGTTACGCGGTTATTTCAGGAACACTTTTTGCACCATTTGTAATTTTAAACCGACGTCATTGCGCCGAGTCGAGAATTTTCGGCTATTAGAAATCGCACGCCATGCGAATTCCATTGTCTACTGTTCCAAGGCGTAGGTGAATTTTTATTTTTATTAATAACGCTATTAATATTTCGCCGGCGTATTACTACTTGCAAATTGTTTGACACCGTTAGTTGTTTATTCCTCGATGGTACAGCGTATAGGTAGCGTAATAAATGATACGAGTACCGAGTGTCTGAAATATCTACAGCAATAAATTAGAAACTTGTTTTTTTCCTCTCTTTTTGAGCTTACGTCTGCGATATATGTTTGCACGGTAGAAAAGAGAATTTACTTATGGTGAAAGTCTTGTAAATGTAGACTCGATCGCGAATTATTTTATTACGTACGCGTCCCGCTCGGTAAATATATGAACGTTTTTGCAACCGAAGAACACCGAATATTTATCAGCTTTCGATGTCTGTCATGGTCTTTTTTTCAAACAGCAGTGGAATCGAGTTACATGAAAAAAGCAATCATCGAGGATATAATTTTCAACAATGAAGTGAAAACATAAAGGAGAAAAATTTCATTAAAACGAATCAAAAAAATTTAATAAAAATATCCGTGATCTCGATTGAACCATCTACAGATAAAGCGTCAAATTTCCTTTTGTAATATGAAATTTTTCACGAGCTGCGGAAATCATATTGAAAATTTTAATTTATTTTATTCTTCGACGTCGAAAAAAGTTTTCAACATTTTTTGTTCGTGATCGAACGAACAGAGAAAAATTAATTTCTTGATAATGTTCATTTATTTTGCATCATTGCTCAATTCTTTAAATCTTTTTTGTCGAAAATAAAATTCACTCGTGTTGGGTTATGCATTTGCTTGAGTTTTTTTGTTTCATTTATTTTTTTAGCTGAGTTTTCAATTAAAAGCGATAGCTATTACAGCCTACCTGATTCTAAAAGAAAGGATAAGGGAGGGAAATCTCATGTTTTTTAAAGATTTACATCAAAATTATGGTTTACTCAAATTTTGAAAGAGGGTGGAGAGCCAGGAAAAAGATATTCATTTTTTGTCTCATTAGAGAGAGTGAGTTGAGAACACCAACATATCCAAATTTCAGTTTGTAAGCACACTTTGAATTGTGTTAGACCAAAAAAACTAAAAATAATTTAATTCAAAATAATAATCAATTTAAATTTAAAATGATGTTTTTTAATATAAATTTTGTTTTTCTTTTTATTATAATTTCTATTTTAGATGCAAAAATGTTGAAATGAATACCCATCTATAAATATTAATAACTTTTTAATTATCTCATTTTCATCAAATTTTTTTATTCTCGTTTGTTCGATCATATTCTGATGAAAATGAACCCCTCTCCTCCTCCCCTACAACATAATATATGAAGGTGAATTTGCATATGTAATAGAATTCTTATCTCTAAAAATCATCATGAGTTTATATTCCATCAAGTATGAACTATTTGAGACTCCGCAAATATTTTTCAAAATTTGATGATCCGGCGTTTCGTATTCATTTTAATTTAAATTCTAGGGGTCACATTATAGTCGGCTACTAATCCCTACATACAAAGTTTTACCTTTTTAAGTCGATATGGTGAAGACATATGGACGATTCATTACACTTCCTGCCGTAATTTCCCCTGGAATAGTCGTATTTTCCTCTAACCTCTTTCAAATTCACTTGATAGACAAAAATTGAAATGTGTTAGTCACTTGTACGTACTTAATCAGATTGCAAAGTAATAGGAAATTCTAAATCTTCATTCTTTCCACCACGTTTTGATGACAATAACCCCTCTTTCACCCCTCCATCATTACTTACGCAGTTCAGTTGGGAAACAGTATACTTCTCATCCATAATAATGATCATATCGGATCATTTTTATTTATTATGCACTATTTGAAGCTCCTCAAACTATCCTCAAATTATTGGTTGTATTGTAGTCCATACTTCTAACTTCATACACAAAGCTTGAGCTCCTTAGGTCGTTTTGGTAAGGAGATACGGACGATTTATGATATTTGCTGCTAAGATTTCCTCTCCAAAAGTCGTTTTTTGCTCTACCCCTCCCACCTTACAAATTCATAGTGCGGGCTAAAATTGAGATGTGTCGGTTACTTGGGCTCATTTCATTATATGATATAATCAATACATTGATTGCTCTTTCGTTTACACCATCACATTTTGAGATGACGCTTTCCTGAAATTTTTGCCATCAGCCATTTTGAATCCATTTTCACCCAAATTTGAGGGGTCATATCGTGGTCACTGATTAACGACACCATACGAAGTTTGACATTTCCATTTGATTTAGTGAGGAGATACGGTCGATTAAGAAATTTTTATGACTCAGAATTTGAGTACTTTTTTGTATTATTTACGTGAAAAACTTTTCTTCAAAATTTGAGCAATTTTCATTTTTTACACCCCCTCTTCCTCCTCCTCCAGCTACAAACGAGAGAAAAAGCGTATTAATATTGGCCAATTAATTAAAAATTACCTTGAACGCAAAGATATGAAGACCCTTTCCCCACCATCATCTCTCCTTCCTTCGAGTTCTCTCAAAAACCTGAGTTGTTAGAAATTCGGCCTCTTGACTCCTTCCTCTCTTCTGCTCTGATCGTAGTTGATACGAATAAATCTTTGACTCTCGTTCTTCCCGAGAAAAATGTTTTTTTTTTCGAATATTTTTCTCAATTTTTCATCATTTTTTTATGTCTTTTCTTTTTCAATTTTTGACCTTTCCATAGACTTTTGACTTTTTTCCCCCCTGAAAGTTTTTTCTCCATCTTTTTGAATACTGTATATTTATAAATAATTTGCGAATTTTTGTCCTTATTTTTAGGGAAGAATTAAAATCCTTCTTTTTTCTTCATAAATATTTTATTTAAGTAAAAGTAAATTTACAATTTATTTTCTATTCTTATTTTATTTTTTATTTTTTTATAATTATTATTTTTTATATACGTACCATGTACAGCAACAATGGCTAGAGGAACGAGAGTAACTTATATTTAATTCATTAATCCTGTGGACTTTAGAAAAATGAATAATCTAATAATAATTAAATCAAAAATATAAGAATTCCTTCGATATAAATTAAATATAATAATAAATATATTCTGAATTTTTTATCCTTTAATTTTATATATTCTTTTAAATTGAATTTTCAGATTATTTATTTTTTTAATTTAAAAAAATTTTTTATTGAATTATTAACAATAATATTTATAATTATAAATAAATCTATAATTATTTTTTTTATTACAATAATAATGTTTCTATTGACTACTAGGATAAAACTCAGTGTGTTCTTTACTCCAAAATTTTCAGACCCCTTATTATTTTTCGAAGATGATTTAAGCGCCCTCAAAGTAATACCATTTTAGAAAAAGTGATTTTGTTGCGATAAAAAGGTTTCGTGAAACCCAAAACAGGATTCAAAAAATGAGATTTTTTATTCGAATCTAATAAACACCGCGACTCGGAGTAAGCATACGAAGCTAGAGGGTGATCAAGATGCGAGGGCCACCAAAATCACCCCTCACCTCTTTATCCTGTTATCATCACAAAATCTGATCTCTAAATAATTTCTCGATGTGTTAAAAAGTCGATAAAATTGGCAACAAAATTTTCGTGAGCCTTGAAATAACAAAATATAAACCATGAGAGAAAAAAAAATTGAATCTTTCAATATTCGAGTTTTTGAAATTTCCCTTTGAAAAAATCGAAATTTTCAAAGCTTGCGTCTAATATGAGAAAAGTACGTACTTAAATACATGATCCGATGAGCGAGGAATAATTTTCGCGCTTTTTCAATTTCTTCTCGAATGCGATCAAAATATTGAAAAAATTCGCCGAAAAATTTTATAATTAGATTTATTGTGAAAATATTTTACGCTTAAAATTTACATTTTCGGGCGTTCTCAGAAACTCATTTTTGTATTTGTATTTAGTATCTAAAAGCTCAGACTTCAGAAGCCTCTGTTTAGTTGGAAAAAGCCTAAATTCAGCCTATACCGGGCACATAACCAATAAATATCATTTTTTTAAATAAACACAATACTTGGTTTTTGAAAAAATTTTGAAACGGTTCAGATCTCTTGAATTTTAACAAAATTGGTGGTAAATAAAATTTTTTTTTAGTCTTTAGATGACAAAATCCAGTTCTTTCAACAGTAATTACTATAGTTATTTTAGATAATAATTTAAACAACATAAATTTTTTTAATCCTTTTGGAAATGATAATCCAATTTTATATCAACATTTATTTTGATTTTTTGGTCATCCTGAAGTTTATATTTTAATTTTACTAGATTTTGGAATTATATCGCAAATTATAAACCAAGCAACAGAAAAAATTGAAATTTTCAGAAAAATCAATATAATTTATGCTACTTTGAATTATGAACAAATTTTTAATTACTTGAAAATTTTAAAAACTCTGACTACATTTTGGGATTTAAAAATTTAGTTGGAAGTTGAAATTTCTATGATGTCTTCTAGAGGTCATTTAGTCGCTATTATGAATAGCACCCTTCACTTTTTAAAAAATAAAAAAAAAAAAAAAAAGGAAACTTGACTCTTTCTAGCCTACACTTCTCATATGCTTATAATCCTTGGACATCTTTTTTTTTCTTCGCAACACAAAGAATCTCGTGAATAATATGCTTTTGGATACTCAAATTCGTTGAGCATATCATATGTTTGGGGATTCAAAAATTCAAGAACAAAGGATACGAAGAGTACGAAAAAAGTAAGCTTAAAATTTTCAACGAAAACCCCTCTTGACCTTTTCCGTTTTTCGTCGCTTCGAGTCCAGAACAAAAGTGAATCCCTGTCACTTCTCTTCTTACAAAATGACATCTCTTACAGTTTCGCTTTTAAAGTGCCATCTCAGCTTCGCAGCTTCTATCCTAGAAACGTGGCAGAACTGTCGACTTCATTTATTTTTAAAATTTTTTTTATTTACGAATGAAATTCAACCTCAAGATTTAGATTCATCGCCATTATAACATGTTCGCGTCGCAATTAAATTAATTTTCCACTTGGAAACAACGAACGTGTCGTATAGAATTCAGACGAGAAGCTCTCGCGATCTTAGCGTTCGAAATATTTCGCTATACTCGGGTTAAAGCGTATTAAAAATTTACATAGTAAAATCTTGATTTCATATAGTCACCGGTGCGAATCAACTTTAAATGAAAACTTTCCGTGTAAGTCATACCTGGCATCGCGTGACTACCGGTGAACCAAATACGTAAACCGTTCTTCGTACATATAAAGTTTCACGCGAACTCGAAAGACAAAGAAAACACTCCGTTGTAGCCAGCGTACAAACATTTCTAAAGATACGTTCAACTTGTAACGACATTGCGAGCATGGTCGAAGGCAAGACGAGAAAATGTGTACCTAGTACGTGAAAAATTATTAAATCTGTTTTAAGAATTTGGCCCACAAACTCAACCTCGTTGCGGTACCAGTATTTGGCAGAGTTGCAATTTTCGCGTTATTTTTACCGTATTTATGGAAAGCTCGAAATTTTCGAGTAACTAGGGCTAGCGTTGATTTTACGCCGGTTCGAACAGGCATACCTTTGTTTATGGCAATGTCGAAAAAGATCATTGCACTCGGGTCGACGATCGAATAATGGACGGCATTTGCCATCGCAAATGGCTCGACGCTCTCGATAAGCCGGTAATTATCAATTACCTAGCTGTAGGTGGTATACACGCTACAGATTATCTTGGATGGTTGTAATAACCGCGACGCGAGTTAATACAATTCGCCCTTTCGGAATAAATGCTTTTCTCATCGTCGACGATTCGATTTGTGATTAGAAGCGAACGAAGACCAAAGACTAGGACGTTTTTTTTCGTTGCGTTTGTATAGAAAATGCAGTCGCGAACGCGGAATCACCGAGCAATGTAATTACCTTCCTCTTACCTCTCGTATTTTACAACAGCACCTCCATTTGCTCCGAAAAGCCGCTCTGCGAGATAGGATATTGACCGCAAGGTTGTACAAAACGAGCACCGATTGAACAAGGAGAAGGGGGCAACGGGTATAATAAATGCATCGCGTTATTTATTGCAACCGATGCACGTGTATTCCGAATACCGGTGAACCTGAACTGTAACAAGAACAAAAACTCGTGAAATCGTGTTTACCTTTTGTTCGGAAAATACGATGGTATGGTGAACCTGCGTCGATGGTCATATTCGTGCGCGTCCGTGATGTTTAAAAAATTACTTATTACTGTCATTCAAGCCACCAATTAGCCGTGATTAATGTATATATTGCGGTTAAGCGAGCATTGAAATTATAGATCAATGGTCTCGCAGTATTTTTATGCATTACTATGTATCTGTTTACTTCAGTTTACCAGTGAAAAATAACGATTGGATTTCGCTAGCTCGTGGAATCGTA
This sequence comes from Phenacoccus solenopsis, assembly GCA_009761765.1. Classification (NCBI taxonomy): domain Eukaryota; kingdom Metazoa; phylum Arthropoda; class Insecta; order Hemiptera; family Pseudococcidae; genus Phenacoccus; species Phenacoccus solenopsis. The sequence goes on along the minus strand of CM019755.1, from coordinate 19,404,411 downwards.
ATAAAGATACGTTGTATGTGCTTGAGACCCAATATACAACCCTATAGAAAAAATTAGGACTCGTGAAGAGAGACGAGATGAATAGGTAACCCTGCTCCAACAAAGGAACCAAGTGCGAAAAAATCGATTTTTACCTGAGTTCTTAACATAAAAACGACAGCTATTACAGCCTACCTGATTGGGAGAGGGGGTCGGGGGAAGTTGAGTTCTTCAAATATTAGCGTTTTAGACCATTTGTAATCACGTGGCAAATATCGAACTTTTTGGTGCATATATTTGTTTCCCTACAAGGCGTAGCGCCAGCGGGTACTCATGAAATTCGCCCGAAACTTGGTGAGAGACTATTAAAAATGCAAAAATAGGTACTTTTAGCTGAGTTTCCAACTTAAAAACGATAGCTATTACAGCCTACCTGATTAGGAAGGGAGGGTTGGGGAGGGTAGAATCTTAAATCTTGGCATTTCAGACTATTTGTAATCATCTGGTAAATGACCAGCTTACTGGTATACATACATCCCTCCTCGCATAGCGCTGGCAAGTATTACCCTGCGGGAATCTCTTCTACCTCACACGACACCACTTGCCCAGAAACTGCTTGTGACATTATTCCAGCCAACCAGGGGCACCTTGGCAACCAGCCTACATCTCCTCTGGTTTTTCCTTAGGCGGGTGTGCGCCCCCACTCAAGTTCCACATCGGAAGTTCAGCCATCGCTTCATCCTTCCTTCTGGCATTATACTCGCCTCTGGTGGGTTTCATATCATCGGCCTTATCTGTGCTATGCGCATATCTTCACAGTGAGCTGATACCCACCACCTCTTACTTCGGGAGTTCTATGTCCTGGGTGCTTGATTCTTGACCTTTACCTTTTCGGAGTATGGTGGTCGCCTGCACCTTAGGGACCTACTTCTGTCTGCTTCATCCCGCCTCACTCTAAGTCGTGAAGCAAGGTAGGGGCGGTCCACAATTAGTTCGATACCTCGGCCATCGGATCTGCTGAACGTAGCCCCAGAATGCTTGTTATCAGCTAAGTATTTCCTTGGAGTACAAGAGCACCCCAATTTATTATAATAGTTATAGAACTCTTCGAAAACAGAATTTTTCGCAAAACGTCTTGTTCTTTTAGCGTGATAAATAGTCGACTGTAATGAAGTCATAATAATGATGTTTGCCTATTCAAAATATTGAAGGGGCTTAGATTTAACTTTTTTAAAAATTTAATTCATTAATAAATTTCAATATTATTTTCTAATGATTTATCAATTTATTTATAAATAATTGTTTAATAAATTATATAAATAATTTTTTTTTAAAAACTAATTTTTCTTTTAATTATAATTGAAAATAAATTCTCGTGACCTATTGATGATGAAAATATGGAAGTTGGGTCAGCATGTAGAATATATCATATATACTATTATTGGTTAAAATATTGTGCATGTAAGGAAGGGAGGGGGAGGGGAAAGATTCTGAATTAAGTGCAAAAATGTATGTGGAAAAAATTCGTTTTTTTTTTCAATTTTTATGAAGGATAACTTTCGAAAATATCCATCAAGTACCACATTTAAAAATTACTAATTGGCTATAAAATGATGCAATCGAAGCCGAAAACTTGATTTTTATTGGATTTATTACCGAAAATGTTCAGGTACTTCATCTGCTGTTTTTCAATACAACAAAATATAATTGCTGTTTCCAATAAATAAAAAATTTAATGCTCAACATTCGAAAAATTAACAGTTTTGATCTTGAAAACATATTTAGAGGCTAAACACATATATGTATTTGGATTATTATTCAATGAAAAAAACTAAAAATAAAAATAAATCAGCGACTACTCTGCAAAAGTGCGAACAAGGTTCTGCGAATTGGACAAATGTAGTTGCACGCGTTAACACGTGCACATACTCGTCTGTATGTCATAATACGATGTAGGATGGTTGCGCATTATAGGGTGAAAACTTGGTGAGAGACTCGTATTAGAAATGCAACAAAAGTACTATTTTGTTTTTTCGATACATCTCAATACGGCGAATCACTCAAATTCTGATAAGGAGTGAAAAAGTTAAAATTGGCTCAAAATTTTAGTTTTTGATGTCATATGAAAGAGCGAGTCATTGATGCTCATATATCCAAATTTCAGCTTCTAAAGTGTATTTTAAGTGGAGTTAGGGCAATAAACATCTTTTTGAGGGAATTTTGAGTCATGAAATTTCTTGAATCTTCCATCTCTCTTCACCAAATCAACCTAGAAAATTCAAACTTTGCGTGTGGGGTTAGTTAGTGACCAAAATATGACTTCTTGAATTCACATCCAAATGGATTCAAAATGACGGATTATTGAAATTTGAATAGAGGTTGAGGAGCCTCAAATTAGTAAAAATGTAATTAATATGAACTAATATGATTACTGGGGATAAGAAGTGTATAATAACCCCAATTCACTTTCATATTATGCTACTGGAGAAAAGAAGGGGGTTATCGACCTCAAAATGTGATGGAGTACACCAAAGTTCGAAAATTTTTTATTGCAGGGTTATATGATAAAATGAGCTTAAGTTTACCTTCTTCTGATTTTAGCTTTCCAAGTGAATTTGGAGGGGCGATGGCGTCACGAAGTCGACCTAGAAAGATCAACCTTCGTATGTAGTGTTAGTTGATGACCAGAATATGACCTCTTGAATTTAGGCCAAAATGATTCTAAAATGAAAATAAGTTTAAACATTTTAATTTATTTAATTATTTTTCATAGATTTAATTCATTAATAATATTTTTTATAAATGGTTTACCATATCATTTTTATAAAAATCGAAACATAATTTTTAATTTCTTTATCGTAAAAATTTGAAGATAATTTGAGGAGCCTCAAGTAGTTATAATTATTGCATGGTAAGAAATACTGTAATTGTTCTAAAGGGCATAGGAGGATAAGAATGGCGAATCAGGCCCGGAGCCCAGTTTTGATGAAACTTGGGTGGTAGGTAGGTACCCTTTACAAACTTTCATAGCCAAAGTTTCAGACCCCCCGCCCCCCTCGTTTTTGAGAAATTAATTTTTAATTGAAAAGCTAATTCGAATTTTTTTGTTCACTCAATAGTTGACTGATTTTATTGAAAATATAGTATGTTGTACTATTCCATAGCGGGTCTCTTGGAAAAAATCAGTAACCCTACCATGATTTTACCCGCCCCTCAAGACCATTTTTTAAATTTATTTAATTTTTTTAACCCTGATAATGCTTCGGCACAATTATGAAATTGATATTTTTAGATGCCCCCTTGACCCTCAAACTACGCGAAATTTTTTCAGATTTTTCACTCGGGTACGCCATATAAGTTTGTAAAAATTTGAAATTAAGAAGTCATTATAGTTCATGAGTAATACTTAAAAGCATTCATTTAACCCACTAAAACTAAATTGCAATTTTTAAGTGAATTTCATCAAAAATACGTGATTTTTTCAAGTTTTCTCCCCCTTTGACCTTCTCTGCCGAGCTTTTTGGCAGCACTTGAAGGCTGGCAGACCTGCACATTCTGATTCAGCGCAAAAAATCCTGTAATTTGACGCCAATTTCAACTTTCAGTATTTTCAGCCGAAAGTTCATGAAAATTGTGAACTTTGAACTTTCGCTGTGCTGAAAAGCAGCAGCTGGGGATCGGCAGCCCGGTAATTTTCGAAGTAAGGGTACATATACTAACTTTTGGGACCGGTTCCAGCTTTCAGTTATTTCGGCACATTTTCGACAGGTTCGCCTTTTAGACTATACCAACGTGAACCATTATCAGTTTTAGCCATTTTTCAATATGGCGTACCCGAGTGAAAAATCTGAAAAAATTTCACGTGGTTTGGTGGTCAAGTTTCATAACTGTGCCAAAGCATTATCGGGTTTAAAAAAATTAAATAAAGTTAAAAAATGCTCTTGGGGGGAGGGTAAAATCATGGTGGAGGTTGCTGATTTTTTCCAAGAGACCCACTATGGAATAGTACAACATACTATATTTTCAATAAAATCAGTAAACTATTGCGTGAAAGGAAAATTTGAATTGGTTTTTCAATTAAAAATTAATTTCTCAAAAACGAGGGGGGCGGGGGTCTGAAATTTTCACCATGAAAGTTTCTAAAAGGTATCTGCCTACCATCGAAGTTTCATCGAAATTGGGCTCCGGGCCTGATTCGGCCATTCTTATTTTCCTATGCCCTCTAAATTCTTGAGTAGTTCAGGCAGGGATAGGGTAGGAGTTTTCAGACCAGGTACTGAATAGTTTGTAGTCATGAAGGGCTTAGCAACGTTATTTTCAAACCTGAACAAGCCCAAGTTAAAAACTCACCTTTAGTAATGCAGCATGTCTGCTTACTTTTTTTTTTAAGTTGCATTCTCGCCCTCTTATGTACCATGAATTATTTATAATGCGTGATAGGCTAGATAAAATTTTCACAAATTTTTAATCAAAAATTTAAATTGAGGAATTATCGAGCTTCCTGATTTGTTTGTGGATTGAATGAATAAATAATCAGAAAAAATCTGAAATTTAGCCCTCTTCGGCTTTCCGGCTGCGTAGCAGCACACTGACCACTTGATCAGGGACTGAGTTGTATTCTTTTTGAGAATCTTTCCACGGAAAAAACCCGATGTTTCGATAGCTCCGAAAAAATACTTAGTTGTCAAATGTTAATCTTTTGAGAGTCTCACACCCCTAATCGATCACACTTGGGAGTTGAGATCGTAGCATATTACATCTTACGGCTTCGCCGAGTTCATTTCTTACGCGTTATTTTTCACTCACTCTTGGAATGAAAAAAAGCTAATTCTACGCTTTTCTGGCCATCAAAAATGTACACTATACAATCACGTGGACAAATAAAAACTACACGTTTTAAATGAAAGAATATTCGATTTTAAATCTTTAGTCAGCTGTCAGCTCGTCTGCCGATGAAGACGTACGGTTGGCGAGTTCGATTTTTAAATTTATCACGCGTACGTTAATTTTGTAAGGGCTTTAGAGAACGATCGCGACGAAATGTTTATTTATATTTTCATTAGCGTAACGAAAATACGCATTCATCATGAGAGCGTACACGTGAAAGTTCGCATAAGCCCGAGGCGTACTAATTAATCGGCGTTTCTTAACGTTACTCCGTACGCAACGCGTTATTTACAATGAAGCAATAAATCTTTAGCTGGCCTTATAATACGCTTAGGTAGTGAAGTTTTTATATCATCTCGCGTATTATAAACGCATATATACTGGTAAGAGTACGATAACTATGGCGAGTTTGGCTCGTACACCGCAGACCTTAATTAATAGAGGTTAACGGCGAATTTTACCGCATAAAAAGCTCCGAGAGGAGCCCATTTTGGCGTTTACGTCGTACAATGGTTTTTTTCCGCCGCTAGTACGAGGTACAAGTACGAGTATGATTATTAGATAGTAATCATTGTTCGTAGTTGGACTCGAGTTTACTGTTGCTAACGGCATGTCGTCTTGTAAGTTGGAAGCGCGGTTGTACGCGCGAGTTCGTTGACCTTTGTGTAGCGGCGTAATGTGCACGTGTTTACGTGGTTAACGTTGCATCGTGTTGATACACACACGTACCATTGCATCGATGGATGTACGAGTACCATTTGAATTTCGTAATAACATAGCTCGTACAATGTATACGAATGACGAAGCCGAAGGGCGATGGTATTCGAAATTCGCGAACCAACTCGTCCAATACGTAATTAAACGGGATCACGCGTGTTTTCTGTCCCCGCGTATTTTTATTCTTCTTTCAAATCACACCGAGTATTTAAATTAAAACATAGTTTACAAATCCTACATGCGCCGCTGGTCACCGCGATGCCTAATTATAATATTATTACGGTTTGGGTAATTGCCGGAAATATATTTAAATGTAGCCGTACAACTCGGATAAGGTATACTGGCATTTACACCGCGCCGCCGCGCCGAAACAACGTCGAAGCGGGAAAAAAGATGTAATGAAACAACCGGCCGCGGCCCCGTCCCTCACAGAAACCATGAAGAAGTTGAATGACCTTTGCTTCAGCATCAGATCGATGTTATTCGCCGCGTACACCTATAAAAAATATTTTAATCTCGGCGAAGAATTAAACGCACAAAACGAATCGAAACGGATGTTTGGAAGATGGGTTTTTTATTGATTTTTTTTTCCATTTCGGGATTCGGCTCGGAAAAAACACACCATCGTTTGCGCAGGCCGCGTAAACCAGCGTTTTAGGTTTTGTTTAATTTCTATGAAAGTCGAACGAGGAATTCGTCGGCGAAATATCGAACGGTTTCGTCCTTTGTATGTGGACAGATCGAGCGAAAAAATTAATTAAATTGTAATTTTGAAATTTATATTTTCACGTTGGTGTGGCTATATTCTGTGCTATCTCTGGTTACCCCTCCCCCCTCCTCCCCAATTTATTACTTCGTTATAATCATTTTGATTATTTTTATTTTATTTTTATATTCTTTTTTTTCTCTTCTCTTTTTGGTGTCGGAGATTTGAGAGCAGGCGCACCACTCGCCCAAATTTGGGTACCCGGTGGCCGTTCAATAATACCGAAAATTTTTAAATATAATATTTTTGAAATATATATTGTTAATTGTCAATTATCTTTCTCTAAAAAAATTATAATTTTCCTATTTTCAAAATTCTACAATTTTCCTTCTTCATTAATAATCTAGTGGACAGATCGAGCGAAAAAATTAATTAAATTGAAATTTTGAATTTATATTTTCATGTTGGTGTGACTATATTCTGTACATCGAGAGAATTCTTGGAATAAAATATTGGGAATTTTCCATCGAACTAAGTCTGCTCGCGCTTTGATTATTCTGCTTGTTTATAATCGGTGCTTTTTTCTTTCATTTTTTTAATTAATGAGAAATTATAAGATTTGAGTATTCGACATTAATTCATTTTTTTTTCTTATATTCATTTGAAACGCATGAGCATATTGTAATTATCTTTAGTTTTAAATTTTTTTTCATTTGATTAGCGGGCATCAGATCTCATGGGCTTTAAAGAAAGGAAAGGTGTCATTCTGGAGGAAGTCTCCGGAAATTAAATCCTTGATCTCTTACTGAAGGAAACCTCCGAAAATTGAATTATTAGTCTCTGGCATTTATTTACAAACATACAAACTGCCATTTTTTGGCTATTATGTCCTTTTTTCAAGAAATTTTCACGTTCATGAATTACAATATCAGCAAGTCGAGCTTTTTTGACTACCTCGGTAGTTATTGCTATGATATGCAATTATGCGTGTAAAATATTCTTTTAAATTTGTAATTTTTCAACATAACTAATGCTCTTTAAATTTTCACGACTTTTTATACGTATGAATGTCTTCTTAGATTTCTTCCATAAAATATTTTGTATGAATTAATTTTTAATTTATTTCACTTGCATTTATGATGGGAAACAGTCATTCAGCGTTTTGTTGTTGTGCTCACTGCAGAGGAGAGCCAGTAATTTAGCATAAAAAAACCGAATAAACGAAAAGAAATAATAATATAAAAAAAAAGTGTAAAAAATATTAATTCTGATAAAATGAAAATTAATAAAAAAAAAGTTGGTCATTTAAAAAAATTTATTTTCAAATAAGTTTATAAATCAAAATATTATAATGATATTTCTAGTCGCTACTTTTTAATTTTTTTTAATCAACAAAAAAAAAAAATTGAAAAAAATAAGCAGCCATGCCACATTATCAGAGCTGAATTTTCAACTAAGGCTTGTTCAGGTTTGCATATAATGACATTTACTTTGTTACGGAGATGAGCGTGGTAACTTGATGTCCTGAACTTGCCCATTTGTCGAAAATTCACTTTGTTATTAAATTAATTATTGTTGAATATTCACTTTTTTGTAAAAAACTATTTTTGTCTAAGAGAGATAAACGTATTTACAATAAAACTATTTAAAAAATTTGTTGAAAATTAATAGTTTCATTTAGCTGTTTTCATGAAAATAAATGCAATTTTATGAGTTGTTATAGATTGTTCTACACCTGACCTGTTACTACTGGTTAATCACTTGTACTCATTTCATCATATGATGCCTCAATGAAAAATTTTCGACATCTCGTGTACTACCACTACATTTTGAGTTCGATTAATCTCTCCTTCCAGAGACGGCGAGAAGGTCTTGAGCATAGAGAATGAACTTGCAACAATTCGCCCTTAAAAATACACGGAAGGCCCTTTTTGTGATTTTTTATTTTATTTTTTAATCTAATTTATAAAAATTTCGCGTCATGTCACAGTGTTTGTAACAAAACTTCTCCGAACTGGCTTGACCAATTCTTACGGAATTTTGTGTGTATATTCAGTACGTCTGAGAGTAGGGCGTAAACTATTTTTCATATCACTAAATTTCAAAATGGCGGATTGGAGGGGGTCTGGAAAAGAAGCAAATTGTTTAAATTTTTTGCTTTTGATCACATATGAAAGAGTGAGTCACGGACACAAACATATCCAAATTTGAGTTTTCTAAGTGTATTTTGAGGGGAGTTAGAGCATAAAACAGCTTTTTGAGGAAGTTTTGAGTCATGAAATTTCTTGCATCTTTTATATCTCCTCACAAAATCAACTCTGAAAGATCAAACTTTGTGTGTGAGGTTCACCACTACGCGTAACGCAGACGAGTATTCATGAAATTCCCTCAAAATTTGGTGATAGACTTTTCTTGAAAATGCAATTTTTGTTTTTTCGAAAAAATTCAAAATGGCGGACCACTCAAATTTTGAGAGAGGTTGGAGAAGGGGCAATATTAGCTACAATTTTTCTTTTTTGACCTCACATGAAAGAATGAGCCATGGACAGTGGACACCAACATACCAAAATTTGAACTTCCTAAGTACATTTTGAGGAAAGTTAGAGCAGAAAACAGTTTTTTCAAAAAGTTTTGAGTCAGGATCAATTCTGAAAGATCAAACTTTGTGTGTGTGGTTAGTTGGTGACCAGAATATAACTTCTTGAACTTGGGTTAAAATAGATCCAAAATGGCGGATTATAAAAATCTGAGTAGAGCTTGAGGAGCCTCAAATTACTGAAAATGTAATTATTATCAACTCATATGATTATTGGTGAGAAGAAATATACTGTATCCCAATTTCACCTCCGTATATGATGTTGGAGGGGAGAAATAGGGGTTAAAAATGTGGTCGGGGTACAAAAGATGTCCAAAAATTTTTTATTGTGGTGTCATATAACAAAATGAGTCCAAGTGTCTAAACTTCCTTGATTTCAGCTTCTCAAGTGCTCTAACCCTACACACAGTTTGACCCTTTCAAGTAGCCAAAGAAATAGAAATAAAATTTTTTTTAAGGTAAAATCTCATTTCAACTTCATACGTATACTGACCTAAGCATGAGTATTTTCATGTAAGTAAAATGCGTTTAATGATCTACATAATCATGGACAACATATCGAACTATGTACCAACTTTTTGGGAAGTCAATATCGATGGCTGCTTGGCTTAACAGAGATTTTTCTCAGTAGATGAAGAAAACCCGACACAGAAAAGCTTCAAATTTTGAAGTGATGCATTTTCCAATAAACAATAGCATGAAAATATTGCACTCGAATCAATTTGCGTATTGTCTAAATTTAGGATATCTTATGTAGGTAATTAGCTGATCTTTAGTGCAGGGTGAAACTCAAGTGGGAGGCGATTTCAGCGTCAGAATCTTCCATGGGATTAGTTCCTTGATTACTTAAATATTGTTAAATCGTACAATTCCACAATAATAATAACAATGGTCTTGCAAATTTATAATAAAATATATTTTTTATTTTTTTAATAATTTTTAATGGTTTAGAAATTTTTAATTTATTTATTTTAAAAACTTTTTATTCATATAGTTTTAAATATTTTTAATCGATGTTTTAATTTGTCAGAATTAATAGATCCATTTTTTAAAATTATGTCTCAAAGTAAATTCATTAATTTCTTGATCATTAAAAAAATGCATACCGCTTAAAACATCCCCACTCCCCATTATTGCGTTTGTAGACAAGCGAAATGTATGTTTTGAAAATAATTCTCAAAGCCACTTTCCTTAATATATCGTGGCTATGGTTTTGTCTGTGGTTACGAATGTCTAATCTGTTTATGTAGTACATTAAACAAATTTTAATTATATGAAAAAATTGAGGAGAGGAGACTGAGATCTCCACAAGGTCGTAGTAACAATTCGTCGTATATTCATTTTCTATTTGTAAGTATAATATCTCACAGCATAAATGAATTAACTGCAATGGAACCCTTAATGTACCACCCCAATTCCCCACTTATGTACTGTAGCAAAAAAATGTTCATACCAAACTTGTACGAAATTTAGTGTGGTACAAAATTGTACTGCACTACTTTTGTTCTATAATGAACCTCGGAGAAGATATAGCGAAAAAATCGTATTTCAGTGGTCCTCCCCTCCTGTCGATTACACTCACCACCTAAGAAAAAGTACACAAAGTACGTAATTAGTGTAGCTATTGGCTTCCTAGTTCCTACGAGAGGCAACAGCTGGTCATATTTTTCAAAAATTGACTATGTCAAAATTTAAGAAGACTTCGTCTCTCCAATAGAGATCTGGTTGAGAAATTCACGGTAGTTTTCTTACTTCGGGGTCAAAATGGATTTCTGAAAAAAAAAGCGAAATCGACGACTAAGTACTAGATAATATTTTCGAATGAATTAATGAATTCTCCCCTCCCAAAAAACCCACATCGCTATTTCATATCGAGGCGACATTGGACGACAAATTCGTATAATTTACACACAATATCGACAACAAGGTAATAGATATTTACTTTCATCTTCTACCACATAACCTTGTACCGTTTTACATTGGGCGACCTTAAACGAGTTAATTGCGTGGCCGTGGCCCCACGCCTCCTTCCACTACTAATTAAATGAAAATTACTCGGTTTTTCTCTCGCCGTCTAATATATACGAGTTGATATGAAGAAATAATTACGTACGAGATAATTCGCGTTGAAATAAACGCAAATCTTTGTGCGCGCTTAGGTCACGCGGTGACCTAAATACGGAATTAAAAAATATATATCCAGCGTCACTGCATAGTATGTACGCGATAAACGTTTAATTTGGTTGTTAACAAGTACTATATGGCTTGTTTACATACGCTGTGGAGTTGAAAAAGAAAAAAAAAACTCAGTTTATGTTTACATCAAGGCGAACAGCTCGTGAGGAGGAAATTTTTACATGTCATCGGTCACAGGTGCCATTAATACTTTACATTGTAGCCGTTATAAATACGGAAATACCTACACGAGAAGGCTTTTAAAATTTTTATCGCGTCAATAGCGAAAAAATATCATTTCTCAGAGGCAGAGGAGGGGACATACGCGAACATGTTGCATTACTTGAGCTCAGTTTTCAATCATGATCTGAAACGTAAAAATATAAACCCCCCTACCTTCCCAAATCAGGTAGGCTAAATAAAAACCACGAAAAATTCCTTCAACCCTTCCACACACAGCTGGAATTATTTAATCACCTGCAATAGACTTGTGAGACTCTGCTAAATACAGCTACAACACGTGCCACTATTTACCTCCAAAACGACATAAACCAAGCTTCCACTCCTACCAACCGAATAGCACAGCTAAACGAAAGGGTGAAAATAATGCCGAGGATTCCACGTCATTATCCTATCTTATGGGGATACAAAATAATTCGATGTTGGTAACGTAACGACATCGAAACAGGTCACTAGGTCATCCTCAGCATCCCTTCAGCAGTGCGTGCTAAATTATAAAATTATACTAGACCACGGCGCAACGGCTTCACCGTTTTATATAACCCCGTTAACTTTATACACGTGTCAGCGATAACGAGAAACGTGAAAATGAAAATTTAATACCTAACAGGCCATTTTTCGTTGGAAAAAAGCTTTCTTTGCCTAAAAATAATAAGCGGCTTCGGTTTCGTTGGGAAAATTACACCGTCGTGAAAATGCTCGTAATCGTATACGCAGGGTCGCCTTCGTACCTGCATATACGCGTAACATCGATCGATAATGTTCTCGCAACCCGATGTACTTATTTAATCCTTTTGAACACGGTAACACGCGAAGGGAAATATAATTATGCGGGTGTTAATTCGTGTTAGTGAACCGGCAAACCAAGCTGGATAATTGCGCACTATCCGACCATTTGAACTTTTTTTTCGCAGTTATATGTTCGTACTTGCAACTCTACTTCCAACTACGTAAAGCGCCACCTATCGAATCGACCTATCATTAAGGGTGAACTCACAATAAACGTGTGTAAATTAAAAATAGCCTTCGAGAAACCACTCTGATTAGAGGGCCAAGTTGACAAATATGTATCACGGGGATTTCAAATTTTAAGAACCCATTTAGGCTTTGATCGGTACATAGATAGGAGGAAATAAGTATGAGAATAATTTTCAACCACTAATGAACCTTCATAAGCGTGATTTATTGCCTGAAAATAAACTGATGCTGCGTATTGGCTAGAGAAAACAGTATTTCTAATTTTTTTTTCATCTTCAAAAAACGAAAGATGAAAGTGAAAAATAGTCACCAAATAACTACAAATGAAAATGATAAGAATATCAAACATCAACATCAATTAACTGTAATCTCTGCTGAAGAAGATATAATGTTTTATAGTCGTAAATTTAAAATTCCTTGAAATTTCCCAAAAATCGATTTTTCAAAAATTTTAATGTTTCTTAAAAAGAGTATTAGTTTTGATGTTTTTTTTTTTTTTATTCAATAAATTTTTTTCCCAATTTTTATGAAAAACAATATACTTTGTAAAATTTTACGTTTTTTCCAAAAATCATCGATAAATGAGTAGTAAAAAGGACGAACGCATGATATAAGTAAACTTGATTTCAGACCTTCAAGGGTCTCTAAAAAATAACATTTTATTACTAAATAATATAAATTAGACATTTCATTACGTAATATGTACTTTGAGAACTCCTGAATGGTGAAAATTGAACATAATGTATAATCATGGATTCTGAAAAGTTGAATTCAACCTTATACTATGCATTCAACACTTGAATTATACATTTATTAATCATTTTCAAAAAACAATGAACTATGAAGTTTTTAAAGAAATTGCCAAATTTTAGAAGCCTCAATTGTACATAAAAATATGGATACATAAATTATTTTCCGTATTTGTACAACAAAATATTAGTATTGGTTGCAAAAAATAGAAAATTATATTCTTTCTTTCTTTTTTTTCGAAAATTAATTTTTTAAATTTCTTATACATTCCAACAAAGGTTGAAAATAACTTTGGAAAATGGAATTTGAAAGAGGTCTGTACGAGTATTCTCATAAATTCAATTCATTATTTAACATCTTTGGATTTTTAATATTAATTAATTTAAATGCTTTTTTTGGAATTTTTTCATTTTTGTGAATTTTGTTTTATTTATTTTCAGCTTTCTTTCATTCTTCAAAATTGTTTAATTTTTTTTTTAATTTATGAAAATTATTTATTTGTTGTTGTTTTTTTTTTTTAGTAACATTTTTTTTCACTATTTATACTGCGATAGCTTAATTTTTAGAAATTTTTTCAATCCTACATTTTTACCCATTTTCCAACACCTTTTTATTGTTCAGGATTTTAAAAATTTTTTATTATTTTAATTTTTACTTACTTACTTTACTTACTTTTATCCATTAACGTGCCGTGTGCTGCAACATAGGCCAGAGGCACGGACAGAAAGGGGGGGTTAAATTTCGTGAAGCAGGTCAGTAGATTGGAGAAATTTGAATAGATTAGCTATTGTGGAAGGATTATTATTGAGAAGAATGTTTAATGCGGGGGGTAGATTAAAGGTGATACGGTTTTGTTTGAATTTTGGACAATCTATGAGAACATGTTTGATAGTGATGGGGCTGGAGCAAACAGAACAGGAAGGTTGAGGTGTTTTGTTGAGAAGGTAGGAATGAGTGAATTTAGAATGGCCTATGCGCAAGCGGCACAGCGCAATTTCTTCTCGTCTGTTGGGTCGGAATGCGGTGGACCAGGGTTCGGTGGTTGGCTTAACTGATTTAAGTTTATTTTCGTTAGATGTTTTTTCCCATACGTCAGACCATTGATGTTTGAGGCGATGTTTAAGGAAGGATTTGAAATCAGCAGAAGAGATGGCTTCGTTTGGTGTAGGTAGTAGTGTTGCGGCTTGTTTAGCAAGGAGGTCTGCTTTTTCGTTACCGGCGATACCTTTATGACTGGGAGTCCAAGCAAAGACTACTTGCATAGGAGGTAAAGTAACAAGAAGGGAAATTATTTCCTTAGCTAATGGGTGCTGCCCATGATCGTTAGGTTTAAGTAGAGAATTGAGGGCACACAGTGAGTCAGAGAGGATAATTGCTCTATCTTTTAGTTCGAGAACTTGCTGTATTGCTAACTTGATGGCATATAGTTCGGCTGAGAGGATAGAATATGAATTCGGTAACGAATAACGAATATCATTAAGCCTATCACAAACGACAGCACAGCCAACGTAGGAGTCGAATTTTGAACCGTCTGTGAATACGTTAACGTAGTTCTGATATTTTGATATCATTTCAATGAAAGCTCCTTGAAATATTTCGTTCGTGGCGAATTTTCCAACTTGAAGGATGGAGAGATCTACTTTGATTTCAAATTCACACCAGGGTGGAAGAACTGAGGGTGACCATTTAAACAGGAGGTGGTAGGTGCGTGCTCATCGATTGTAGTATCATTGTGGCGTAGTGGAGAAAGTGAAATTTCTTCAGGTGACTTGGCTCATCGGAAAGTAGAGCATAGGCTGGTGTGTTTGGTGATGAAGCTAGGTGAATGAGCAGATCACTAATCAGACGTTTTCGGTGTAGATTCAGTGACCACTCTCCGCTTTCATAAAGAAGACTTGTAACTGGCGATGTTCGAAAAGCTCCTGTTGAGAGACGTATTGCTGTGTGATGAATAACATTCAGTTTATTCAAGATGTTGGGTGAAGTGGATGCATATATGGCAGCTCCGTAATCGCATTTTGATCGAATGAGTGTTCTGTAAATATGGAGGAGGGTAGAACGATCTGCTCCATAGTTCGTGTGAGATAGTTTTTTTAATAAATTGAGCTTTTTAAGGCAACTTTGGCGTAAATGATCAACATGTTGGGACCAGTGAAGTTTTTCGTCGAAGATTAGTCCTAGATATTTTATGTTATTGGTATTGGGAATCTGCTTGTTGTCAAGGAAGATTTTGATATCGTGGTTACAGTTGTTTTTTCTACAAAAATGCATCGCAGTAGTTTTAGTAGTGGAGAAGTTTATACCGTTGCGTATTGCCCAGGATTGTAGATTGTTGGCAGTTTCCTGTAGAATTTGTTCGCCAGTGGAGAGATCGGAGCATGGTAGGAATATGGCAAAATCGTCTGCGAAAAGGGAGCATTTTACCGGCGGTTTGACTTCGTTGACCAGATCATTTATGGCTAGATTGAAGAGCGTCGGGCTTAGAACAGAGCCTTGTGGGACACCATTCACAAGTTCTTGTTTATCCGAATTCCACTGACCAAGACGAACAGAGAAGGTGCGATGGGCCAGAAAATTACGAATAAATATAGGTAATTGACAGCGGAATCCTAGTTCATGTAAAGTTTTCAAGATTTTGTGCCTCCAGGCCATGTCGAAAGCTTTGGTACAGTCGAAGAAAACGGCAAGTAAGTGACGACCAGTTGAGAAACAGTCATGTATACAGTTCTGTAGGTAGAGCAGTTGATCCTGGGTCGATCTACCCGCTCGAAAACCGCACTGTTGCATGTTGAGTGAGGATTTTTTTTCGAGTTCCCATTCTGGAATTGATGATTCTTTCACAAACTTTACATAATACAGATGTAAGAGATATTGGGCGATAGCTGTCAAGGAGCAAAGGGTTTTTGTTTGGTTTTAAAAGCGGTATAACGGTGGCAGCTCTCCATAAATCTGGAAAAGTTCCCGAGTTCCAAATACTATTCAAAATCTTCAGTAATGAAGCAATGACTGTATCTGGAGCGTGTTGTAGGAGTAGAATGTGGAAATTATCCGGTCCGACTGCGGCGGGCCTAGTATGCTGGATTGCAGTTTTCAGTTCGTGAATAGTAAAATTTGTGTTATAGGACAGTGGAATTGTTGAAGAAAAATCCAGATGAAGTTGTGAGTTGTTTTTAATGGATTTAAATTCTGGATGGTAGTTCTCATCACTTGATGAATTTGCAAAATGAGTAGCGAAGGAGTTGATAATGCTTTTCGAATCTGTGATTATTTCGTTGTTCAATTTTAAACTGGTAGGAATGTGGAAAGTAGAAGATTTTTCCAATGACCTTATTTTTTGCCACACTTCCTTCATCGGAGTAGAAGTATTTATAGTAGAAATGTAATTTCTCCATGAGGAACGTTTAGCTTGTTTGAGAACCCATCTTGCTTTAGCCCGTAATCTTCTATACTCGACAAAATTTTCCTGTGAAGAGTGCTGTTTAAGTAATTTAAGTGCTTTGCGTCTGTTTCTAATGGCGTCCAAACAATCATTTGACCACCATGGAATAAATTTGAAGTGTTTGTTGTTTGCCGATGTAGTTGTATTAGGTGAGCAAGTTTGAGCGCAAGAGACTAGCTGTTCTGTGAAATTTTCTACCATTGAGTTAGTTGAATCAAAACGATCGAAGTCTGGACAAAATTGAATGCTGCAAAGTAAATTATATTGATCCCAGTCTGTTTTTTTAAAGTTGATACGTTTTTCAAAAACGCCATGTTCAGACTTATAGAGATTTCGATGAATAAGAATAGGAGTATGGTCGCTTCCGGCTAAATCAATATGAGTGTGTACGAATAGAGAACTACTGAGCTGGGGGGAGCAGAAAACTAAATCCAAATTAGACCATGATCTGTGAGAAAAGTTGAAGTGAGTTTTTGTATTAGTGTTTAAAATGGTCAGCTGTTCATCAAGTAGGATGTTTTCCAAAATTTCTCCATTATAGTTTCGTCTTGAGCTACCCCACAGCGGGTTATGTGAGTTGAAATCTCCGGCCAGGATGAAAGGTGCAGGCAGAGAACGGATTATAGAACGAAGATGTTCTTCAGAAATATTTTCTCCGGGTGGAAAATAAGCTGTGCATAGCGTATATGGGTTCTTAGTATAAATTTTTGCAGCAAGAATTTGAAGATTAGTGCGTAATTTTATTTCTTCATGATGAAGATCGGATCTAATGGCAAGTAGAACCCCGCCATGAGCATGGGAATTCGATGGTAGGCGTGTCTGAATGGTATTATACTTGGGAAACATATATAAGTGATCTTGTTTGAGATGAGTTTCTTGAAGGCAGATGGCGATTGGATCATATTCGGCCGTGAGTAATTTTAGATCTTCGAGATGAAGGAATAGACCGTTGCAGTTCCAAGATATGATAGTGTTTTTACATGCCATCATTTACTCATCTTAACAGTAAAAAAGGTTTAGTCTTTTATAAATTTGCTGAAGGGGCAAATTCTGCCCTCAGCTGTTTCATAATTTTTGTAAATTTAGTCTTTGTTTTCCTATCGTGAAGGAATTTGTAATTTTCTTGTAAAGTTGTGTGTAATCCTTCGAGATCCATTGTGAAATCCTTCGCAATTTTGACTGCCATTTTGTTGTCCTTGACCATATCAACAAAAACCATAAGATTTTGAAGATTAATAGGGTATCGATTGGCGAATTGAGTCATATTAGATTCTAGCGGAGCGAATATTTCTTTGAGCGTTTGGGGGCATTTTGTAGTATTAGAAGGATTACTATCAACTTCCATATCATTGTCTTCAGAATCCGTTCCAGAAACTATGGATGAAGTTGCTTTAGGTTTCTTTTTTGTTGGCCGTTCAGCCGAAGAGTTGGAGGTTGAAGTTGTAGATAATGGTCGTTTAGTTGACTCAACTGGTTGTTCGTCTGAGGATTTATTCATCGATTGATCACGTTCATTAGTAACAGGAGTGGAGTCCTCATTGTCTGACATAGGGGAGGCGTAAGTAGAGAGATCGGCTGTTGTGCTATGTGAAGTGCCTGATGTAATTGAACCTTCAGCTCGTGAATGAGCTGAGTTTGTAGTTTCGTCAATTGTAAGAGGGTTCAGTGGAGGGAAATTGGCGTTGGTGACGTCCTCAGCAAATTCAACTTCATTATTATTTGGACAGTCCTCGGCCCTATGACCTTTGCTTTTACATGTGAAGCAGGTAAATTCGTCGAAAGTGATGAATATTCGATACGTTCGATCATCGTACATCAATTCGAAAGAACCAGGCAAAGTGGAAACATCAAAATCTCCGTTTGTGTAGACTTGACGACGGAAAGTAACGATATGACCAAACAATTGATCGGTAGGGTTAACTCGAAGAATGGAGATTCCAGAAAGAAGGTTAATCTTAAGTACGTCAACAATGTAACGCTCCAAAACATCGTTGGGAATAGTAGGTGATACGTTTGAGAATATTATTTTCTTTGTAGGTGATTTTAGTTTTCGACATTTGATGAAATTTGATTCAATAGAAAAACCACCATGTTCTGATATGAATGTGTGTACTAGTTCTTCGTTTCTCAAGAAAAGAATAACGCGGTTTCTGCTTACTTTGGATGCTGCTATTATGTTATTTGGGCCGCCGACTCAATCCATAATAGCAACGAGATAATCACGTAGTTTGTAATCTAAAATACTATTGAATACGATACCTTGACTGTCTTTGGGGTGTTGAAAATCAGTTAGTGGGCTGATTCTTGGTTTGACTTTTTCTGCATAGGAAGTGGAAGACGAGTTGAGATTAGAATTAGATGGTTTTTGAGATTGATGGTGTGAGTTGAAGGAAGGCGTGTGTGAAGAGTTAGTTTGCGACATTTTGCCGGGAATTCAGCGAGCGTAGCTCGCCGAATCTATTATGTGGTGATAAGACACAATAGTACGAATAGTGCACCACTTTATCGCGTAGAGAGAGAATTATATCGATAAAGCGAACAGAAGAACGAACAGAGATATTTTAGTTAAACGAACGCGGTAATAAACGTCTTAACACGATCGATGTAACACGTGAACTGTATTTTAATTTTTAACGTTTTTGGTTTGTTGTTGTTGTTGCTAATCTTCTACATTTCAACAAAGGTTGAAAATAACTTTGGAAAATGGAATTTGAAAGAGGTCTGTACGAGTTCATTTAGTGAACAGCATTCTCTTCTCATCCTCATAAATTCAATTCATTATTTAACATCTTTGGATTTTTAATATTAATTAATTTAAATGCTTTTTTGGAATTTTTTCATTTTTGTGAATTTTGTTTTATTTATTTTCAGCTTTCTTTCATTCTTCAAAATTGTTTAATTTTTTTTTTAATTTATGAAAATTATTTATTTGTTGTTGTTGTTTTTTTTTTGGTAACATTTTTTTTTCACTATTTATACTGCGATAGCTTAATTTTTAGAAATTTTTTCAATCCTACATTTTTACCCATTTTCCAACACCTTTTTATTGTTCAGGATTTTAAAAATTTTTTATTATTTTAATTTTTAACGTTTTTGGTTTGTTGTTGTTGTTGCTAATCTTCTCTTTTTCATTAACGTGTAATGTACACATGTACAGTTACAAAGCCAGGAGCATCAAGAGTCCTTAATTTACCAAAATTTGGCAATTTTTTCGTTTTTGTTCACTTCGTAATTTTTTACGACCGTATTATATTTTAGAATATTTCTTCATTTTTGAATACCTATTTGATTTCTTTCTGGACAGTTATAATTTTTGCACTTTCAATTTTTCAACTTTTTTTATGTTCTTTAATCTTTATTTTATTCCACTTTTTGAATACATATTTTTATGTTTTTATAAAGAACTCTATTTTTCAACATGCATGCGAAAATAAGAGATTCTTGTATCTTCCAGCCTTTGTGGTCCGAACTCCGATTTTTTCAAAAAGTGAACTGGACATGATCAGTAATCACAATAGTTCACCCTCCTCAATAAATTTATAAACACTCCAAACTGAAATCGAAGTTTAACAAAATTGAAATAGAAAAAAAATTGGGCAATTCAAAATTTTTCATGTTTCAAAACCACATTTCCTATCCTGAAGACTGGAAATAAATTTAGCAGTGAATTTTTTCAAAAATTGATACTTCCAAATGTTTTTATATTTTTTTCCAAAAATAAACAGATGTTTTTGTTATTTCTAAAAATTAACGACAAATTGGTAATTTATTGGTCGCATGCCAGCCAAGTATGGGGTTGATTAAGCCTATTTCGGACTCGAGATGAAGATATCCGATTCTTCATCGAAAATGACTTTGTACATATGTTTTAACATCAAAAAGTCAGACAAAAAAAAAAACAGGTAGCACTTGCAAATAAAAGAGCAGAAATTCAACATCCAAGTTTTTGCTTTTAACATGCTAAAAACGAATAAGATTAAATTGAATGTTTTTTAATTCAATCTTAAAATAATTCAAACTTGATGTAAACATTAAAGTACATAGGTAACTAAATATTGATATAAAATTTTCAATATTTCCCTGTATTCAAATGTTGTTTCATTATCTTTATATCAATAAATAAAATAATAATAATATACAAAGTATTAAAAAAAACAAACGAATAAAAAAAGATTGAAAATCAAATTCATTCGCTTGCTTCGCCAGCTCTCTATACCCACAGCGAACAAGGTTTTCGCCAACTCGACTCCCTCAATCGATGAAAAAGGCCCCGCTCCGTTCGATGAATAATTCATTCCGACGTTGTCGCTAATTAAACCTATTCTCAGCGTAGTGAAATTTTCTAGCACATTTGAAAATTAAAATTCGCATTCGAAAATACTCCCGAATTCCCATCACGCAAGCTCGACTCACGACCGCGGTATCGATCCTATACGCACGTTGCGTACGACGCTATTTCCAGAAATAATTTCCAAAGAAGCTCCGTCGAATACGGTCCCCAGCTACGCGATAAAATCGGAAAATAAAAATCCGGCTACGTTGAAATCCATTTGTCACACAAGACTACCACTGCATAAAAGTCAGTTCGGTGTGAACGAATATAAATTATTTTCGTTAATGATTCAACGCGTAGCGCAATCGAAACATCGAAGGAAGCATAGAACTAACGTCATGCTTTCTGGAGCGAATAAATATACACAGGCAAATACAATAACGTATGATTACTGCAACTTTAAATATTTGTTTTCTTTTAATCTTCCGTTTTTTAATTCCCAAACTTCTTCCTGTTGGCGACCGCTATAGGTACTTTTATGCGTCGGTTAAAAATTCTAATTTAATTAATAATCTGTGACCGCGTTCGCCATAGCGTACGGTCCAGATTAAAATACGATAAAATTAATAACCATCCGCGATTCGTCGCCGATGCGCGAAATCATACGGCTCATTGAATCGAAACACCATTATGAAATTTGACACTTTTGCTGACAATTAAATTCAATTATTCGATTACTCGTTCGAACGTCTAACAGGCCGTGGGTTTAGCACGAATTCAATTTAAAGCTTCCATTAGGCGATTAGGGAAGCTCGCGTTGGTGTCTTCCCAATCATCAATTTCGTTAACATTTTCCTTTTTCGTTACGTGAAATTTTGCCTTTATACAATTTCCAGAATATTCTGGGCCAAATTCCACATTTTGAATAAATAATAAAAAATAAAAAAAACACACCAATAACCTAAAGTATCAAACATACGTTCTGTGGATCCACTGAAACTGAAAGAAGTCGAAATTAAATAAACTTCCCCCTGGGGAAAATGTTTCGTCAGCGAAAATAATACCATAAAATGTTTCTTCTTTCTGCCGGCCATAACGCCTTGAAAATACATCTGAAGTGCTTTTCCAAAAATAGGCTATAACCGAAACCAGGTTACTAGGACTACTGGGAGGATTACGACACGTGCCGAGAGTCTGTACGCTAGATTTCCGACATCGGGCTACCGCATTGGCGTTCTTTTTCGGAAATACTTCACGCTCAGTTTGGAAACTTTTTTCATTACGCTTACGTGTATTTTTTATTGAAAAAATGATAATAAAATAATAATTAATATATTTTTAAAATATATATTATATATATACTTATCGAAAGTATCGATTTGCATCCAAAAGAGATTTTTATTACAATATACCTCCGCTTGGCTAATTTAACACCGATTTCGGAGGCACTTTGGCATCGCTATATATATAATGTTGGTTATGCTCATAGGGTTGTAGGCAATTCTTCAACTGGAGGTAATTTTGACCCCATTACGTAAATTATATACATCTAGTTTACAAGATGATTTCAACAGGCAGCGCCATCATCGAAAACACATAGGTAAAAACTGCTTCAGTTTGCTTCCGAGTTGGTAACTGACAGTCCCAGTAGAGGGCGCCGTTACTGATAACGAAAAGGTGATGATTTTTAAATAAACATTAATGATATTATGTGATTTTCAATTAATCGTAACAAATTTCCTTTCAATGTAATGTTTTAATTATTTAATTTTCAAAAAAAGTTTTAATATGTGATACTTGAACAACATATTCAAAATAGTAACTTATAAGTTTTACATTCTTTGTGAAATTGTGGTGTAAAAATGTCGCCTATCACCTTAAAACCACGACACTATACTAATATTCATCACTATTCACGTCAAAAGTTCAAAGTTTGATTGTTCAAACATCATTTCTTAATTTTAATCAATGAAAAGAGAAGATGCCATTTGTTATCAGTTATAACTTGACTGCTGAAGAGAGCAAAATTATATTTACATTTTCATTAAAATCTAAAACTACTCCATGCTGGAAATTTTTAGCTGAGTTTTTAACCCAAAAATGACAGCTATTACAGCTTACCTGATTTGGGAAGAGAAGGTCGGAGGAGGGTGGGGTCTTCAAATCTTTGCGTTTCAGACCATTTGTAATCATCTGGCAAATGCCCAATTTTTTGGTGTGTATATATATATATATATATTTTCCTCCCAGGCGTAGCTCCGGCGAGTATTCATAAAATTCGCTCAAAATTTGGTGAGAGACTCTTCTTGAAAATGCGCAGAATATCTTGTTTTGTTTTTTCGATAAATTTCAAAATGGCGGATCATTCAAATTTTGAGGAGAGCTGGAGAAAGGGTGAATACCTCAAATTTTTCGTTTTTGATCTAATATGAAAGAGTAAGTCACAAACACTAACATATCCAAATTTCAGCGGAGTTGGATCAAAAAACGGTTTTTTGAGGAAGTTTTGAGTCGTGAAAGTTCTTGAATCTTCTATATCTCCCTACCAAATTAAGTTAAAGAGGTCAAATTTTGTGTGTGGTTAGTTGGTGACCAGAATATGACCTCTTGAATTTGCATCAAAATGGATCCAAAATGACGGATTATTAAAATTTGAGTAGAGCTTAAGGAGCCTCAAGTTGGTAAAAATTTAATTAATATGAATTCATATGGTTATTGGGTATAAGATGTATACTATATCCCCAATTCACTTTCATACATGATGTTGGAGAGGGGAAGGCGGGGTTTTTAGCCTAAAATAGTGGTGGGGAGCAGGAGGAGTGGAAAATTTTTTATTGCTGTGTCATATGATAAATTGAGCTCAAGTGACAAACCTATTTTGATTTTAGCTTCCTCAAGGTGGATTCACACCGAAAAAAGAAACAGTGTTTCAGCAACAAATTCATGTTTACAACAATGTTTTAGAATTTTGTTTACACCAATGTTGTGAAACATATGTTTGCAACATGTTCCCAACAAAGTTTCATGTTGCCGAAATTTCCGAGAAAAATAAAGCATGTTTCTAAAACATTATGGTGATAGAGATACAGAGAGTTGATTGAAACGACATTGAAATTATATAAAAATTATAAATTTCAATATGCCTAGAGACGAGCTGATTTTCAGATTTGGATTTCTATCCTTAGAATTATTTACCCATTTCGCTTCTTGTATGTAAGAACGACCGCACCCAATATTTTCTTCCGCTTTCATTATCAATGCACAATAAAATTAAAAATACAAAAAGAAACACTTTTAATTTATAAAGGCGCCGTTGATGACTAGAAGGCATTTTAATTTTTAATTTAACAAAAGTAAAATAGAAAGAAGTCATAGTAACAGTAACAAAAGCCGGGAAAATCATATTGATAAGGATGTTGCTGTTTTTAAAATTCAATCAGTTGTTTTGAAACCTTGTTCTTAAAACATGTTGTTTATAAACTTTGTTGTCGAAACATTGTTTCATTTTTGGTGTGAATCCACCTTCAGAGATTTTGGAGGGGAGTTAGAGCAAAAAACCGCTTTTGGAGGGGAAATTGTGGCAGTAAATTTCATGAATCTTCCATATCTCATCACCAAATCGGTCTAGAATGGTCAAACTTCGTTTTTAGGATTAGTGAGTGACCAGAATATGACCTCTTAAATTTGAGTCAAAATGGATCCAAAATGGCGGATTATCAAGATTTGAAGATAATTTGAGGACCCTCAAATAGTTATAATTTGAGAAATATCTGTTCACATGATTATTTCATGCAAGGAATACTACATTTGTGCCAAATTCAATTTCTTAAGTGTTTTTTGGAAAGGATAGGGTAGGGATTTTCAAACTCGGTATTGGGTATGGCCTGTAGTCATGAACGGTTAAGCAAGGTTATTACTAAATCAAAATAAGCTCCAGCATAGATTAACCATACATAGATAGCCCACCGGTATATCGAATTTATCACTCATAAATGTTGAAAAAGGAGCCAGAAAGTTTTTTATTAATATCTAGGCAAAAAATTGAGTTAGAGTGTTCGGAAATGGCTTATTCGAAAGAGCTTAACATTTTATACATGATTCAATACTAAAATATTATTGCCATCGATGTGAGTCTCGAGTTATTTTAATAAAACTAATTCATTTTTTAGAGCGCTCTCTGTGAATGAGCTCCAGTACTAAGAATAAATTAGACTTATTGCTTGGTTTTTTGCAAATATCTCAAGAAAGAATATAGATAGAAACTTTACAAGTAGCTCATTCGAAAGAGCATAAAATTCTGAATGTGTTTCACTATTAAAAAACAATCGTTATTGATTTACTTTTTGAGATAATTCATAGTGAAGTAAAAAAATCGTTTTTCGAAATTAATTGCAAAAGTAAACGGACAGGAGTAACTTTAGAAAAATTAAATGATTCTCTATTCCAATCTCTTTAAAATGAGTCATTTGCAAGCCCTATATCTTGAATTGTTTCCAAGATATTAGCAAAAAACGATTCCAACTCAGTTTTTGAGTCATAAAAATTTAACGTACGGTGGGCTATCTATGTATGTTTCATCTATGGCTCCAGTTAAAAACTCAGCTCCAGTAATGCGATGTGGCTGCTTACGTTTTTTTTTTTTTTTTTTTTTTTTTTTTTTATAAAATAGAATGTTAAAATTATTGAAAGAAAAAAAAAAACAGCCGTCTACGTTAATTGTACGATTTTTAATGAATTTTTGAAATTCATGAATTCTCCATAAGAGTACATACATTTTAAATTAACCATCACCTTTTCGTTAATTTGTACAGTGGCCACCAGATGGTGACTTCTTTGATGTCAGTCGTGTCAGTTGCCAAATGAAAGATGTTTTCAAGAACAATATGCTTCCTATTTCTGACCGCTATGCACGGATGTAGGTTGAAAAGTTATTTATCAATAATATTCAATACGGAGGCAAAATTGAATTTGACATGTGAATATTGGAAGCAAATTGTTCCGTTGGGTGCACCGGATGGGAATTGAAAACACAGGTAAGTATATGTATATAACTACAAACCTCAGATAGAGAAGTATATTTTTTTCACTTCAAAAAAATATTGTATCAAAATTGGAAGTTTAGTCAAGATGTCACTGCGAGGCATAATCTGAAAGCAATGTAAGAAAAATTTAATAAATAACTGACAAATACGGAGTGTTTCATCTCAATTTCACTTCCTTCATCACATATTAGAACTATACTCATATAACACCATAGTATACGATGGTTGTCTTGTCTACTCTACTAACTAAAGGAAAAAATAAATAAGTTTGAAAAATATTCTTCTATTTCGGTAAAAATAAATTCTATTTCATCATTCAAGGTATACAGAAATACGCTCTTTATGTCAAAATATTAGGTACACCTGTCAAGCAAACTAAATTAGTTGAGAAGAGGTGGTGGGAGGAGGAAGGAAATAATCAAAAGATTATAAAAAAAATGATGAGAAAAATCAGTCATTTTTCATACTTTTTACAGGTAACTTTTGACTTGATACTTTTCAAACTTTTCATCATTTCAATGGACTTACATTCCATCTCTAATCGCATACTCAGGGTATAGATACCTCCGAATATACCCAAATGATTTCATTTTTTTGGCCAAATTCTTAATTGAAAACGTATATTAAAAAAAATCGAACAATTGTCGTTTAATGTTTACTCAACTTTTTATAAATTCTGATAATTTTATTTTTTTAATATATTTTTTTCATTCGGGGGAGGACAGTAGAAAACATAGCATAGATTTTAAAATGGATATCATCAAAATTGAAGTCTCATTAACATCGTTAGTAGTATATATTATACTCATGATTCTTCAACTGAATTCATCTTATTTTTATCTATTCAACAACCAATAAACACAATTTATGTTTACTAACCATACTTATTTTATTTTTACCCCTCTAACAACCAATTAAATTTTTATCCGTTCATCATCTAGAAAACATAAAGGTTGTTGTTCTTTTCCATTTCTTAGATTAGGTTACTTTTAAAGTTTTAAGATTTGTTAGAAGGAATTTTCTTTATGAATCATCATTGACAATTTTTTTTCATCGCTCAACTGACACTTTACAATTCAATAAATAGGAAAATAAAAAAGAACGCAAATTACAATAATGTATTTAATTTTAAAAATAACACAAATAATTAATTACGAGCATTATTTTTATTTGTTTATTAAAAATAAAATTTAAAAATATTTTATTTATATTATTTTAAGGAATTGTAATTAAAAAAATATTATATTTAATTATTTATATAAATAAAAGTATAAAAAAATTGAATTCTACAATAATTTAATATATTATTCAAAGTATGAACTCCTGAACACAACCATAATCTTGAAATCAAAACTTATCAAAACCCAAATTCAGAGTCGGAGATAAACTGCATATAAGTAATCAGAAAACAGTTACATTATCAATATAAAGATTGTTGTCCCAATAATATGTTGCCCATTCGGAGGTTCTAACAGAAGGTGAACGTCGAAGAAATATCGACCGATTTCTATTACAGTATTTCATAACCCATCTTGGGGAGTGATTCTTGCAAAGTTACAGTTGAGGGAAGGCTCGCTTTTGTATTGTTATTTTGAAGGTAGTAATTGATAAATTTTGAGCATAAATACTTTGTATCTTGAAAAAAAAAAGAAGATGAAATTGGAAATTAATCAAAAATAAACAAATAATATTACAAGAAGAAAATTAGTAGGTAATTGAAGAATACAATATTCAACGATAAAACTAACATAAAACATAATATTACAAAAAATAAAATTTGGTAAAAATTCATTAGTTCACCTTTTACACACATTTCCTTTTTTAAGCGAATTTCTGAAGGACATTAAGACCATTACAACCTACGTGATTTGAGAAGGGGGTCAGGGATGATGGGATTTTCAAATCTTTGCGTGTCAGACCATTTATAAATATCAAGCAAACGTTCAACTTTTTAGTATATATAATATGTGTATGGACAGAAATGAGAAATTCGAACGAAATCCGTACATGTATCAAAGACAATCAGAGATTAATCCTAAAAAATGGTTTTATACAAAATTTATAGGTACATGATCAAACTGGAGGGAAACAACCATCTCAGAACAATATGAGAGATAAAATTTCTTCATTAGAAAAAGAAATATCCCACAAAATAGTTTTTTTTACGAGTATAGATGGTCAATAAGAAATACGATTTTTTCGGGTTTGCTATTATAAACATTCTACACGAGATGATATTAAAGGTATTTCCGAGGAAAAAAGAACTTTAAGAAACGAAAAGGTATTTCATTATTTTTTCGTAGTTTTAATTTAATTACTGAAATCTTATAATTTCGTAATTTGAATTGAACCAACATGGTTTTTTATTGCTCATTTTATCGAGACAAATTCCTTCAAATTTCAAATAGTTACCCGCTATATAATGACTGCCTAAATAAGAGAGAAATTCTGATGAATCAATAGAATTCAGATACATGTATAACAAGTCACAGCTATAACAGCAGGGGAAGCGATTCATATTGCCTTATGCAAAAAAGTCATAGTGGAACTTGAAACATGAACTTTACTATAAAGACATACCAGTTAGGTACCAAAATATAACTAAGTATGTAAAACCACATACACAAATCTACCCCTTGCCCGCCTTATTAAATACCATGAATGAAAAGAATAATAATCGCCAACAGTCTACGAAAACACAGGGCCCAAAAAACTCTAACATTTGTACCCCATGGAATTATATTAAAAAATTATTATTTATTTAATTATTTTTAATTAATATGATAAAAAAATTAAAATATAATTAACATTAAAATAAACGAATTCGGAAAAATTATTTTTATTTGTTTATTGAAAACATAATTTGAAGATAAAGTTAACTTTTAAATATATTCTGCTTAATGATTAATAAATTAAATTGCTGCAATTTATTTGTACAAAGGTAGCATAATAATTTGTATTTTAATTGAATAATAGAATTCGAAAAAATTTAAATAAGGGAATTCACACTGAGGAGGAGGTAAACAAAGCTCATGAAGCTTTACTATACCCTTACGAAACAGTCGGCAGAACGCTCCTTTCAAGGGGACGTTCTACTACCAGTATGACCACCAATGGGCTAAAGAATTTGGACAATTGGGTAGAACAAAAAATTTCAACTTTTTTGAAAATATCAAAAACTATAAGAGAAATAACTTCTGGCATATTAAGAATATCTTATTTATCAGATCATAGATACCACCATAAGTGTTATCTGTAATACTTATAAAATCTACAAAGCATTTGGCTTTTCATGGCATTTATTGATGGCGTTTTTTTCCTCCGTGGTAAATGCAAGCTCCATGTGAACCTCAAGAAAAATAAAGTACCCATGCCACATCCAACATCACATTATAAACTCAGCTAAAATACTATGTAAACGTATTCTACATAATTGTAAGCAGATGTATCATAAAAATATTACTATTCACCTTCAGTACACTAGAAACGGCGAATGTTAGACTAGAGTATGCCATGCAACTAGAGACTCCATAACTTCTGGTGCGAATGTTATCAAAGATCAGCTAATAATGAGAATTATAAACCATCTCATCCAACAGCGAAGAGCCTAAGTAATAAAAAATTGTTTGCTAAAAATAAATAAATAAATAATTTGTCGTTTTTGCTGAAGAAAAAATATCCATTAACTAACTTTAGCTTCAATTATCAAAGGGAAAGGCTACACTTGCAAAACTATCCAAAGCTGAACGTGATACATCATATCAATAGGATTCGCCAACCTTGAATTGGTTTGTTGAATGACAAATTGCATCAGAATCCAACGAAGACCACTACAACAATATGAACATTATAAAAAATATTCAAACCATCATCTAAACGCAATATGGAAAATTAGAAATACTGCTCACCTAAATAGTAAATACAAGCAAAAAGCCTGTATTTAGAAGTAAACATGGATAACCTCCGGAGATCAGACAAACCTACATTTGAAAAAACACACCACGACTGAAACACAGGGTAAAATTAAAATATCACCATATGAAAACTCAAATATATCAAAAATATAATGTCAAGTATCTCAGTAATGACGAAAAATTTCCGTTTACTGTAGATAACACCTACGAATGATAATTCGTATAAAAAACCAATTTCTTACTAAAGATGAAAAATAATAGCAATTGATTTGGTCAATGTATAACCTGAAATATTAAAATATGTCAATATTTTTTCGCGAAAAATCATTATTTTTAGGAAAATTTTCATCACTTACAGAGACACGGTGATAATTTTAAACCCTCAGTTCGAAAACACAACGTATAATCGACCAGCGTACTCGATCGACGCTAATTTTGAAAAATTCGCACTAATTAAAATCACTCTGTTTCTACCAGTTATACATAAGAAAGCGTGTCGAAATAACACCGAGAAATGACTGAGTGGCATGATACGGCAGCTAATGGGAACTTATACTTCTGCAAAGGCTACGAATTATTTCGCATAGTAATATCTATAGCGTTGGTGAAATGTTACACCGATGAAAAATGAGAAGTAAATGAATACCATTTCATTTCGGCGCGTATTTTTAGTTTTCATTATGGCTGCGCAATGTTTTGAAACTACCCTCACGATGATGAACCTGAAAATATTTCAAATTTACTGCGAAAAATTCATGAAGTCACTTTTATAAAGTGCTTAATAATACAAGTTGAAAATATTAAAACAGAGATGAAATGCATACCTGAAAGGAAACATCAAACGTATGTATGTTACGAATTTTCATGGGAATACAGTAGAAAATCAATTGTTTTAAGATGTAACATACATATCAGAACCATAATTTTTCCAAATAAAATCATACTAAAGTGAAGCAACAACGCGAAAATTTAAAAAATGAAAAATTTCCAAGTTTCATTAGAAAACATCAAAACACAAAACATCTGATTCCCTTCTTTTTTTTTTTTTTAAATCTTGTTGGATTCAAACTTACAAAACACGCACAGCACAAATCGTGAACACGAAAATTAGTTATCAAACATTTCATTAGGTTCTCTGATAATGGATTCGTCATTTTCGTTTTGTTAAAAACTCAGCTAATAAATAATGTCATATACGATTTGCAGTTCAGTTCGAGTTTATAAGATGTATAAGTAAGCTTACAAATGTACAATCTTTGTTTTCAAAGTTGAAGCAAATTAATATTGCAGCTAT
This sequence comes from Phenacoccus solenopsis, assembly GCA_009761765.1. NCBI lineage: Eukaryota > Metazoa > Arthropoda > Insecta > Hemiptera > Pseudococcidae > Phenacoccus > Phenacoccus solenopsis. The sequence continues at coordinate 19,373,421 of CM019755.1, read as the reverse complement.
TGTTGAATGAAATAATGAACGAAAAGTTGAAGCAAAAATGATGAAGCTAATGTTAAAGCAACCGTTGAAGGAAATGTTGAAGCAAAACGTTGAAGGAAACGATGAAGCAAATATTGAACCAAAGGTTAAAGCAAACGTTGAAGCAAATGTTGAACCCAATGTTGAACAAAATGTTAACATTTGCTTCAACGTTTGCTTCAACGTTTCTTTCAACATTTGCTTCAACTTTGCCTCAACATTTTGTTCAACATTTGCTTCAACATTTTGTTCAACGTTTGCTTCAACATTCGCTTCGAAATTCGCTTCAACGTTTGCTTCAACGTTTCTTTCAACATTTCTTCAACATTTGCCTCAACATTTTGTTCAACATTTGCTTCACTTTTCGTTCAACGTTTGCTTCAACATTTGCTTCAACATTTGCCTCAACATTTTGTTCAACATTTTGTTCAACGTTTGCTTCAACATTTTGTTCAACATTTGCTTCAACATTTTGTTCAACGTTTGCTTCAACATTTCCTTCAACATTTGCTTCAACGTTTCTTTCAACATTTGCTTCAACATTTTGTTCAACATTTGCTTCAATATTTTGTTCAACGTTTGCTTCAACGTTTCTTTCAACATTTGCTTCAACATTTGCTTCAACATTTTGTTCAAAATTTGCCTCAACATTTTGTTCAACATTTGCTTCAACATTTGCTTCAACATTTGCTTCAACATTTTGTTCAACGTTTCCTTCAACATTTCCTTCAACATTTGCCTCAACATTTTGTTCAACATTTGCTTCAACTTTTCGTTCAACGTTTGCTTCAACATTTTGTTCAACGTTTGCTTCAACATTTGCTTCAACGTTTGCTTCAACGTTTCTTTCAACATTTGCTTCAACATTTGCTTCAACATTTTGTTCAACATTTGCTTCAACATTTTGTTTAACGTTTGCCTCAACATTTTGTTCAACGTTTGCTTCAACATTCGCTTCAACATTTGCTTCAACGTTTCTTTCAACATTTGCTTCAACATTTGCTTCAACATTTGCTTCAACGTTTCGTTCAACGTTTGCTTCAACATTCGCTTCAACATTCGCTTCAACGTTTGCTTTAACATTCGCTTCAGCGTTTGCTTCAACATTCGCTTCAACATTTGCTTCAACATTTTGTTCAACATTTGCTTCAACATTTGCTTCAACATTTTGTTTAACGTTTGCCTCAACATTTTGTTCAACATTTGCTTCAACATTTGCTTCAACAATTGCGTCAACATTTCCTTCAACATTTGCCTCAACATTTTGTTCAACATTTGCTTCAACTTTTCGTTCAACGTTTGCTTCAACATTCGCTTCAACATTTGCTTCAACGTTTGCTTCAACATTCGCTTCAACATTCGCTTCAACGTTTGCTTCAACATTCGCTTCAACGTTTGCTTCAACATTCGCTTCAACATTTGCTTCAACATTCGCTTCAACATTTGCTTCAACATTTTGTTCAACATTTGCTTCAACATTTGCTTCAACATTTTGTTCAACATTTGCTTCAACATTTGCTTCAACGTTTGCTTCAACGTTTCTTTCAACATTTGCTTCAACATTTGCCTCAACATTTTGTTCAACATTTGCTTCAACTTTTCGTTCAACGTTTGCTTCAACATTTTGTTCAACATTTGCTTCAACATTTTGTTCAACATTTACTTCAACATTTTGTTTAACGTTTGCCTCAACATTTTGTTCAACGTTTGCTTCAACATTTGCTTCAACATTTTCTTCAACGTTTCTTTCAACATTTGCTTCAACGTTTCTTTCAACATTTGCTTCAACATTTCCTTCAACATTTGCCTCAACATTTTGTTCAACATTTGCTTCAACTTTTCGTTCAACGTTTGCTTCAACATTCGCTTCAACATTCGCTTCAACGTTTGCTTCAACATTCGCTTCAACGTTTGCTTCAACATTCGCTTCAACATTTGCTTCAACATTTTGTTCAACATTTGCTTCAACATTTGCTTCAACGTTTCTTCAACATTTGCTTCAACATTTGCCTCAACATTTTGTTCAACATTTGCTTCAACATTTTGTTCAACATTTGCTTCAACATTTTGTTCAACGTTTGCTTCAACATTCGCTTCAACATTTGCTTCAACGTTTCTTTCAACATTTGCTTCAACATTTGCTTCAACATTTGCTTCAACGTTTCTTTCAACATTTGCTTCAACATTTCTTCAACATTTGCCTCAACATTTTGTTCAACACTTGCTTCAACATTCCCTTCAACATTTGCTTCAACATTTGCCTCAACATTTTGTTCAACATTTGCTTCAACATTTGCTTCAACGTTTCTTTCAACATTTGCTTCAACATTCGCTTCAACATTCGCTTCAACGTTTGCTTCAACAATCGCTTCAACGTTTGCTTCAACATTCGCTTCAACATTTGCTTCAACATTTTGTTCAACATTTGCTTCAACATTTGCCTCAACATTTTGTTCAACATTTGCTTCAACATTTGCTTCAACATTTCCTTCAACATTTGCCCAACATTTTGTTCAACATTTGCTTCAACTTTTCGTTCAACGTTTGCTTCCACATACGCTTCAACGTTTGCTTCAACATTCGCTTCAACGTTTGCTTCAACGTTTGCTTCAACATTTGCTTCAACATTTTGTTCAACATTTGCTTCAACATTTTGTTCAACATTTGCTTCAACATTTCTTTCAACGTTTGCTTCAACATTCGCTTCAACTTTGCCTCAACATTTTGTTCCGTTTGCTTCAAATTCGCTTCAACATTGCTTCAACGTTTCTTTCAACATTTGCTTCAACATTTGCTTCAACATTTGTTCAACATTTGTTCAACATTTGCTTCAACATTTCCTTCAACATTTGCCTCAACATTTTGTTCAACATTTGCTTCAACTTTTCGTTCAACGTTTGCTTCAACATTCCCTTCAACGTTTGCTTCAACATTCGCTTCAACATTTTGTTCAACATTTGCTTCAACATTTTGTTCAACGTTTGCTTCAACATTCGCTTCAACGTTTGCTTCAACGTTTCTTCAACATTTGCTTCAACATTTGCTTCAAATTTGTTCAAATTTGCTTCAACTTTCGTTCAACGTTTGCTTCAACATTTTGTTCAACATTTGCTTCAACATTTGCTTCAACGTTTCCTTCAACGTTTCTTTCAACATTTGCTTCAACATTTGCCTCAACATTTGTTCAACATTTGCTTCAACATTTGCTTCAACATTTTGTTCAACATTTACTTCAACATTTTGTTTAACGTTTGCCTCAACATTTTGTTCAACGTTTGCTTCAACATTCGCTTCAACATTTGCTTCAACGTTTCTTTCAACATTTGCTTCAACATTTGCTTCAACATTTGCTTCAACGTTTCTTTCAACATTTGCTTCAACATTTCCTTCAACATTTGCCTCAACATTTTGTTCAACATTTGCTTCAACTTTTCGTTCAATGTTTGCTTCAACATTCGCTTCAACATTCGCTTCAACATTCGCTTCAACATTCGCTTCAACGTTTGCTTCAACATTCGCTTCAACATTTGCTTCAACATTCGCTTCAACATTTGCTTCAACATTTGCCTCAACATTTTGTTCAATATTTGCTTCAACTTTTCGTTCAACGTTTGCTTCAACATTCGCTTCAACATTCGCTTCAACGTTTGCTTCAACGTTTCTTTCAACATTTTCTTCAACATTTGCCTCAACATTTTGTTCAACATTTGCTTCAACTTTTCGTTCAACGTTTGCTTCAACATTTTGTTCAACGTTTGCTTCAACATTCGCTTCAACATTTGCTTCAACGTTTCTTTCAACATTTGCTTCAACATTTGCTTCAACATTTGCCTCAACATTTTGTTCAACATTTGCTTCAACTTTTTGTTCAACGTTTGCTTCAACATTCGCTTCAACATTCGCTTCAACATTTGCTTCAACATTTGCCTCAACATTTTGTTCAACATTTGCTTCAACTTTTCGTTCAACGTTTGCTTCAACATTCGCTTTAACATTCGCTTCAAAGTTTGCTTCAACATTTGCTTCAACGTTTGCTTCAACATTCACTTCAACATTTGCTTCAACATTCGCTTCAACATTTGCTTCAACATTTTGTTCAACATTTGCTTCAACATTTGCTTCAACATTTTGTTCAACATTTGCTTCAACATTTGCTTCAACGTTTGCTTCAACGTTTCTTTCAACATTTGCTTCAACATTTGCCTCAACATTTTGTTCAACATTTGCTTCAACTTTTCGTTCAACGTTTGCTTCAACATTTTGTTCAACATTCGCTTCAACGTTTGCTTCAACATTCGCTTCAACGTTTGCTTCAACATTCGCTTCAACATTTGCTTCAACATTTTGTTCAACATTTGCTTCAACATTTGCTTCAACGTTTCTTTCAACATTTGCTTCAACATTTGCCTCAACATTTTGTTCAACATTTGCTTCAACATTTTGTTCAACATTTGCTTCAACATTTTGTTCAACGTTTGCTTCAACATTCGCTTCAACATTTGCTTCAACGTTTCTTTCAACATTTGCTTCAACATTTGCTTCAACATTTGCTTCAACGTTTCTTTCAACATTTGCTTCAACATTTCTTCAACATTTGCCTCAACATTTTGTTCAACACTTGCTTCAACATTCGCTTCAACATTTGCTTCAACATTTGCCTCAGCATTTTGTTCAACATTTGCTTCAACATTTGCTTCAACGTT
>CM019755.1:18714810-18768600 GCA_009761765.1 Phenacoccus solenopsis | reverse complement strand
AAATTCAACGAAAATTTCAAACATATAATGAAAAAAAAGGCTCATGTGATAGAGTTTTCCTTTGCGAGCCCGAATATTTTAGATCATAGAGATGCCTGGTCCTATTAAAAGTCGAAAAAACTCGTGAAACTACTTAAATTCGCTAATAATTTTTCCTAAATAAATTATTGTGAAAAGCATGGCTGAAAATTGGTAGGTATCTGAGTTTTTAACATAAAAACGATAGCTATTACAGCCTACCTGATTTGGGAAGGGGTATTCGAAGAATGAGGATCTTCAAATCTTCGCGTTTCAGACCACTTGTAATGTGCAACTTTTTGGTATATTGTACCTGTATATACATTTTTCCCGCACGAGTAATCATGAAATTCGCATTAAAGTTGGTGAGAGACTTTTTTTTAGAAAAGTGACAAAAGTAATTTTCGCCTTTTCCATATAATTCAAAATAGCAGATCATTCAAGTTTTGAAGAGTTTGGCTGGAGAATGAGGCAGATAGCTCAAATTTTTTTATCTCATATGAAATAGTAAGTTGCGGACGTGAATCTATCGAAATTACAGCTTCTTAAGTGCATTTGAAGAGTAGTTGGAGCTAAAAGCGGTTTTTTTTTTAAGGAAGATGTAAGTAATTGGATTTCTTGAATCTTCCATATCTTCTCACTAAATGAACCTAGAAAGGTTAAAATTTATGCGTGAGGTTAGTTGGTAACCAGAATGTGATCTTTCGAATTTGGATCAAAATGGATTCAAAATGACGGGTCATTGAAATTTGAGTAGAGCTTGAAGAGCCTCAAATGAGTAAAAATGTAACTAATATGAACTCATACCATCATTGGAGATAAGAAGTATACTATATCCCCAATTAACCTCCATGCATGATGTTGGAGGGAAGAAGGAAGGGTTATCGACCTCAAAATGTGATGTAGGTACACGATGTGTCAAAAAAACTTTATTTCGAAGTCATATGATAAAATGAGCCCCAGTGACTAACCTTTTCTAACTTTAGCTTCTTCAGTGCATTTGAAGGGAAGTTGAATAAAAAAAAAGTAAGCAGCCATGCCGCATTACTGAAGCTGACTTTTTAACTGCGGCTTGTTCCGGTTGAGTAATAACGTTAGTAAACCCTTCATGACTATAGGTCACACCTAGTACAAAATCTGAAAATCCCTATCCGGCTACCCTATTACTCCCAAAACTACTCAAGAAGTTATGTGGAACAAACGTAGTATTTCTTGCATGAAATAATCATAATAAACGCATATTTCTCAAATTAAAACTGTTGTAGGTTCCTCAGATTATTTTCAAATCCTAATAATCCGCCCTTTTGGATCCATTTTGACGCAAATTGAAGAGGTCATATTCTGGTCATCAACTAATTTTACACACGAAGTTTGACTTTTCTAGGCTCATTTGATAATAAGATATGGATAGTTAGTGAAATTTTCTTCTGTAATTTCCCCTACAAAAGTCGTTTCTTGCTCTGACTCTCCTCAAAATTAACTTGGGAAGCTAAAATTAGGATAAGTTAGTCACTTGGGCTCATTTTATCATATGACTCTGCAATAAAAATTTTCGACATCTCATGTACCCACCCGCATTTTAAGTTCGATAACTCCTCTTTCACACCTCCAACGTCATGTATGGAGGTGAATTAGGGATATGGTATACTTCTTATCCCCAATAATCATATGAGTTCACATTATTTACATTTTTACTAATTTAAGGCTCCTCAAGCTCTACTCAAATTTTTATAATTGGCCATTTTGGATTCATTTCGATTCAAATTCAAGAGGTCATATTCTGGTTACCAACTAACTCCACACACAAAGTTTAACTTTTCTAAGTTGATTTGATGAGGAGATATGGAAGATTCAAAAAATTTCATATCTCAAAACTGCCTCAAAAAGTCATTTTTTGCTCTAACTCCCTTCAAGATACACATAGGAAGCTCAAATTTGGATATGTTGGTGTCTGTGACTTACTATTTCATGTGAAATGAAAAACAAAAAATTTGAGCAATTTGCCCTTCTCCAGCCTCTCTCAAAATTTGAGTGATTCGCGATTTTGAATTTTATCAAAAAAATAAAACAGGTAATTTTTTTAGATTTGTAAGAAGAGTGTCTCAGCAAGTTTTGAGCGAATTTTATGAAATGAATACCCGCGCGGCTCAACGCATGGGGGAAAATATTTATAATACATATATTATACCGTGTGTCCCATTGATCTTCGACCCCCTCAGCGCAAAAACCTCTCTCAAGTGGTTTTAATAAAAGTATTTTGGATTTGCTGCATGTTAACACTGACTAAAATGAATTATTGTTACCACACAACGAATCTAAAATATTACCATTTAAGCTACTTGAGATTATTGCACTGAGGAGGTCGAAGATCAATGGGACACAGGGTATGTATAATTATGTATACCAAAAAGTTGTTTGATGATTACAAATGGTCTGAAAAGTAATGATTTGAAGACCTTACCCTACCCTTGACCCCCCTTCCTAAATCAGGTAGGTTTCATTCAACACAGAACTCTTATATTTATATTAAAATACACGAGTTCTGTGTTGAATGAAACCTTTTTTTTTTTGGCCCATTTATATTTGGGTCAAAATGGATCCAAAATGATGGTCGTAAAAATTTTAAGGTAATTTGAGGAGCCTCAAGTAGTTGTAATTTAAGAAATATGTGTTCATATGAATATTGCACGGTATGGTGGCCTCTATAGCTTTCGAAAAGAATTAAGTGGGCATATAATGAGATAGTGACAGAGTAGCAGTGACTTTACTTATTGAATAAATGATGCGTTTATTTCCTTGTTTTTGAGTATTGCTTTTATTTTATCTACGTAACTTGTTTATGCTGTTCATTTTGTTTTACTTCCGCTGAGTTTTGGTATAGTTTACTGCACTTATATCATTACTACCTTGAGTTAAATTTTATTTATTTTATTTGTTTATTTATACGTTTATTTTATTTATTCATTTATTTTTTTTTGTCCTTATTTTTTTGCGATGTTTTCTTTTATATGTATTGTTTATTATGTTATTTTTTCGGTAGTACTAGAATCCCTCCACTCAACGCGAAAATCGCGCATAGGGTCTGGGAGTATCATAATTTTACTTTTTTAAAAGTTCTTTTTATTTTTGATGTTATTGTTGTTTTTTGTTTTTTAATTCAAATTTATTCAAATGCAGTATTTTATTGGAGCATTTTTTTTTCAATATATTATATTATTTAAGGCTCCTCGAGTCATTCTCAAATTTTGACTATTCGCCATTTTAGATACATTTTGATGTGAACTCAAGGTGCCACGTTCTAGTCTCCAAATAACCTCACATACAAATGTTGTCTTTTTTATATCGATTTGTTGATGAATATGGGAGAAAACTTCCCAAAAGTCGTTTTTTTTTTACTCCTCCCCCAAGTCATTCGTGAAGTTGAAATTTGAACATGCTGGGGTCTGTGTTTTTCATTTATAATATAGCAACACGATCGAAAATTTTAGGCTTTATAGTCTTTGCAAGTCTTTTCAAAATCTGAGTGATTCTGTATTTGAGCCAGTTAAAAAATCTAAAAAAAAAATGGGAAAAATATATCTATAGATCTTTAATATGAAAACAACCGCTGACTTCATTTTTATTAACATCCTTTCGTATTTAATAAAGGTTAGAGGGAACCACACCAATAATTTTTTGTATTTAAAAGAAAAGATATTTAGAAGAATAATATTTTAATCATGGTTTTTATAATTATCATGCATTTTTGTTGCACTTGGAGCTTTCAATATGTATTGACACATGTTTGGCAGTAGTTAAAGGGGAAGATCCTATTTCTGCTTTTGAAGCGTTGGAAAATAATAAATTTTCGGTTCTGCCGATTTAAAATCATCATATTGACTCCTAGACTGGAAACAGGTGAAGAGAAGCAAAAAGGTGAAACATCGGCCACGTAGAATATGCGCGCCGCGACTACACGAGGCAGCGATACCGGAGCTGAACTGTTTAGGCCCAGCTGAACGTCGATTGACGCCAATATGAAAATATTCCCCGGCAGTTTCCGCACAGGCACGCTTCATTTGTAATATAATTCGAGCGGGCGAGCACATGGTAACACCGAATCGATAGCGTCGGTCGAGACATACACTCGCAAAACCTTGAACTCGCTCTGGTATAGTAAATTTTTTGTAATAGTGCAAATGGGCCGGCAGTGGCGTTGTTTTTATTGAGTTAGCATTTCATGTGCTCGTGTCTTGTGCCGGAAACTGCGCAACACGAAAAACTCCATTTATCTCGAGTACTCTTCTCCAGCTATTCTCCTCCTTTCCTCACCCTTTTCTCATTACAGTCAAAGAGCTTGCCAAATGGTGTCCGCCGACGTTGAATTTACTACAGTACTAGCGCGCCACGGCTGGCAAATTTTATTCGCCGGAAAATTTTTTTTCCTTGGCTTCCCGATGCGACCGACGATCTAGCGAGGCGTATTTTGTTGTAAAAACATTTTCGTTATTTCGTCCTCGTCGCAACGAACCGTATCGGAATTTTAATAGTTCATTAGTGCACAGTCGGTGAAAAAAATGCGAAAAGAGTCGAATATTAAAAATGAAATAGTCCCGGTTTTATAGATTGTTCGAGCCATTTGACCAGTAGTTTAGTTTTAAATAGGTCAAATCGCTTTCAAATTGCGTATTTTTTTTTTCGTTAGCTCGCGATGAAGGTAACTCGATGTTATGAGATTCCATAATATTGAAATAATACTCAACGACCAAGTATTCATCGTTCCAGTGATAAATGTGGTAGTTATATCTATCGTATAATGAAATAACTTGAACATTTGCATCATTTGAATTCATGTGAAGCGATATCAAGCAATACCATTTGATTCAGACTTCTTTAATCAAAAATATTTCAGCGTAATAATTAATGCTATTCAATATGTATCTACTCGAAAACAAATGTTATTATTGTTTTTTTCATATTTAAAGTAATTCCTTATATTTTTTCAAAAAATAATAAAAAAAAAGTATTTTGTTACTTTTAATTTATATAAATTAATTAATTAATTATTTTTTTGGGTGATAATAACAGCAGCAGTTAACATTAACATTAACATATTAATTTCCTACAGTGTTGGCTAATTTACAGAGGCATCTTTATTGTTATCATGAAAGCATTTAGAGAAAGAGAGAGAAAGATAAGTAAAAAGAAGTATACAAGAAAAGAAACAAAAAAGAAACACAAAAAAAACGAAAACATCAATAAAAAGCGAATAAAAATATTGTTAAAAAAATATGTATAGAAATTGTAACTAGGGAGAAGGGGGGGGGCATCAAAAAATTCTTAGTAGCTCCGTTCCGAAAAATTTATAAGCCCAAGTCAAATTTTCAAAGTTGATTTTTTTTTCAAAAAAGAAATAAAATTTTCATATTATTCTTGCATAAAAATCATCTCATTTATTTGAATAATTTCATCAAATTTTCTTTTTGATTTTTCTTTTAGCTGAGATTTTTATTAAAAATGATAGCTATTGCAACTTACTTCAGTTGGAAATGAGAGGTAGAGAGAGAGGAGTTTTCATACTTTTATCCATTTCGCGGTAGAAAAACTTATATGGACCTTATTAGTTGGAAATATCAATCTAAATAATGTTGAGCCGTTGAAATTTTGAAAATGACCATTTTGAATCCTTATTTTTTCGAAAGATTTTGTAATATCAGTTGCAATGATGGACAAAATTTATGATTTAAATATTTTTCCCCACGCATAGCGCAGGCAAGTATGGATGAAAATCGTTGAAAATCTCATAAAATTTGTTGAAGACTCATTTAAATTTTGATAAGGGGGAAGAGGATAAATAGTGAAAATTTTTGTTTTTGGTTTCATATAAAAGAGTAAGTCATGAACATTAATGTGTGCGTCGTGAGAGGAGATAAATAAATAAAAAAAAAAGCGTAAGCAGCCGGCACGCATTACTGGAGCTGACTTTTGAATTGTGGTTTGTTCAGGTTCGTAAATTGCTAACCCCTTCATGTGTACAGAGCACACCTAATACCAAGTCTGAAAACTACTACCCCATCCCATCCAAAACCACTAAAGAAGTTGAATTTTTGGAAAAATGTATTTTTTGTGATCACATATTTTTCAAATTATAACTATTTGAGGCTTCCCAAATTATCTTCAAATTTTTACGCTCATCATTTTAGATCCATTTTGGCCCAAATTCGAAAGGTCATATTCTAGTCACTAAGTAACCTCACACGCTGAGAAGATATGGTAGATTCAAGAAATTTCATGACTCAAAACTTCTTCAAACAACCGTTTTTTGCTCTAAGTCCCCTCCAAATGCACTTAGGAAGTTAAAATTTGAATATGTTGATGTCCATGACTATTCCTTCATATTAGATTTTTTTTTTTAATTTGAGCCATTCATCTCTGCTCCACTCTTGTTCAAAATTTCAGTGATCGGCCATTTTAAGGTTTATCGAAAAAACAAAAAGTACTTTTTTTGGCATTTTCAACGAGATTCTCACAACAAATTTTACGCGAATTTCATGAATATCCGTCGACGATATTGGGAAAAACATACATGATTACATAATATGATCTGAAGTGCAAATATTTGAAAACCTCACCCTCCCTCGAGCCCCCCTCCTCCCCTCCCCTCCCAAAGCAGGTAGACTGAAATAGCTGTGTTTTTAAAATTAAGAACTTAGCTAAAAATAGCTTGAGAAAAGGTTTACTGTTTTTAAATATGTTGAGCTTAAACGATTAATAAAAAATCTTAAATTATACTTTATAAAATGATGAAGTAAGCCTAAGTACAAAACATATTAAATTTTTAGTCATCGCAATGAATTTGGTTGGGAGTTCCAATGCAAAACAGCTTTCAAAGAGAAAATTACATCAAAAAATTTTATCCTAGATATATTGGAAAAGCTGAAACTCGGTAGGTGAAGTTTGTTTGGAATTGTATAATTATAACATCTTGAATTTGAGTCAGAATAGATTCAAAATGGCGGCTCATTAGAATTTTAAGAAGGCTTAAGGAAGCTCAAATAGCTCAAATTTGATAAATGTAGACTCATATAATATGATTTTTGAAGATAAAATTGCAGTGTATAGCAAATACCGGGGAGGAGAGGGAGAGTTGTTGTCCTCAAAATGTGATGGAGAACAGAAGATAGACATTTTTTAAATTGTTGCGTCATAGGGTTAAGTGAGTTGGAGTAATTAAAATATTCAAATTTTAGATTCAAAAGTGAACTTGAATAGGAGTTAGAGCAAAAAACAGATTTTTGAGGGGAAATCATGACAGCGAATTTTATGAATCTTTCATATATTCTCACCAAATCAATCTACGAAGGTCAAACTCTGTACGTGGGGTTAGTTGGTGACTAGAATGTGAACCCTAGAATTTGCTTCAAAATAGATACAAAATGGCGAATTATCAAAATTTGAGTAGAGGTTGAGGAGCCTTAAATTAGTAAAAATGTAATTAATATGAACTCATTCGATTATTAGGTATGAGAAGTATACAATAACTCCAATTCACTTCCATAAATATGGTTGGAGGGGTTATCGATCTGAAAATGTGGTGGCAAAGTACACGAAAGTTAGACAATTTTTTATTGCGGTGCCATATTTTTATTTAGCTTTCCAAGCGAATTTTAAGTGGGCAAATTGCAGCAAGAAATTTCATGAATCTTCCATATTTCATCACCAAATCGACCTAGAAAAGGCAAACTTCGCGCGTAGGGTTGGTTGATGATCAGAATATGACCTCCTTAATTTGCGTCAAAATGTATCCAAAATGACGGATCGTAAAAATTTGAAGATAATTTGAGGAGCTTCAAGTGATTGTAATTTGAGAAATATGTATTCATATGATTATTTCATGGCAAAAAATGCTACATTTGTTCAAATTTAACTTCTTAAGTGGTTTTGGAAGGGATAAGGTGAGGTCTTTCAGACTTCGTATTGCCTGTGGCCTGTAGTCATGAAGGGGTTAGCATCGTTATTTCCAAACTTGAACAAGCTTTAGTTAAAAACTCAGCCCCATGCAATAATGTGGCATGGCTGCTTACGTTTTTCTTTTCATATTCATGAATAATATTTTTAGGTTGATTGGCAAATCTTAAGACATCGTCAATACACAAAAAAAACTGGTTCTTTATTGGTATTTATAAAGCAAAATTAGGTATTTTTTGATTTATTGGACTTAATTTTTACTTTAAAAAAATTGTTCAAAAATGTATACGAATGCAAATATTGATAATCACAATACGTCGTTAATTTCAGCTCTCAACCTCGAAATGGGGGGGGGGGGCAGCGAAATGGACCTTGACGCAGTATCACTAAACTCTTCTTCACTACGAAGAAAAAAATATTGAGAAAGAACCTACTCTTAAATGTATTCTTCTCGAAGCGCGTTGTTGTTCGTATTTACGGCGAACTGATTATGCAATTTCATATCCTCTGATGTATTCCGCACGAGTGACTATGCATGTAGAAGGCGTCGCATCGTATTCATATTCGAAAACATACAAGGGCTGGTTTACAATGACACGTCTGTGTCTTGAATTGATGTTAATAATATTTTCGTTTCATACTATGTGTAATGAATACTTTTTTCTTCCTTCATCCGCACAGATGATCTCTATGAAATATAATTCACCTTATAATAAACCAAAAGATATCAACGTACACCCGGTAACGCGGTAACGATAACTAAGAAGCCTTTGTGTTGGCACGTCGAAAGCTACAAGCTTAAAACGTTGAAAGCAAACCTCAAAGAAATTAATTAAAAAAATTAAAGCGAAAAAAAAACCCACAACCGCGTAGAGTGTAATAAATTGCGCTAAAAAGAAAGAAAAAAGAGAAAGCAAGTACGTCTATAAATTAAAAGTAGAAAGATGCTAAGGTTTAGTATTCTACTACTCCGTTATATTCGTTTGTACAAAGAATAACCGTCGGAAACCGCGGTGATTTTAATTTCGAAATTAGTACGGTAAAAACGTATAGCATTACCCGGGGATATAATTTTGGAAGATTTTTAATTGATTTTTTCTTTTAACTTTGATTCGAATCGTATGAAAGATATTGGTCGCATACTGGCACCAGTATACTTATACGTTACGTGATATTTTTTTCTTTTTTAGGCGTTGATGGAACAATTATTCCAGGGTCAGAAAATACACGCCGGCGACTTCAATATTGTAAAGATTTTCGTTAAATTGCTTTTTTCTTGTTTTTTTTTTTTCCGTTTTTTTTTCCTATTTTTTTTTTCTCATAGACGTATTTGCTACAGCATATATGTGTGTTTGCTATATGAACGTTTTTACCGCATTCGGTTAATCTTGTTATGGCTCTTTTTGGTGTTCTTTCGATAAATGTGGTACCTATATAAATGTTAATATGTGGCGACTATTACTATGAAATAATTATGGCGAGGGTTTTTTTGGTGTTTTTCCCCCTTTAGTTTTGTGTTATGGGAAATTGCTATCTTCTTCATTGTTGATTGATTTTTTAGCTTTGCTTTGCCATATCGTATCGAAGAGAAAATCAAAGGCAATACGAATTAAGAGCCAGTAACGAAGCTGATTGCCAGAACTGGGTGGAAGCAATACGTGATGCGAGGTAAGATTTAGAAATTTTTATTATTAAAGAAAACAACAGCGGTTAGTTTATAATCCCCTTATACACTAGGTGAAACAAATTTAGTTTTTTTTTTTTTTTTTTTTTTTAAGTTGATCCCCAATAGCACTTTCAAAAAATGTCAACTCCATAGGCAAATGTTAAACTTTCCCATATTGAGGTCAAAATTAAAAACATTTTTAATTGTATGAGAAAATCCCCAAAAAAATATTTTGGGCAAACTGAAATTTTTACCATCCAAGGTATACATTTTATATTTCATATTTCAATAAATAAAATGGATATCAAATTTTTTATATATAGTACATCTGAAAATTGGAAGAGGAATTTATTAATTTTTTACATTCTTCAATATTCAGCTTGAAACTTGATTTATTTTCAGTTTTTGTAGAAAACGAACGAATCTACGTGTATCTACACAGACAAACCAGCTTTTGCAGTCAAATAGCTCATTAAAAGGAGATTCTAAGGGAGCATAACACTTTCAAAAATTAAGAGTTGAACTTAAATACAAAAAAAAACTAGATTAACCACTCATAAAATGTGGGCTCTGTTATACAAATATTAAAAAATTATAAATGAATTAATTTGATATTTTTTTTTTCAAGTATTATTTTGAAATTGGGCTCAGATTTTTGAAAAAAAAAAAATGCCAAAAAGCTGCATAAGCATGTGACTTTTTGTTTCGCAAATATTTCGGTATGTTGAATACGATTATACCATTTTGAAATTCCTAAAATACCCCTTCCAAATTATTAAAATAAAATAATAATGAAAAACACATTTTAACAGAATTTATATTAATTATCATGATTACCAAAGTGGTTTGACCTATAACAGGTTACACCATTTGAGATCACGTGAAAAATTTCAACTTTATTTTTTCAAGCGTAGTGTTTACTGATGACGTCAATATGAGCAACTGTGAGTTGATAATATCAACAGCCGATAAGGCATCAGTCTCAATGAGTATTGATAAAATTTCGATCTCTCCTCTTACACCGCAAAAGTGATAAGTCCACATGTACATTTAGCTGCTCATGTTGACGTCATTCAGAACCAAATATTTTTCATTTTCATTGGTTGTTGTTCTCAGACTATCTCAGACTCTTGTGGCTGGGAGAACCAATAGAAATTTATTGAAATTTCTTGGTGGCCAGCCGGAATGGTTTAACGTGTTATAGGTCAAACATTTTGCATGATTACCAGATTTTTCAAATGCCCTTTATGGAAAGTTGAAGCATCTTCAGATCTCTTTGACGACCCATAAATAAATATTTGAAGGTGTTTTAATGTTATACTTTTTCATTTTTAATCTTTTTAATTTTTCCGTAAAGGAAAATATTTTTTTTTTAATTAAAAAATTTATTATAATTATCAATAATAAAATTAAATAAATTAATATAATAAAAAAAAATAATAAACCAAATTTTCCAAATCTAATAAAACAGAAAATCTCAATACAATGTCATCTTACATACCTTATATATGACATTCACCATAATATCGTTAAATAGGTGGGTTCATTTTGTAATAAATGTCCTTTAAATTCCCAACATCTATTATTTCATTGGGAGCACTTTAAAAAATATTCGTTCCTTCTCTCAACTAAAAGAGACAACCATAACAAATGATGCTAAACTTATAGACAAAATTCTTGAATTTTTTAATATCTACTGAATAAAATATAAACATGAAACTAGTGTGATAGACTTGATAATTAAAGACACCAGTATGAAGAAGAAAATTAATTAAAAAAATTGTGAAGCCTCCAAAAATGAAAATATTAGGTCACCAATTTTTTTGCATTATTAGGGACAAAATATGATCCTTGTAAATGAAAAAATTTCCAATTTGCATAAAAATAATTTTTTTGGATTTTTCGAAAAGCTGAAAAATTTTTCTACTTAGACCTCATTTATGTGGTAGAGGTTAACGTGGACCTAAGGGGCTGAAATTTTTTGAACGTACTGTTGGGGTAATTTGGCAACCTTCTTACCCTAGGAGTCATCGACTTTTGTAAAAAATTCAACTTCGTTCCACCCTATGTACAATGTACATTTTAAAAATATTTCTTCTCTAAAAGGTTGCTATGCGAAATCTGTTCACGAAAATAAAAAAATTGTGTAATTCAAGATGAGAAAAAAATTACACCATTTAAATAATACCAATAATTATACAATCTGATCATTCAATAGTGTAATATTTTCAAAGCAGGAAAGCTTAAGAACAATTGAAAAAAATTTGAATAGATATTACAAAAATATTCCTCAATGCTAAAATTCGCAGAATTTTTAAAACGCTCGACGCGTAAATTCGCCTACATAGTTATCACGCTGGATGAAAAGGTAAGAATGTAATTCCTCGTTGTATCGCGTGTGTCACATTTCGTACTACGTATGAAGTTATTATGAAATAGTTTCGTTGTTCAGGCTCGCGAACACTGAGCCAAGCTTTTTGAAATTTTTCAAAGACGAACGTGTAGTTGTGAAATATGCACAATATGTAATGACAGAAATTTCATCGTTCGTTGTGTTCGAATAGGTGAATTAATCGTGCCACTATACGCCTTATTTTGGCACTCTGTGAAGAGTATCGTAGGAGAAATTGAAAATGGAGACTTTTTCAATGAGAAAGCAATAATATACCCCAACAGTATCCTCGCAATGTGTCTTTCTACAGATACTTCCTGAAGGAAACTTGTTAAGGCTTTTTTTTCAATATGAAGTTTGCAAAAGATTTGAAAAAATTAAGCAAATTAAATAGCTAAAAGTTTTTTTTTGTTCCTTGTACCATATGCACCGTCATTTAAACCGCAAATGAGAAGCATCTCAGAAAAAAACAATACCCCTTCTTCACTCTATTTATCCTACAAAAAACTCCTCTTACAATTTAATTTAATTTTTAGCTGAATTTTAACTTGAAAACGATTGTTTTTACAGCCTACCTGATTTGGGAAGGGGTTCGGGGTAGAGTGGGGTCTTCAAATGTGAGCTTCAGAACATTTATAATGATAATGTTCAACTTTTTCGTATTTATGTATTTTTTTTCCTCGTGCGTAGCTAGAAGCGGATTAAGAATTTTTTACGCCTTGGCGACTTGAAAGCTGAAGTCACATTTTTCTCCCTAAAGTTAAGTAATTCGAAGGTTTCCATACGAGAAGGGAAGGGGGTGGGGGAAATTTGGAAAAATCCATTAGCAAGATTTTTTAATATTAATTTTAACGTAAAATGTGAGGAACACCATTTAAAAAGAATTTTTGCCTATTTCAAGATAAAGTGAATTTATTTCGGATTCATTCTTTTTTGTTTTTTCGTGATTTATAATTATTCTTATAAAAATGGCGGCCTTAAAATTTTGTCTTATTCGCCTTTTTGTTGATAGGTCGCCGCTTTCAATTTCACATGAATAATGTAGTGATTTTTTCAGTGAGAATTATGGAAATAGGCAACTCATAAGGTTGGAATTTTTTTATGATAAATAAGGGGCAATTACAATTAAGGAAAAGTGAGAAAAAAGTATGATAAAGGCATGAATTTTTGATTTTTTTTTTCAATTGGATAATCGCCCATAAAAACATTACATTTTGGTTACATTTTCGTTGAATTTTTCATTTTGTAAGATTACTATTTTTTTTTTTTTTGAATAAATTAAGTCAAATATACGTTGGAACTCCAACAAAAATTAAAAGTTGATATTGTCATTACACAGGAAATACTATTTTCCATTAAGTTTGTATCATTCACTTTTTTATTATTAATTTTTTTTTTTTAGTTTATAAAATTTATACTACTTACTATAATAAAAAGTAAAAAAAAAAAAATACAATATGTTGCAAAAAGAAATGCACCTCCAAAATATTTGCGTTCTAGGCGTTGCCTGGTTCGCCTTATGGTTAATCAAAATGACGAATCATTCAAATTTTGAGGGGAGCTGGAGAAAGGGCAAATGGTTCAAATTCTTTGTTTTTGATTTCATATAAAAGAATGAATTGCGGACTCCAACATATCCAAATTTCAGCTTTTTAAGTACATTTGAAGAGGAGTTGGAGCAGAAAACAGTTTTTTCAAGAGGTTTTGAGTAATCAACCTAGAAAAGTAAAATGTTGTACGTAATGTTGGATGGTGATCAGAATATGATCTCTTGAATTAGCATCAAAATGGGTACAAAATGGCGGATCATCAAAATTTGAGTAGGACTTGAGGAGCTTGAAATTAATGAAAATGTAATTTATATGAGCTCATATGATCATTAGAGATAAAAAATATACAATAATTTCAATTCACTTACATACATGTTTTTAGAAGGGAGGAGGAGGGGTTATATACCTTAATGTGTGGTGTGGGTATATTAGAGGTCAAAAATTTTTTATTACATGTCATATGATAAAATGAACCCAAGTAACTAACTTATTCTGATTTTAGCTTCTCAAGTGAATTTAGAGGGGAGTTAGAACAAAAAACCGCTTTTGGAGGGCAAATTTCTGCAGGAAATCTCATGGATTTTCCATATTATCTGTTCACTATATCGACCTAGAAAAGTCAAACTTCGTGTGCAGGGTCAGTTGATGACCAGAATATGATCTATTCAATTTGGGTCAAAATGAATCCAAAATAACTGAATGTAAAAATTTAAGGATAATTTAAGGATTCTCAGGTTTTATATATATAATATTTTATTTGAGGAATCTGACATTATACTTATCATTAACCTAAATTTATCGTAAAGTAAAGTACACGGGTTTTGACTAATTTATTAAGTCCAAGGGATGAGCCCTTTTTAATCTTCTTGTGGTTAAGGACGAATCCAACAAGATGAGCGCTTCCACATTGGGATGTTTGTGAAGTCTATTAGAGTAATTATTAGCCCTTTTCTTAATAACTTCACTAACGGAGTCAAGCCGCAGATCTTTGCGCAATTCATCGTTTGAAACAAACCAAGGAGCTTGCGTGATACAACGCATCATTTTATTTTGGAATCTTTCGATAACCAATTTGTTAGAGTCTTTAGTTGAGCCCCAGATCTCCGCTCCATAGGCCCACATAGGGACGAAGATCGAGTTATAGATTAGCCTCTTGTTTTTTAGGCTAAGCTTAGAGCGTCTACCTATTAGCCACTGAAAGTTACGAAAGTGTAAGTTCAGTAAATCGCGTTTCCTCTTGATATGCTCTTGCCAATTTAGCTTACTATCAAGGTGAAGACCTAAGTAGCGAGCATGTGAGGCAATAAGAACTGGTTTATCGTTAAGTATAATCGGAGAGTATCCATGTTTGCAAAGCGTAAAGTCCACTCTTACTGACTTTTTTTCGTTAAGTTTGATTTTCCAGTCTTGCGCCCATTTTTGGATTTTATCAATGCAAGATTGCAGTTTATCTACCGCCGCATCATATACTTTGTCTCGAACTATTACTCCCGAGTCATCAGCGAATAAGGTAGTCGTAGCATAGTCAGTCGTGGGAAAATCGCTAGTGTAAACTAAGTAGAGCAGGGGCCCAAGAACACTTCCTTGAGGAACTCCAGCTAAAATTGGTTTGATTTGAGAATTTTCAGTTCCTACTTGTACATAAAAAGTTCTATTCTCAAGGTACGATGTTACGAGCTTACACATGTTCGAAGAGAAATGTCTTAGTAACTTATGGATAAGTCCTTCATGCCATACCTTGTCGAAGGCACAACTAACATCAAGGAACACAGCAAGTGCATACTCTTTTTCTTCTAGTGCCTGTGTGATGGCGCTGACAACGCGATGAATTTGTTCTATAGTAGAATGTTTTTCCCGAAAACCAAATTGAATATCTGGAATGACGTTAAACTTGGAGATAACAGGAAGGAGCCTGCTCCGTACTATTTTCTCAAAAATTTTTGAGATAATTGGTAACAAAGATATTGGACGGTATGAACTAGGATCCTCCAATGATTTACCTGGTTTCAAAATTACGATCATCTTAGCTTTTTTCCACGTGACAGGTACGTAGTGTAATCTGAGTGCAGCGTTAAACAAACTGGTAAGGCTCAGGTAGCTGTAATTTGAAAAATATTTGTTCATATACTTATTGCGTGGCAAAAAATACTACATTTGTTCTAAATTTCACTTCTCAAGTGCTTTTTGGTAGTGGTTAAATAGGGGTTTCCAAACTTCTTATTAAGCGTGGCCTGTCTACATGAAGGGGTTAGCAACGTTATTTGCAAACCTGAACACATCTCAGTTGAAAACTGCTTCAGTAATGTGGCATAGTCGCTAACGCCTTTTTTTTTTTTTTTTTTTTAATTTCTTTTGCGTGTACTTATTTAAATGAAAATTCTTGAGCCCTAATTTTTCGCCAATTTTTCATGGGAAGTTTTAGTATGGTTCATTAGAGCATCTAAATATACATATTTTATACTATATTTCAACTTGCCCGGGATTTTTTCCGTATAACCCCATTTTTATGTAATTTTTCCTGAACTATACGGAGCACCCGAGCTGAAATTTTGAAAAAATATATATTATTAAAAAGTAAAAAATACATCTAAAAAACTCGGTTTAATTTTTGTGCGAGACTATCATCACTTATCATGGTTAAAAAATTATACGACGATGCAAAACGTCATTTTTGGGAAAAATTGATTTTTTCTGGGATGCCTCTTAAATGCATCTACAACATAGCAAATAGTTGTTCAAATCAATCAATTTGTGTTTGTAAGAAAAATATCTATTTATTTTTCACTTAAAATGCCCCCCCCCCTCGGAAATGGAGGAGTTTAGGGTTCTAAAGTATTGTTGACGATGTTTCTTGATAGTACACACTAACACCTGCTACTCGAGTATTGTCTCAAAATCGCTCCAAGGTATAATAACTTGATGTAAATGTTCCCTAATGCGTATCTGGTATTTTAGTATATGTTGATGAGAAAATGTGGTCCTAATTTAAGTATATCAAATACCAAGTCAACGACTTGTTGAATACGTCATTGCTTCGCATCACAACGTACTACTATAGCCGGGGGAATGGTTGAGTAGGAATTTATATCGTTAAAAAGATACCGTATAAAAACTCGACAAAAGGAACCCGTAACGAGAAACTTTTATGAGATGAAAAATTTTGCTCGGCTGGCTAGTTTTGAAAAGACTTTACGATGTCGTTTAATTAACGCGTATCACGATATCGTGTATCTCATCGGCTAGTTGTGGATATAGTTAGGGCGCGGCCACGACGTCGTATACAAATCGCTAATGTACGAGTCGGCTGCACGATGGTAGGTATTTTTTTGCCCATCTCGTTTGTGTGTATATGAAAACGAAACGACGCCAATTGCCAATACTTTGATTCTATTTTGATACGGATTTACGTATGTAACGAGTTCTAAAATGTTATTTTCGTTTTGCAGCTTTAACAAATTACTTTTACAAAAAGAAGAACTGGAGCAGAAGCATTTACATCTTTTACAAATCGTTGAAAGCGAGAAAACGGCGAAATGGCAATATACGCAGCAATGCGAAGACTTAGCCGTCGAAATTAAAAAACTCAGATCCGAGGTAGACGATTTGAAGGATTTTAAATTAAAATTTCGCCCTTCGAGAGACTTTTTTTCGGTGAAATTTTCCAAGGTTAACCTGCACAATATATTCATATTAAGTGTTTCCGTTGTCGACAGCTGTACACGCTTAAAAAAGAATGGAAGCCTTTGGCCGCATCTTCGTACAGTAACGTGAGCACTACGTCCGGGCACGACGGAAGTCAACAATTTGCCGCTAACGTCGCTTCCTCTTCCACCGACTCTCCAGTAATTGATGCCGCTCATTTGCAGAAAATTAAAAAAGTACAAAGTTTCTTTCGTGGCTGGTTGTGTCGTCGCAGATGGAAGCAAATCGTCGAGCAATATATTAAAAGTCCGCACGCCGAAAGCATGAGAAAAAGAAATTGGTAATTAGTATTTACAAATTTATAAACATGTCAGCTCGACCGTTTGAATAACCGGAAGGGTATTTTTTTTAACGCTCTTTTTTCACCCCTTTTTAGCACGCTACGATGAAAATATTTTAACCTTACGTTTTGAAAATTTTCGTCTTGCTCTAACATAAATTATTTACTACGTACTATACCGCACGCTAATATTTCAACCTAGACGTTTATAACTCATAACGTATACCGTTAGACGTCTTTCCGAGTTTATTATTTTTGGCGTATTTTTAAAGTAAACTTTATAATATTACGTTTCCACAAATGGCAAAAAATACAACCAAGGTACGTACAACCTACATTCGCAGTCTCCAGCGGTGGACGAGTTTTCGTTGTTTCAGTGGAAATTTACATCTGTCGCTGAACGAGTATAAATTCACGGCGACTGTCGAAAAACTATTTCATGAAGTTACGAAGGTATTTGTTTAACAGATAATATCGAGATGTTACGTCAACTTTCAACCACACGTTGCTCATGAATTCCTGAGCAGCGAGCCGAACGCGAGATTTATGTTTTGACGGAATTTCTTGCGTGAAACTTATTTCGAAATTGTGTACCATGAATGACTGCAAGTGTTTAGTTATTTCGTTAAATATTTCTTCGTCGAGTTTCGCCACCAAGTGCAAGTTTCGGATCGAATTTTGATTTTTTATTCGGAAAACAAAGCGTACAAGCATCTATAAGGTACACGTGTATTGCGTGTGCATTACGTCGATAGTCGTAATGCCTCATGTTTATTTCATTCTTGAGTTGTCTTTTTTTTTCCTTCGGGGATAAAATTGGTAATATTTTTTTCAGCGTGTTCAGGTGGACGTTAGTTGCCATTGATTGAGTTTATTTTGACGTCATGGCTTGTAATTATATTTTTAAATATTAGTTCAACACCTCTTCCTAATACTACGTAATGCAGTAAATCTACACCACATAATGGTATAATGGAAAAATTCCCAATAAAGTTTTTTTTTCATAAATAAGTAGAGAATGTCCCCACCAACGACTACGTTTTCACAGCGATGATGGAACCCTTCAAAAAATAGTTTTTTGGCTATACCTCCTCAGGATTTGATTGTGAGGCAAAAATAGCTCAGTGCAATTTTATTCTATACTAACTTTCCTATAACTTTTGTATGAACATTTATTTTCTAGGACCCATAGCTGTGTAGTTAAGGGTGCTTGAAATTTGGTACATGTAATTTTGTAAAATTTTATACTGGGAAAAAATTTGGTAGCTTGTGAACATTTTTAATTACACCTCACATACAATTATAATAAGCATGCATAATTTTTATTTTATGAAGATAGCATTATTCATAATTGATATTAACAAAAGAATAATATCCGAAGAGGGGAGGAGATACATCTGTGATGGGTGTGGGTAGGAGCCAATTCATAGAAATCACCTGCAACACATAAAATACGCGCATCTGAGTACCCTCATCTTATAAACCTATTAAGTTAGCTAATTCAATTCTCTATGTAAGAGCAGTCGATCACCTGTCTCGTGGTATGGCGTCAAAACAGCACACTATCCTCACACTATCATTTAGACAGGGCATCTGACCCTCCATAACGATCAGTGCTGGATGTTATTTGGAGATGCTGGCCCCCAGTACTAGACCAACTTCAGTATCCCGTCGTCTAATATGTAGGCAGTGCGTCACATTGTCGTCTGGGCCCTAGGCCCCGCATAGTGACCGCACAACAACATCTGGCGAGACAGCCGAGTTGCGCAACTCTGACCATAATTTACGGTGAATAATATATATATGTATAACTAACTCTAATTACACGGAGAGGTGCCTCGTGAGCAAACCATAGCAGATTTAACTCACCAATTTACTTCAACAGTTTTCACCCATGTACTCGTTCACTGTACTTATTCAGTTTAGCATAAAACGGCCATCACAAGTCAAGATTTACAGTGCAAGTGAAATGCAGCATTCCAAAGCCAGTCTCATCGCTCAATCAGACACCCCTCTATTCGCGCAGATAGAGATATTGAACCAGTACATGGGTGGGAGTACGCGGGGCTAAATGTCGCCGGAGCAAAAGAAGGAGGAAGGAGTCATGTGTACAACACACGCGTTCCAATCTTTGAGTATTGGGACCCTTCGGAGCAGTGGCGCGCTAGTGTCGTGTTTACATGTAAATAGTATTATCAGTTCTGAAAACGGGGAATTTTTGCCGCTAGTTGTGGACTCACACAGTGAAATGTTTAAATTATTTGAAAATAAATCGAATAAATGAAATGAATGAATTGGGTTTGGCTTGATATTCGCGATAAATGTATTACTAGTCATTGGTAAGTGCATGAAAAATAATCATTTATTTCGTAACAATAATACTGGAATTCAATTTATCTTTACCATTGAACAAAAAACAATTAATTCTATTCAAAATAATTCAATTTAGCACCAGAATTATTAATTCATTGCCAATAATGATACTTTATCAATTATTGAAATCCCCGTTTTCAGTAGTTCATCGTTTTACCACCAGGTACCGACTCTTTTGCTGAAGGATCCCAATTAATATAAATGATATGGAGAGAGAATAATGTAGTTTCCAGTGGAAGATCTGTAGAGCGCGCTAAACTGAGTTCGTTGGCGTACCCAAGCAATACATTGCTGTTGATAACATGATAAATGAGTATCAATATTGAAATGCATTGGTTGCTGGTAACATTCACAAAGTCATATAATTAATTAATCGATGTTTACTTTCATGTAATAATTATATTTTTCTCGAGTTATTAATCTCTATGCATTTCAGCTTGTTAAATAAAACCTGAAAACATTACAATAATATTCACTGATCTAATGTTGTGCTTTCATATATTGTGTGGAAAGTAATCTCAAATTTTTCTCAGCCGAGATCTTGGTCTTTATATGTTTCAACTCATTAAATAGAATCTGAAAAAATTAACAAAACCACACTCAATGTGCTAATAGGTGACAAAATTACATAATAAATTATAGAATGAATCTGCTTACCTGATACTTAGTTTCATATGTTGTTTATAATGAAATCGTCAAATATAAATTATTATTAAGTGATAATTACAATTATAACTAAAAGAAATTCAAAATTATCTCGACGAAAAGTTGAAATTTCACACTCATTTATCACGTTATCAACAGCAATGTATTGTTTGGGTACGCCAACGAACTCAGTTTAGTGCGCTCTAGGGCTCTACAGATCTTCCATAGCATATACGATAACCTCTCATTTTTCTCTCTCCATATCATTTATATTAATACTCAAAGGTTCCAATACACTCACCAGGGTAGCCTTTCTCCATCAAATAGCGAGCCCGAACAGGGTTTCGCAGAATATGTAGCTAGGGGTGCCAAAGATACCAAGCAAGAAATTTACCTTTATTATAAATGAGAGTAGGGAGAGAGGGCTGGGATAAATATGAAGTTATTATGTAGTTAGAAGGTGTTATACATAATTGTGAGTTATTTCAACTTCATTTTGTCCGCATGAAAATATTCATACTTGAGTACGTATGTACATATTTGAGAGTGAGGGGAGCAGTCGCGACTGCAATGGATATAAAAATCCCTCATTTCATTTATTTTTCCATTGAGTCCAAGAGCCAAGGTAAGTGATTATTCCCTGAGTAAACTGTGAGCTGGATAAAGAAGATAATGTTTTACATTTTAATGGTGAAAAAAAAAACACTACTCAAATAAAGTAAAAGTTTTAAAAATTTTCAAATTTTCAAAAAAACAAATTTTTGCCCAATTAATTTTTTTCATACCTTAGAAAAGTAACAACATTGCTTATTTTCAAAAATTAACGGCAAATGTGTAATTTATTGGTCATGTTCATCTGAGCTTTTTGATACTGAAACGTCTGTACAAAGTCATTTTGAAGCAAAAATGTGATGTTTAGGAAAGCTTCGTGTGGTAAAAATTAAGCATATTTTCTTTGTGTAGTCCGAAACAGCCTAAATTAATCCCATCTGATGCACACGATCAATAAATTACCCATTTTTCGGGCATTTTTAAAAATAATTAAAAATGGTGCATTTTGAAAAAATTTTAAATGACGTTTATAACCTCCAAATTCAATGAAAATTGGTACCTAAAATTTTTTGATCTTTGAACGACAAAATATGACTTTGAAAAGTAAAAAAAATTTAACTGCTCGGAAATTTTTTTTTTAATTTTTAAATTTTTAAACGTTTAACTTCATTTTGCCAGATAGTCCAAAAATTGAGTTGGAGAACTGAAATTTCCATGATGTCCTTTCAAAGTCATTTCTATCAACTATTATTATCAGCACGCTACGTTTTTGAAAAAAAAATGAAATTCGGCCCATCCTAGTGTACATGGCATGCATTTTTTAAAAACTTGGATGACTATATACTTTATGAGCCTTTTCAACAAGTTGGTAGGTACTTCAAATTTTTTTTGGTATGTTTACAAAAAATAAGTAAAAGTTACATCTATGAGAACATATTCTAGTCTCCTATAATAAAAAATAGTTTACGTTCTCCCAAGGACGTTGACTATAATATCAGCATAAAAACGGGTCTGAAATAATATATAAGCCACGCCCATCGCAGCGTTGCTTTAAACAGCATTAAACTTCAAAATTATAAGCCACTACTAGCGCAAGGTTTTGCCATCAGCCAAATATCAAGATATAACAGTTAACGTCCCTGCTTTCTTCACTCAAAAAAAAAAAAAAAAATGAAAAAAATGCAGATTTACACAGAACATCGTACGGCGAACGTGATAGGACGCGGATACAATATTTCCATACAGAGGCATCGTTGATAGGTGCGAGAAAGGGGTAAATCCGTATTAATAATTCAAGCATCCATTTTTTCGAAACTGAATAACCTCCCTTCGTTGTATACTTTCTGCGAACATCGTGAACAGAAACATTGATATCTCGAAGGATCTCGTTCGCTACACGTATTGGTCATAAAGTACCCAGGAGACGGTACTAGTCCGAAAAAATGTTATTTTATTTATTTGCAGAGAAGCCGGCGGCTCAACAGAGCTGAGGGAATTTTTAAAAATCAACAAATTCATAAATTCGCTTATTTATTCGCGTATATGTAATATATATCCAACCGAGCATGAATATTAAGCCAATTTTCGTTGGGTACGTCAAGGCTGATCGTTTTGCAGCAATGGATTCGCTTCGTACAACGAACTTTGATATATTCTTTTCCAATTCCCTGTTGTGTTACACAAATACTCTGTATTTGAGTGTGATTTAACGATGTAAGTATAATTGAATCAACAGTGAGGTATTTTCGGAACTAATTGGCGAATATTTCGTACGAGTAAGGAACATGTTAGAATTTTTCGGCTCTTTTTAACCGAACGTTTACGACGTTTTAAAGAAAATTAAATGAACGAAAGTGGTACATATTTACGTCGTTTTTTATTCTTTTTCTTCCTTTTTGGTAGCTACGAATTTAAAAGCTGTATTTTTGAAATTTTTTCATCAATCCGAATTGCTTTATGTTGTCATATATATGAATAAGATAAGAAAGAATATAAATATTCCAATACCTATATTGCTTTTACAGTTTAGTCTTCCGTATGGTAGAAGAAGAAGAAGAATATTTAAAGCAATTGGACATCATAGTATCGTGTTTCTTACGACCACTAAGAATGGCTGCCTGCTCTCAAAAACCTCCGTGTTCACATGAAGATATAAATTCGATATTTTTGAACGTTGAAACGATATTATTTCTTCATCAGATATTTTACAAAGGATTATCGTCGCGAATGGAATCATGGCCTACTTTAATTTTAGGTATTTTTGTGTGTTTATTAGTAAAGATTTTTTAATTGTTATTTAATTAATTCAAATTTAATTTAATCTTAATTTTTTTTTCTCAATTTTATAAAATTTTATTAATAATTTTAAATTTATTATATCAAGTTATTTTTATTTATATGAAGCATACTAGAGCTCTTTTGACAGCTTTGGTTGTGAAATGATTTCACGATACGATTTTCATTACAGGTGATTTGTTCAATATGCTTATTCCTATGTTGAGCATATATCAAGAATACGTACGTAATCATCACTACAGCGTTCAAGTACTCACCGAGTGCAAACAATCGGCCGCATTTTCAACAATATTAGATAAATTGGAGAATAAACCAGCTTGCCATTCGTGCCAACTAGATACGTTTTTGATGACTCCCATGCATCAGGTAAAAACTAGAGCCGCAAAAGACGAGAACTTCTTTTATACGAGAATTAATTACGATAAAATTTCGTTTATTTGTGTTTTCTGCGTAATAAGATTTTCGAGCGAGAAAAAACGTAACAAAATAAAGGAAAACAAAACGAAAAAAGAAAACAAAGGAAATTTAATATCAGAAAATGAAAATCACTCTCGAAACGAACGTAATGAATAATATCATAGAAGCACGAATACCTTTGAAAACACAGTAAAATCTATAGAGATGAAAATATTTTAAAGATGAAATTCTTTGAGTTACAGTAAAACAAAAAATAAAATTCTTCAAGGTTTTTTTTTTAAATCGAGTTGGTCAGTAGTTCAGGGTCAGATGAAAAATCTCATTGTTTGAAGTTTATTTTAAAAGAATTTTCTTGGTTCCGGGAATGCTATGATTCGTATCTGTTGTACAAGATTTAATTTTTTTTTTGCGTATTTATTTTTTCAGATTCCGAGATATATTGTAACTTTGCACGAACTCTTGGCGCATACGCCGCATGATCACGTAGATCGCAAAAGCCTCATGGAAGCGTGTCAGAAACTCGAAGACTTATCTAGGCAGATTAAAGACGAAGTGAGATTCGTTAGGGTATTCCAATATCTTCGTATAATTGATCGCAATATCTCTGAATTGAAAAATGAGTTTTTAAATCCAGTTCAGCGTAGAATTTTAAAGTAAAATTCCCTGCAATTTCCAACAATTAGGAAAATTAATTTTTTGATGAGACTTTTTAAAAAGAATATTATCAAAGAAATACTACGGTTTTATGAAGATACATTTTTTTAAATTAAGAAGTTGTAATCCATTAGTTGACATTGAATTTAATTTTTTTTCTATGATTACAAATTTTTCGTTTTCTAAGTTTTGCTAAATTAAATAAATTTAAATTTAAAAATACCAAATTGAAAAAAAAATGTTCAATGAATTTGAAAAAAATCAAGATAATTGTTTGGGGGGGGGGGGGCGTTTGTTGCTGCATAGGTCATCATTACACCCTACTAGACAAATTATAAAACTAGAAATAATTATCCTTCAATTTTTTTTCTGACTTATTTATAAATAATTTTTTCTTAGTGTAATTATCCACAGCTTTGGTTATTAAGCCATTTTCAAAATATTATACTATTTTTCCATCATCTTATATATTATATTGAAGAAAAGTGGATTTTTTAAGGGGAAAAAATATTCGATATTCGATTTGTGTTATTTGGAATTAAAATGAAATTGTTAGTGATTCTAAGAGATTGGTAGAGAGAGTAGATGAATAATCAGTAATTCCTTTTTTTATTCTCCCTTAATTAGAATTTTATATCTGAATTATGAAAATAAAATTAAATCTAATATTTTAGCAACTAAAATATATAAGAAATCATACTAGTTTGATACATATTCGCGATTGCAGAATATTGAGACATGAATGGATCTGGAAGTCATTGGTGGAAATACTAGTGAGGAATGAAAATTTAAGAAACTGATTCTTGATAATAATTTCATCCAGATTTTGATTACTTATGTATACTTACTTTTTTTTTACATAAATTTACTACAAAAAACAATTTCAATACTAGATAAACACTTTACTTATCCTTTTACAATAATTAATCAGTTTTTTTTTTCATTAAACTTTATTAGTTTACAAATTATTATTTTAAAAATTTAAGATAAATAATGTATTATTTAAATTTTAGTTCTTTTCTATTAATTTCTAAATTTTTTATTTAGTGAATTTAAAAAAAAAAAGTAAATACTGTTTTACTTTTAATATGGTTATGATGAGCAAAAACAGATCCTATTTTAATAAATAATTTTTTTCAATTTATTATTTTTTTAGTTTTTTTGTTTTTGTTTTGTTCTTTTTTTAATATTTTCTTAAGCTGATTTTGAAAAACTTGATAAACTTATATAAAATTAAGTTATGAATTTGTGTAAAATGAAGATAAAAAAATTTACTCGTAAATTTAATATAATATGCGAAAATACAATGAAAATAATTAAATAATGGTGATTGATGAATACAAAATTTCGTGTATTACACTGAAAATATCTTTATGGAATTGGTGTTTTTGAGTGAGTTGCCGGAAGCTCGGTCATATTAAATTCACGCGATTAAAAAAATGTCCAAGCATGAAAGGAAGAATTCAAAAGTGTGATATTTCACTTACACGGTTCTTTTTTTTCAGTGTAACTAAACTTCGCAGATACTATGTATGTTATCTATATGAAAACCAAAACTGATAACGCTTAAAAGTGACATTTTTGAGAGTAAAATTTTTTATGAGTTTCTCATGAAAACTTTTGAAATTTGAAAAGAAGAAGATAAGACACGTCTCTTTAATTTGTTCAGAACGAAAAATTCAAATTCCAAATTATAAGAAAGTTATAAGCTGTGAAATATGGCCTCCTCGAAAGCCAATAGAAATAATCACTTAATCAAAAAAACTTTCTATGAAGTTTCTCAAATTCTTCAAATTTCAAGTGAAACAGATGAGTAGAATTTGAGAATCAAAGATGTACGAAAATGGTCATTTGGCAGGCAAACCAGTATGCAATCGTATATGTAGAATAGACCCTTAAATTACTGGCATTTTTTTTTTTAAGCGCCATGTACAGCTAGAGGCTCTTTTTTTTAATTTTTTAATTTTATCTACTAGAGCCGTGTACAGGCACTGAGGCTAGAGGCACGTGCTCAAGGATTTAGACCTGTTCGAAGAGGCCAGAGGAAGTCAGGTAAAAGGGGCTTTCGTCTATGGGAGCTATATTTTGGGCACTCCACGAGTACATGTCTTACTGTTAGCTGGATAGAGCACACAGGACACAGAGGTGGGGCAGTTTGAGAACGAAGATGGGAATGAGTCAGGGCACAGTGACCTAGGCGAAGTCTGCAAAGAGAGACCTCTTCTCTCCTATTATTTCTAGGTGATGAGGCACATTAAAAGTGATTTTTTTCGTTCTATTCCTTAAAAAAAATCTTGAAATTAAAAATCGTTTCAAATTCAAAAAAATAAAGTAATGACAAATGTTCTGAAGAGAATTAAATTCTTAGATAAATATGAAAATGAAGAAATATCTCACGACAATAAAAATTTAATTTGAATTTATTAAAAAAAAAAAAAAAAAAAAAAAAAAACTGAAAAATGAAAATATTCAAGGATGAAAGAAGTTGAAAATGAAAGAAACAAAATTGTAAAAAACAAAATAATATCCAAAAAAATAAAAATTGTTCAAAGGGAGAAGCCTCAAAGCCAAAAAGTACTTGGTAATGAAAAAAAAAATCAAAGAATTAAAAAATATCAAAAATGAACAAACATGCCTTCAAAAATCAAAATAAAATGTAGCAATATTTAAAAAAAAGAAACATAGTCTCAAAGTAGAAAACTTTAAAAAAAAATAAAATAAAAAAGGAATGATGAATATTAAAAAATGAAAACAAAACTTCAATGTCAATAATTTGAAAAAAGTCTCAAAAAATAAAAATTGTTCAAAAACAGAAGTCAAATAACAAAATATCAAAAATAAATAAACATCCTTTCAAAAAATAAAAAGCTTTCCAAAAAAGTAAAAGAGAAAACATAAGAAAAAAAAATGAAGTCTGAAAATAAAAAATTATTTTCAGAAATTTCAAAAATGAAAAAAAAACCAAAAGTTCACGAGTTGAAAAAAATCCAAAAATTCAAAAAAATTCAAAAATGAAAAAAATCCAAAAGTTCAGAATCTGAAACAAATCGAAAAATGCAAATTGTTCAAAAACACGAGTTCTTAAGCTAAGAAAATACTCGAAAATACAACTCAGTTTCAATACAATATTGTAATATTCTGTCGCTAATGGCCTCCTTAGTCGAGCGACATAAAATAAATGCATTTGAAAAAATATAAAATAAAATAATAAAATTTTCCGCAAAATTTAAAAACTGTTATGTTCAAAAAAGAAACTCTCTTCTGAACGGAGGAAATACTTTAAAGAAAAAAGAAAAAAAATTATATTAAAAAACAAAAAATGTAAAAAATAGAAAAGAAGTTGAAAAGTCGAAAAAAATTAAAGCAAACAAAACAATGTTTAAAAAAATGAAATGAAAATGTTTTAAAAATAGAGTCGTAAAAACCAAAATTTCCTTGAAATGAAAAAAAAAAATCAGAAAATTAAAAAAACATCAAAAATGAAGTAACATTTCTCAAAAAAAAAGTAAGAATAATTTTCTGGCTGAGAAGTGTTTTTAATTAAAAAAAAGCCTCATTTTTCCAAAGGCTCTATTTGTCTAGGCTTTCGGGCACCGAGTCTCCTTTAGGCCTATTTTGAGTAAACACCTTTTTTCTAATTTCCTCAAAAATAAAATTTTAGATTAAGAAAACTATTCATAAAAAAAAATTGTCTAGAAATAGAAAGTTTGTTTCAGAAAAAGCTAAGAATGAAAATTATTCAAAAATGAAAGAAGTCAAAAAAAGTTGAAAAATCAAAATAATGACCAAAAAATGAAAATGGTTCAAAAACAGAAGTTTCTGAACCAAAAATCCTTGAAAATTAAAGAAGTTTTTACGCTTATCTTCATTTACGTGCCATGTACTGCTACAAAGGCCACAGGCACGGAAGAGCTAAGTTAGATCTGGAAGAGGAGGTGAGACTGTTTGAGGAGAGGAAGAGCTGAGCAATTGTCTGTTCATCATCTTGGAGAAGGTTGATGAAAGTGCTGGGGAGTGAAAGTGCGGGGCGAATATTGTAAAATTTTGGACATTGTATGAGGATATGTTGTACAAAAACTTAAAAGCACCAAAAATGAGTAAACATTTCCTCAAATAATAAAAAATCTGAAAAAACCTAATCTAAAAATGTAAGATTTATTAAAAAAAAATCAAAAGTGACAAATATTCCAAAATATGTAACAATTAAAAATGGAAAAACATCAAAAGCAAGCAAATATCTCAAACAAAATATTTAAAAATGAAAAACATCAAAATGAAAACTTTAGAAAAACGATGAAAATTTTTTTAAACATTTGTTT
Organism: Phenacoccus solenopsis; assembly: GCA_009761765.1. Lineage (NCBI taxonomy): Eukaryota > Metazoa > Arthropoda > Insecta > Hemiptera > Pseudococcidae > Phenacoccus > Phenacoccus solenopsis. The sequence goes on along the minus strand of CM019755.1, from coordinate 18,739,790 downwards.
CCAAAACACCCAAAAAATTAAGTTTAGTCCACATTTATCTTTAGCTCTTAGCTACTCTATCATACTTATTTATGCATATTTTTATACTGTTGAATTAATGTTTCATTTGATGATTATATTTCAGGTTAGTGAAACGGAAAATTTACGTAAAAATTTGGCCATCGAAAGAATGATTGTTTCAGGATGCGATATTTTATTGGATGTGAATCAAGTTTACGTGCGCGAAGGTAAAACCCAATTTGTCCGTAGTTTAGATGGTATTCATTGTTTGTTTATATCGAACTGTTCGATTTGAAAATTCCTTGCTCTATTTGCCCACGTTTTCCACTTTATAGATGTTTACAGTTTATCTGTAGTGGTACTTTCATTTCTAAAACAAAATCCGATTAGTTCCCCAGAGTGGTGCACGTCACGATATATTATGGAAAAGGTTCAACGATGGGAAAAAAATCTCCAAACATGTCGCCATCGTACTTTGATAATCTTCTTATAAACGAAGGGTTGTCAACCATGGAAAATTGTTGATGCGAAATAGCTCTTCCATAGAGCTAATATTTTCTACAATGTTAGATTTATGTTGGTTTCGATAAAAAGTATTTATGAAATACTTTTTATTGAAATTATTTTCAAGTTGAAAAATGATGTTATGACGAGTTACTTTTTTTTTTTTTTGCTAATGCAATATGAGATGACCAAAAATAAAAACAGCAATATCACAAGAACTGAAAATGGTACTTTACCAAATATAAAAAGTATCCGTTTACGTTCTATTCAATCCAAATAAAACATCCGTTTAGGTTTCAATTAAAGGGCAAATTACAATCGCGATCGAATTTCAAAAATGCCTACTAGCACCGCCATCAAAAGGCTACTAATCCAACGTCATTCCATTAGCTGCATAAAACGCATTCCGAAAGGTAGCGCGAGCTTATATAGCTAAATTTAACATCGATAACGCGACCGAGCGAAAAACGAGTCGGGGGTGGAGAGGCCGGCGGATTTACCGAAACCGCGAACGCCCCTGCGCAACTTCAACACGCACCACGACACTTTTCGACTTGTGCGTAGGTTCAGAGTATAAATACAAAACATTCTCAAAGATATTATCAAAATACTGATGCTTGTTAGCGGTAATTTTTTTTTTTTCGCAAATGCTTCCATTTTAATACGCTAATTTGATACCTCGCGAACGTGTTTAGTGGTCGGTTCCTACGTACGATTAGGATAGCATTAGGATTAATACTTATTCGTAGTTTTCGCACGATAAATCGGTTTGCAGGTACACGCCTTGTTATATTTCTTCGGTGCACGGTGAGGCTCTAAATTAAATATATGTGTGTTTATGCTTCTTTCATATATTTTATAACCACATGTTGAATGCTAATAAAATGATAATTGATTCGGAATATATTATGCGGATGAATAATCGAGTGCGCAAACCTGGGCCAATTTTTTTATGTAATTGCATTTCAAAAAAACTGCTTCCAACAATCATAAAATGCCACAAAATTTATTATCGATCGATAACACACAGCTGTATCTGAAACCACCTCCTTGATTCCTTCGACTTGCATTTTCCATTATTATAAAAGCATACGCCGATATCATCGTGTTTTGTACTTGTGGATTCATTTAGCATCAATAAGAAGAGAGAGTTCAAACATATTGTGACTGTATAGCTGTGAATATCGTTTTATCTGATATCAGTAATTTGAATATATTGAACTAAAATGAAATGCAATTTATTATAAGTTTAGTATTAATATATCTCTTTTTTCGCCCTAACCAAGCTTATAACCGTTGTTTTTTCACGTCTAAACTTACCGAATAAATCCTATTTAGCCGAGAAGAGTAATCTCACTTACCCTTAAGAAGGGTCTTTTTATCATTACAGATATTCTTGCATGTAAAATCGCTAAGCAACTGTAACCGGGGAGGTAATTATTAGCAAATTTTATCAAATCCAAATTCTAGATATTCTCCTCTATCCCACGATATAATTTAATTTACAATTACCATCCCTATTCCTGAGGGATATTGAGCTATTGAAATTTTAAATTATAAAGTAACTCATCGTATGAGACACATCGAACATTTTCCTTATCTACACTCAAGGTTATTTATATACAGATTTTCCTGGATAAAAAATTAATTAATTTCATTTAGAGGCTCGGATTTTTTTCTGTCGAGGAAACTTTCGTACTCTTTTATTAAGTCAGATTTCTTTTTTTTTTTTTTTTTTGTCTGTTACTTACTTGATTGAATTTTAACCTTAAAGATTATAATTTTCTTCATAATATGTATAGGCTATTTAAAAAAATTATGATCAACTGTTGTTTTTTTTATGGAATAGTTTTCGATTTTAGTAAAAGAAGTTTTTATTGTTTAAAATTTTTACATATTGAAAAAAATATTTTTTATGTTGGTATTACAGCATTTTTCTTTAATTTTCTATTTTATCGCCGTATGGAAATAGTTTAGATTTATTAATTTAGCATCTGGCGATGTGTGATAATCTGAAGATTCCCGTTGATAAAATTGCATATGTGTGCGCCTAAAATGTTGTACTTTAGGCATCGAAATAGGCAATTCAATTAACACGAAAAGGTATTTCAGTATGGGGTGAAATAGGTTCAGCTATTTTAAATTCTAAATAATATTTTGTTATTATAATTTACTTATTTATTTATTTTTTTTTTTAAATTAAAAATTTTAGTGAAAAAATATTTTTAGCTTTTCTGTAGTCACGTTGAGAGACCAAAAAAATTGATTTTAAAATACCGGTGGGATATTCACCTCTGACAGGATCTCTTTACACCTCTATATAGTTACACCATATGTTACCTAATTAAACGAATCAGGCGTCGTTTAACAGGATACATTATTCGAGTCTGGAATCCCAACAATTACCCATCGATTTTGCTCACCTCGTAGGAGCCTGAGAAACCCTTGTTTTAGGTTTTATAGCGAAAGTTCGCAATTTTAAGCGACCGTTACCGTACCATTGTTTATTTTACCATCATTTACAAAATATTTAGGAGAATACCTTTAAGTTTTTTGCTTATGGGGTATCCGAAACATGCCATATTTTAGTGAGTAGTTGGACACATGTTGTGTAATAGACAAAACTAAATGTGCAATTGAAAGGAGAAGTGTGCAGTGGTAATCATTTTTGATTTTTAAATGCATCGAAATGTAAAAAATAAAAATAAATCTCAAAAAGAAATAAAATTTCAATATGAAAAATTATATCAAAATTAATTTTATTAATAAACAACTCACGTATACATAAAGTGGAATAAGCTCAAAATGGGTATCTGCCAGAATGAATTAGCAGAAAATAGGCAAAGGTGTCTAGATAAACATAAAAAAATCCATTGAAATCCGCTTTGACCTTCTCCCCCGAAATCCACATTTTTACCTTCTCGCGTGATTTGTCTCGGAATATCTTGTTTATTCTTGTATATACATGAAAGTAACCTCAGTTACGAATTATAGAGCTGTAAATTCGACACAAAAAATGCTCTTATAATTTTTTCCTAAAGTCTTTATCAACTTTGTTAAATCCAGCTGAAGTAGGTACCGAATGCATAGGTGTTTCTTCACGTTAGGTGCTATGCGTTCTTTATATTGCATTTTAAGGTGTCTGTATCAGCAGCGCGGATAAGATGGACCTAAAAACCATATTTACTTCCCTTAGGTACGGTTTATTTGCTTTAATTTTAGATTCTGGTAGTATTTCTTTTAAAAAATAGGTAGAAATTTAATTCCAATATCGTCGTTGCTTTCATAAAAACTTCCTATATGCTGAAAACTAAATTTTACCGGAGAACAAAAAACCATCATCCTTTTGTACACAGCTGATTCACATAGGAGATACTAATTATTCGATTTTGATACATGTAGGAGTTTTTTTCAATCGATGCAGCTCATCAAGACGAATCCAACAAGCCCAAAAACGTATTTTAGAAAAAAATATCACATTGGAGGTTTTTGGAACGCAATGACCATATGCGATTTTTTTTATGAATATCAAGCGAACAATGCTCCAAACAACTAACGAAAAGTGTTCGTGAGGGCCTACTCAAAAATTGGATTTTTTGTTTTATGTTCTAAGCGATTATTCCTGAGGTTAAATATGACTATATAATTTTGTTCTGCTCTAAATGTATCACAATTTTTTTGTAACTTCTTTTTTGTACAAACCATACCTGTAGGATTTGAACTTCTCGAAAAATACTCCTTGGATGGTGGTTGACCAGTGACCACAACTCTTAATCAAATGAAATGTGCTTATATTATGGTTTTTAATAAAGTATCATTCCCAACTTCAGCAAATTTAGATATCAGTCCGTTCCTCTCTCTCCCAAATATAGTATGAGCCCTTCCAAAATTACACATGTTCTGCAAAGTACATTATAGAAATTATACAGGGTGTTCTTTTTCGAGCGCACCACCCGCAAATGGCCGATAGGTCAACTCAAGTTACATACATGTATTATGGTTTGCCTACACAAAAATCAGAAGGGGTCGAGATATGCCAGCTTGAAAAAAATATGAAATTGAAAAATTTATATCATGAACTATAAACTATAAAACTTTGGGGCTTGTTTTAGCATGTGAGGTATACAATGAAGTTTCTATAGTGTAAAAGTGGTGGGGGTAGGGAAGCTAGACAAAAAGATATGAGGAAATCAGTATCGAAAAACATGTGGAAAAAAGGGTAAATTTTTAAATTTTTTGTAAATAACTTTTGAAAATGCCCTATCAAGACACCTTTTTAAAAATTTCTCATGGATGAGAAATGCATCCTTTACAAAATGTGATAGGAGAGTACTACCTAAATAGTTTTGACCATGGGAAAAAAATCCTAACAAGTAAAATTTTTTTCCAGTTTTTTTCAAAAAATTCATTTTGAAAATTTTCATTTCACGAACTACGAATGATGGGAAAGCGCGTTTAGTTTCAACTCGTGAAGCATATAGTGAGGTTTCTCTGATGTAAAAATGGTGGTGATTAAAGTGATTTTGAAAGAACTTAAAAATTTACTTCTTTTCTCGTATGTTTTTCAGTACTAACTTTTTCATATCTCCTTATCTAATCCTTGTAACCCGCTATTTTTTTACCAGAGAAATTTCCCTGCATGTTTCACGAGTTTACACTGATAGCATTTTCTTATCACTTGTAGTTTGTGTAATAAAAATTTTCAAAATGAATTTTTTGTAAAAAACTCCAAAAAAAATTTAATTAGTTCAGATTTTTTTTCTCATTGTTAAAACTATCTAGGTGGTACTCATCCACCATATTTTGTAGGGGATATATTTCTCATCAACGAGAAATTTTTAAAGAGGTGTCTTGATAGGGCAGTTTCAAGAATTACTTACAAAAAATTAAAAATGTACCCTTTTTTCCACATGTTTTTCGATACTAATTTCCTCATATCTCCTCATCTAGCTCTCCTACCCCCACCATTTTTGCACCAGAGAAACTTCATTGTATACCTCACATGCTAAATCAAGCCCCAAAGTTTTATAGTTTATAGTTCATGAGATATAAATTTTTCAATTTCATATTTTTTTTCAAGCTGGTATATCTCGACCCCTTCTGATTTTCAGGTAGGCAAACCATAATACATGTATGTAACTTGAGTTGACCTATCTGCCATTGGCGTGTGGTGCGCCCAAAATGGAACACCCTGTATAACTGCAATTTATGTCCCTCTGAACTACGTATATCTTAGGTCTCAGCTCTATTCCTCAGAATTGCGTATGTTGTTTGCGGAGTTGTTCTCCAGAGATATTTATGAAAAAAAATCTTCATTTGGAAATTTTTCCATGATTTCCTTTTTTCTCATATTACAAATTTACTTAGCTCATGGCCTATTCCAAGGAAATTTTTTAAATACCCAAACTGATATAGATGCATATGCTTTCCAAATTTTTTAACTGAATTTTTAAGGAAAAACTAAGCTATTGCTGCGAACTTGAATTGGGAATTTTTATTCTTTTTGGTTAAAAAAAAAAAAATCAAGGAAGTCTATATTATATTATTATTATTTTCGTAGTTAAAATTTTTAAACAAAAGATTTATTTATAATCATATTTCTTGATCCAGTTCTTCTCAAAATCAAAACTTCCTTTTACCAGGAGCGATTTGAGCACCCAAATTTGCGCCTAAACTGAGGTTAATGTAGAAAAGAACTTGTTTTTTTGTGAGATAAAATACCAAGTTTTCGAGCTTTTTTTTCGCGAAAATTTCTTAATCCTGAGAACTAAGAATATCATTGTATTCGTGACCGAGCTGTTTTAAAACGAAGAGTGGAAGCTCAATTCAATGAATTTTTTTAGGTACGCGTTAGATTCCCATAAAAAAAAAATTGGATCAAATTTGATCAATTTTGATGAAATTTTACCAAAAAAATTCACTATTTGATCACATTTGTTCAGTGTTCATGATTTATCCAATTTGATCGAAAAGATGACCAGAAATGATTTTATGAAATTTAATAATTTTTTAGACTTCCTTATAGTACTTTCATTGGTTCAGTGAACCTTGGAAGCTGATTAACGTTTAATTTATCAGCTTAAATTTTTGAAGACTGAAGACGCTAAGTATGTCAGCCATGTATACGATCATTGTTACATTTGTCTCAAAAATTTAAGTCTGGAACTACCAATTTTTTTTGCAATTGCCAGTTAGTTCTTTTGAGCTGCCCGTTGCAATAGACCCTGACTGGGCTAAAACGTTTTTTTTTACTTTTACTGAAGTTTACATACGCTCAAGAAAAGCGAATGGTAAAACCAGTTATTTAGTTGGAAACCTCTTGAGAAGATAAATAACGTTTACAGAAGACTTTTTTTCAAAAAACTCATAGCAGAGGAATAAAATGGCTTTGAAATTTTTCCTTTTTCTTCAAAAACGCCAAAATAAATGAAATTGGTAAGAAATTTTGGCAACTACTTAGACATCTTGAAGTAGAATGTTTTAGGCTGCTTGCATGGAATTCTCGATTTCCGTATATTACGTTAAGTTAGTACGTTTTGAAAATGATCAAAAAACTAAATATTTCTGCTGATGCGAAACATACTTTGAATGCAAACTAATGCGTCTGAAACAACGCAAAAATTATTCAAACATCCAAAATGATGATAAATAATACGCTTATCGTTGAGGTATTTTCAATGAAGTCGTAGATCCCTCCGACGATATTTCTTCGTCGTTATTTAACAAGGATAAAAAATACCGGAAAAGGTTACGTTTTGGTAGATTGAACAGTATGACGATTATAATTCGTGATGTTATTATTTTTAATAACGTAAAAATATTTTGCCATTTTATTTACGAATGAAAAACTCCATTGAATTCTCTTCATCGTTTGAGCTTGGTTAAAAACAAAAATTATCTTTTCTAGAATAATATCAATGAAGATACCTCATAAATATAATACGTAGATTGCAAAAGTATTTAGAAAATCGTGTATGAATTCCTTCGAAGATATTTATTGCTTAATAATACTGGTGAACAGGAAATCTATCGTTCCGTAGATCGAACAGAATGAGAATAGTTGTTCGTAATCTTATTATTTTTAATAGCATTAAAATATTTCACCTTTTTATTTAGGAATGAAAAACCGCATTAAATTCTCTTCAGTCGTTTGAGGTTGATAAAAGGCGAGAATTATGTCGTAGTATAGTATCAATGATAATACCTAATAAATAATACGTAGATCCTAGAGGTAGGTATTTGGAAAATCAACGGTAGATTCCTTCGACTATATTTGTCGCACTTTAATAAAGGATAAAAAATACCTGAAAGGTTTACCGTTCGGTAGATTTAGGGATATGGCAGTAATTCGTAATGTTATCATTTTTAATATCGTTTAGAATGTTTTGTTATTCTTTTCACGAATGAAAAACTCGCTTGAATTCTTTTCAAACATTCAACGTCGGAAAAGATGAGAAAGATGTAAGAGTATTTCTTTTATCGTATTGATCGCGCGAAATTTCAGAATATTTGAAATATTTCGCTGGTTGTTTATTTTTCATATAAACGCGTATAAGTAGAGAATAATTTCCACTTTGTGATATTTCACTTTAGTGGATTTTTTTTCTCTCGAACGTAGTTGTAAAGAAATTTGGTTTCTTCAGCGAACCGAAAGGTTATTTCGAGTTTAGTTTTTTCGTACGATTAATGGATGGAAAAAGAGAATTGTTCGAGTAAGATGAAGATTATATGTTTGATTTCATAGAATGGTTAAAAAAGTAAATGAAGCGTATTGGAATTAATTTACGGGTAAAAAAATAACCTATTCGAGTGGTGAAGTTTGATTCAATCATGACCAATTATCTTGCTCGACGAAATACCATTATTTTATAATCCAAGTACATTTTTTTTTTTACCAACTTAAACCTCGTTTAAATTAGATTTTTGAGCCAATGTTAAAATACGTACGCGAACGTGGGCTTTGTACGTTTAAATTAAATTTAGTATTATACTAAAAGCAACTACGATATATTTAATCTTACATCTGCCCTAATATCTTTCTCTTCTTAACATCAGGTTTGAAATGAAATTAACTATTTAGAATTGGGTTATATAATTTTCAACAAGTATAAAGGGATTCGTAGAGCGATGAAAGGAAACAAAATAGGTAGCTTTTTCAATGGGAATAACGTGTGCTGCATAAATATCAAAAACTCTCGTCCGAATGTTTTCATAAATTATACTTTGTCTGGGAACATGTACCAATTGTAGGAGGTATTTTTTATCATTATATATTGTTTACAGGTCGACTGGTTCACTATTTTCCGGACCGTTCAATTGCTCAGAGGGTTCGATGGTCTTTGTCGAAAACACCTGAAAAAGTTGCCGTGCGGTATTGTTACCTGTTCTCAAATCATCTTATATTGACTACTAGGTGAGTAAATGAAAGGGAAGAAGATTTTAGCGATTCGAATGGAAATATTTTCAACTTCTGTGATATTCGTTTTTTTTTATCGAAAAAACGAAGTAATGAGTGAGGAATAGTTGCCAAATGACTACGAATTAGCCTCATAAAAATTTTACTTTTTGGGCTCAATTTTGATTTTTTCCACAAAATGGTTGGAAATTTTCTTTCATTATTTATTGTCTTAATTATGGGGTGATTTGTTAGATTTTTTGTTTGTTTTTACTCTATTGTGTTCTTTTTGTTCGTTATTTTCACTGATAATAATCCCCATCACGGTCGAGCAACAATACGCATCGGTTATTATAAAAATTAAAAAAAAAAATTTAGTTAGATAATTATATTTTATTGATTTTTAATTTTTATATTTTTATTCATATATTTTTTTGTTGACTCGAATTCAAATAAATATTCATTTTGTTTCAAAAGTATTGATAATTGAATAGCGGAAGTTCATGCGATGCCGCCAAGTGCCCCAAAAAGAAGTTTTTCAGATAATCGCGTTTAAAGGTTTTCGTTGCCTATTATGTCGGTGGGGGAGGGGTGCAAATGACAAAAATAAACGTATACAGCATGCTTGAAGTATTTAGTACGCACTTGCTGAAAAATCTGATGAGCAAAATAATTTTTATGATGAGTAATATACCATTGAAACAATGTACCAAAAGAAGGGAAGTGTTGGAGAGGGTGGCCATTTTTCGTAAAATGCTCCAACTCAAATGAATTTCAATTTTGACAGCTGAAACTTCTTAGACCGTTCAGTGTAACAATAATCGCTTATCCAACCCTTTTTCAAAGGATTATGGAATTAATACCTCATCAGTTATAGCATTTTTCCAAAAATGAACTCCCCTCTCTCGAAATAAAAATACACCTAAGGCCAGGGGCGTAACGAAGACATTCTTCAGGGGGGGAGAAAACCAAAAATTGCCAACTAATATCATAATATCATGAAATTTTTCCAACTGTTGACCTTTTTTTTTTTTTTTTTTTTTTTTTTTAGTCTTCAAAAATTTTAAAATAGTTGTAATAATACTTCTACGCTAAAACTCCAAATTTACCAACTATTTACCAACTTTTACAAAAACCGCATCAGTTCGAATTCATTTGAGCTCTTATTTTCCCAAAAGAAATTCCAAGTTCCCAATTTCAACGTTGAACAATTATAAATTTCCCAACTTTTCAAAACACCTGGGGGGGAAGCTCCCCCCCATCCCCCCCCTTAGTTACGCCCCTGCCTAAGGCGTATGAATTTTAAAATCCTTCGAAAATAAGTTGTATGAGTGGAATATCGAGCTTATAAAGGGAGTGGCAAATTTTAGTTGCCAAAATGGATATCCACCCGAGATACCATTTTTCAAAAATTTCCCCTGCTCCACCTTTCATCCATTAAAATACACGTACATAGAGTGAATTCGTAAATCCTTCAAAAAGGGGTTACATATATAGAATTGACTGCTCTCCCTCGCAGAAGTTCTTTTTGCTGTATCTTTTGTTTGCAAGATGTTTTATTATAAAAATATATTTTTATTTCCTGTTTTCGGAATTTTGAATCCCTCTCTCCCCTCCATATCATCTTTGGCTGCTGAAATGTGTGTGGTGGGGTTCTCAGTTGATGTGCTTTCCATCATAATTTTTTGATCGAAATTGGTAATTCACGGTTACTAATGTTCCCTCGTAAGTGGATCAGTTGATGAAGTGGCACTTAGCATCTTGTGAGCCGATGTTGAATTGGTAGGAGGCAGGTAATCAGCGGTTACGAAGGTTCAGAATATGAAAGCTTGGTCGTAGTATAAAATAACGGCAAAAAGTCGATTTCGAAAAAATTTGCGCTTAGCATCATACCTAATTATGAATTTCCTCTGTGCAATTCATGATTTATGTAGCGTAATAACCAGAACAGTTGAAAACGCCACTAAAAAAAATATCAAAAAATTTGATTCAACTGCTTTTCTAATTTTTTTTTTTTTTTTTTTTTTTAATTCAAAAGTTATATTTTTCTGTTTGAAGGCCGAAAAAAATTAGCACCCATTTTATTTACTATTCAAGGAGTCTAAAATGTACGTATTTAATTTTTTGAACATTTTTTAAAAATGATTAATAAATGGATGATTTCTGGATGATGCATGTTTTGAACTTGATTTTTGGTTTATATAGAACTTAAAATATACTACGTTCAATTTACTCCGTTCAGGAGTTTGAAATTATGACCAATTTTGTGTCAAAACTTTGTGAAATACGTGAAGCCTCTAAACACAAATGAAATCTATTTTCAAGAATAAATTGTATTTTCTTTTACGTGCAATGTACCTTTAGTCAGAGGCACAAAAATGGTCGAAGAGGGTAAATTGTGAAGAATAGACCATGTTTCTCAATGAAATGAAATCTAGTTTTAATAAAAATATTATATTTGAAGAAAAAAAAGCATAGGTTGTAAAAATAATGATATCTTAATTGATTATTGGAAATAAAAATTAAGATAATTTTTTTAGATAAGGATCAAAGAGTTTTTAAGATAATTCAAACATTTCTGCTCTATTTATAGCTAAGTTTTAAATAAAAAGGGTAACTATTATTATAGCCTACATGATATGGAGAGGGGATGTTCGGGGAAGGGTGGAATCTACGATTATTGTATGAAAAGAAGTACTAGAGTGGTTCTAAATTTACTTCTTAAGTGGTTTTGGAAGAGATAGAGTCACGGTTTTCAGACTTTGTATTGGGTGTGGCCTGTAGGCATGGAAGGGGTTATCAATGTTATTTGCAAACCTGAACAAGACCCAATTAAAAACTCAGCTCCGGTGATGTGGTTCGACTGCTCTTGTTTTTTTTTTCTTTTTTCATGAACTAGAACCTAGGCCTGATTTTATGAGTGATTAAGTTGGAAAGGTGGTAGGCTCGATAGTGAAATTTTTCAGCATGAAATAAATCAGATACTCTATGAATAACTCATTGAAACACTGTGAACTAAAAGCGGCGCAAATTATCGCCATCCAGAAGGTGGAACGAGCGAGATGTACAACGACGAGAAGCAGATATCCTTACGCGGTAATAGAGCTCGACACGCATTTAGGTAGAAATACAATATTTCAACACGTCGTAATGTCAGCATAAAACGAAAACGTGATGTTGCATTTTAATCTTTATAGCTTCCCTGCGTATGTTAACAAAAGAGCACCGACGCTTTAAATTATTCGCAAAAACGAGAGATAGATCTACCGTAGTATGATTGTATTTGGTAAATTTGCAATTTCACAGTCACCGCGCGTTAATCCATTGAAAGATAATTTTTCAGGGATCCAAACGGAAAGCTCCATCTGGTGCAAGATATTGGTAAAATACCGCTGGTGAATACGAAATTAATAGAAGACCCTAGCGATAATCATGCAGACGAAGATGGTAATATTTTTTTAAAACTCTCATCAACTTAGTTTTGAAGTGCTGGTGGCTGAAATAGCTAGCAGAGCTTTTACACCTCGCTGAAGTTCTTTTTATAAGTGACGCAATCGCGGTATATTAGAGATTGAAAAAAAATTCACAGCTGTCAGAAACATATTTCTTAGCTAAAGGTCTTTGTGAGGCGTTATAAAATGTTATTTGTGTGCATGTTGGAGCGCGATTTTTTCTTACGAATTTTTCCATTTTCTGTAGAATTTCCTTGTTAATAATTTTTAAATAAGTTATCGATTCGAAAGATTTCGAATGTTTGATTTTTCATATTGGCTAAACAAAAGAAAATCTGCTAGATTGAAGGGATTAGTAATCTAGTTATTTCAACAAATAATTTCGTCGTTTGGGATTTACTGTGTCGAACAAAAATAACGCCTCGGTTATTGCTTTTCTCCAGGCCAGTCTGTATGTCAGCACAGTCGGGTTACGAGCGATATGCGCAGGAAAGGGAGTCAAAGCAATATGTGCGAATCACAATCATTACAGTCGTTGATTACTTGCCCTCAACATCATGATTTTAAACTCGTGGTTGAGAAAAAAGTCGGTCCACCTGAGACCGTTCACTTGTACGCCTTAACTATGCAAGAGAAAGCTGCCTGGATTAGTGATATTAGTCAAGTATGTATTAGTGTATGTGCTTTCTGTGCCAATTTCTGATCACTGTAAGTGTTGATGAAGTAATGTATGAAAAAAGAAACTCATAGAAGCACTGAATCAAAATACCTAATGTCCTTAACCATGACCGACTCGAATAACAGGCCGAACAAGTGAACTATTGGCAACATCGTAATAAACACAAAGGTGGTGGGCCCATGTGCGTATGTTAACATTTGTATTAATTGTGTTTCCATAAGAAAGAGTCTTTCATGGATGCACGTGGGCGTACCATACATCAGCTGATATCGGTGTTGCCAACTTGTGTTGTTCGGCCTGTTATTCGAGTCGGTCCTGCCTTAACTCAAGGTGTGATTAATAAATAATTTAATAATAATACGTATATAAATAATAAATGAAAACACAAAAGTCATAAAAATAACTTTTATAATTTTTACATGATATACACATTAAGAGGTATGTCATAACTGCCCAACATTGGTGAGTGCACCAGTATTTAACTATTTATGTATGTTGCATATCCCCACTCTGTGGTTGTAAACAATGCACGGTAGAGGGGGCTAGTGCCTTTTACACAAGGCTACTTGTATTCGTGATAATATGGGAAATTACTACGTCATTTACCCAGGCGCCTTTTACACGAGGGTTTTTTTACACATGAATTTCTCACAAATTAAAAATAAATTATATAAAAAATATAAACCTTAAAAAAAAAAAAAAAAATTTAAAAATTAATAAATTACAAATTTTTATTATTTATTGAAAATTATTTGAAAAAATAATAAATAAATAATAACTTTTGAATCTATTAAAAAAAAATATATTTAATACTCAATTTTTTTTATATGGCGTATATTTAACTGCTATTGGGTTATCACGCCATGTTTCAGGGGGTTTAGATTTGGTGGAACAGACCTGAGCGGTTCAGGAATACTAAGACTTTGCGGATAGTGGATTAAAAATACATTTTATTTATTTTTTTATTTCTGTAATCTTTGTTTAGAAGAATTGCATTTCTCTGGTCATTTTCAGTGGAGAATAATAATTACTCTACATTATTGGAGGGGGCTAGTACTTCATGGAGCAATGATACATAGCATAATTTTCATTTCCAAGATGCCCTAACCCAAAAAATCGATATTCCCACTGCCACCACGGAGTACTTACAAGACTAAGGTTTGACATTTTAAAAGCTCCCACCATTCATTGAGCACACTTTATGTTGGGGAAATTTAATATTTTCATTAAATGCTTCCATAAGTTCATTTTTCATACATAACCTCATTTCTAGCTCACGTTTTGACCCACAGAATGTAGACTGTAAGGATTAACTTACACTTACGTGCTAACTAAATCGTACCATTCTTTTTTCAGTGCTTAGACAATGTGAGATTTAGCGACTTCGTGCAAAGCGCGCCTTCCGATACGTCTTCTGTTACAATGCCTCAGTCTGTTAGAAACGATCCAAAACTCTTCCAAGATGATGTCGATATTCGCTTCAGTAGATCGTTGAATTCTTGCAAGGTATGTAAGGTTAGAATCGCGCAATTATCTATTATACTTCGACGATATAAAATTTATTACATTCGAATTACAATCCGCAGGTTCCAAGAATTCGATACGCTACTCCCGAAAGGCTTTTAGAACGCTTAACCGATCTTCGATTTCTTTCTATTGATTTCTTAAACACATTCCTGCTAACTTATAAAGTATTTACTGACGGTGTTACTGTGTTGGAGGCGCTGAAGAAGGTTTATTACGATGCCGAGCCTCCTGAGGCGCAAACTTCCTATCAGAATGTTTCGGACGCTTCTCTGTAAGTTTGTGACGGAGTCTATTGGCTTTTAGAGGTGGAAATTAATATATTTTATGATAAAAATTAGTTAGAAAATTTCATTATCTCTATGCTTATGCCAGAAGGGTTATTTTATTCAAATGTAATTTTTAATTTCAGTTTCAATATGAAACCCATTTAATCTGCCCCTGCTTCTATCATATAATTTTAGGGAACTAGAAAGCTCAGTTTTTGTATGTAAGACAGTTTGGATTATAATATGATTCTTTGGAAGTTATATCAAAATGTAATCAGAAGGGAAGATATTGTAAAATTTGAAGATGCACCTAAATTACTGATTTTGACATTATATTACTCCTCATTTCACCAAATCCATATCTCAGCCACCCTATTCAGGGAAGGGGGAGTGGGTTGAGACCTCATGTAGGTAAGATTCGGGTACCTATAGAATGTATTTATGAAGATATGTATTGAGATCACCTGTTATGATGTATATTGTGTAGTAAGTACATGTATGTAATTACTGAATGAGACTTTAACACTATTGGGACCCGAATGCAAAGTGGCTGACATCTGGTGGCAAAAAGTGTAAGTGCTGTAGTGAGGCTGCATGGGGTATATATAATGCAAAGAACGAAAATTTTTATCATAAATTGTGTTCGTTTTCTTTGTGTATTTAATTTGTATTTAGAAAAATTTGTTGGCTACGTGTTTAAAGTGATTTATAAACCTTTGTCTGATTGGTGGCAAACTACCGATGAAAATCATACATGCCCCATAGAGTCTCACCGAGCGATTATTCGGGTCTCAATTAAGAGAAGAGAAGGAGGAACTGATACTTGAATTTGATGTAATAGGTAGCGATATTTTATTAACAATAGTATATAAGCACATTCCATTCAATAAAGTAGGAAACCATTAAGGAACATTTTACAATCCCACACCTACTATGGATCGCACAAAAAAAAGGTTGTATGAAAAATTAATAGATTTGTTATGAAACGAAATTGTATTGAACTATTTTGATCGCCATCCCTAATCATATAAGAGCAAAATTTCAATTTTTGGAGTTTCCGTCCACATTCGTTAAGCTATGCCTATTTCCTATCCATGGAGGTGTAGCATATAGTTCGGGTCTTCATAACTATAGATATTGGTGAAGTAATCTTTGTTCGGAATTTTTTCCACAAATCGCCTCTTTCTTTTTTTCATACATGTTACTGGGATACCAGGACTAAGAATAAGAGTAAATTAATGAGCAGTATATTTGTAAGTTTAAAAATGTTCAAATTAAAAACTCAGCTTCATTAATGCGACATGGATACTTACATTTTATTTTCAGGCCCACTGAGTATTTATCTAATCAAGAATTATTGTCAGCACATTTAATGGATTTGGAACGAAGACAGTTAATGTCCCCAAGACGTATAAGTGCGAGTTCTGTATCTGGTAGGTGTTTAATATTACGAAATTGAAACGCCTTGTGAGGTGGAAATAACGAAAATTGTTGTTCTCTTTTAAGGATACGATTCGGAAACCAGCGAAAGAGAGCGAAGCTCTAGTTACGATTCTCAAGGTTATAAACCATTTTGGCGTTTTAGCAGTTTCAAAAAAGGTAAATCTTATCCGCATAAAATGTTGAAGATACTAAAAATTTAGTTCAGTCAGATTATGATTATAACCGAATGTAATTGGGAGCCGAAGTAGTAAATAGTGTTCTTAACAACCATTAACTTTTCGCAAAAAGCCGCATGGTTGCTTTTCTCCCAAAAATCTATATTTTAGCTCTTAAACCAGTTTTTCGCCAATAACAAGCATCGCAATCTAGATGCAGGAAAAAAGTCAAGCTGTAAAATAAAGCTGATCAAATTTACAGCAAAAAATATCATTACACATTTTTTGCCCAAGTTGATAGAATTGTGAGAAAACGTCCTTGAAACGTGCCACTCTCATTGCACATAGGTACGCTACTGTTTTATGTTCTCATCGAGTGAATGACTGTTAAGGTGGAACGAATTTTGTTTTTGGCTGAGTTTTTAATAAAAACAATAGCTATTACAGCCTACCTGATTTGGGAAGGGAAGGTGGGGGGAGGGTGGGGTCTTCAAATCTTTGCGTTTCAGACCATTTGTAATTATCTGGCAAATGTCCAACTTTTTGGTATATATATATTTTTTTTCCCCCACGCGTAGCGCCGACGAGTATTCATAAAATTCGCTCGAAATTTGGCGTGGAACTCTTCTTGAAAATGCGCAGAAGTGCTTTTTTTGTTTTTTCGAAAAATTTCAAAATGGCGGATCACTCAAATTTTGAGAAGAGCTGAAGGAGGAGCAAATAGCTCAAAATGCTTGCTATTGATCTCATATGAAAGAGTGAGTCACGGACACCAACATATCTGAATTTCAACTTCCTAAGTGCATTTTGAGGAGAGTTAAAGCAAAAGCCTGTTTTTGAGGAAATTGCGTTTTTTGTGTCATTCGCATTGCGCAGGCGGGTGTGGATAAAATTCGCTCAAAATTTGGTGAGGAACTTTTCTTGAAAATACGCAAAAATTGTTTTTTTGTTTTTTCGATAAATTTCAAAATTGCGAATCACTCAAATTTTGAGAGAGGCTGGAGAAGGGGCAAATAGCTCAAATTTTTCATTTTTGATTTCATATCAAAGAGTGAGTCACGGATACTAACATATCCAAATTTTAGCTTCCTAAGTGCGTACTGAGAGGAGTTAGATCAAAAAATGGCTTTTTGAGGAAGTTTTGAGTCATGAAATTTCTTGAATCTTCCATATCTCCTCACCAAATTGACGTAGAAAAATCACACTTTGTGTGTGGGGTTGGTTGGTGATCAAATTGAACACTCTGAATTTTGGTCAAAAATCAGGAGGAGTCAAAAATTTTTTATTGGATGTCATATGGTGAAATGAACCTAAAGGAATCACCTGTTCTAAGTTTAACTATCCAAGTGCATGTGAAGGGCATTTAGAGCAAAAAATAGCTTTCTGCAGGAAATTTCATGAATCCTCCATATCTCGTCACCAAATGGACCTAGAAAGGTCAACCTTCGTGTGTTAGGGTTAGTTGATGGCCAGAATATGACCTCTTCAATTTGGGTTGAAATGGATTCAAAATGGGGTGTTAGCAGTTTGAAGATAATTTGAGGAGCCTCAAGTTAATATAATACCACTTTCTGCAGAAAAACTTTAGCCCTCAACTGATCCCTGTTATCACTTTTTTTGTCGCAATTTGACCGAACTAATATTTACCAATTTCATGTCTTAAATGATTAATCACATCAAAAAATGTTATTGTTAGCTCATTTTTTTCTTGGAATTGCTTTTTTTGATACTCTTTCATTTCCGTAGAGAAGAAAAACGGGTTTAAATAATGCTTACCTATAGGTAATTCATTATTGCAAGTGGTAATTATGAATTTGATTTTTTTGTCACCTATTTAGTTGAAGAAGAAGCTTTATGCCAAATAAAGGAAATCACAGTCGCATCAAAAGATGAAACATCGAAAGATACTGCTGAAAAAGAGGCTCGTAAGGTGAGCATTAGAGTGGAAGAGCCCAGCGGTAGCTGCTTGGACATACCGCCTACCACATTGAGTGAATCATCTAGTAGTGAAACATTAATGGGTGAGTTTAATTTCACCATTAATTTTCAATCGCCTACTTCATAATCGTACAACTCTTGTTTAAAATAAAATCTACCATTATAGCCACAAGCGCCCCATCGTCTCCGGGGAACATTAGCAGTACAACTTTAGTACCATCTAATGAAGGCGGTTCTGATCGCAGTCCAGCTGAGCATACTACGCTAGGTGAGCAACAAGATAAGAAAACTACGCCAGAAAAACCGTTGGCAGAACAAACGCCGACCAAAAGCGCAGTACCATCTAAATCATCTGATCAGGCGGCTCCGACTTACGAGTCTATTTCTGCTACATCATCGCCGCTGCATATGCAAAGGTGAGAATAATTTAATTTTCTGAGTAAT
Organism: Phenacoccus solenopsis; assembly: GCA_009761765.1. Taxonomy (NCBI): domain Eukaryota; kingdom Metazoa; phylum Arthropoda; class Insecta; order Hemiptera; family Pseudococcidae; genus Phenacoccus; species Phenacoccus solenopsis. Next base: position 18,720,987 of record CM019755.1, on the reverse strand, counting down.
GAGAAACTGGTATACTTACGAATCGAGATGGATTAAACTTGTAAATTTTCCAGGGTAGTATAAGCCAACAATCATTGTATGCTCGTCGTACTTCTCATATGAGCGATACCGGTCCGTCGACTAGCGCTAGTACTAGTAGCGGGATTGTTAGACGTCGAAGTATCGTTACCAGCGAGTCTCAGGATGAAGCTTGGACCGGAGATGAAGGCAGCAGTACGACTTCGTCGAAACACCCTTCCATTGCGTATCCTATATCTTTTCAAAATTTTTTCAAACAACGAAAATCTCAAGCTGGAATGAGCGAAGATGAAAGTGGACCGGATAGCTCTCGCACTGTGTCTCAGAGATCGAGCGTACAACACGACAAACCACGTAAACCAGCTAGTAAAGCCGGTGTTGTAATTACTTCTTCGAGGCAATCTAAGAGAAGGTTATTATTTTTTTTGCCTTGAGAACTTTTTTTTTTTATTTATTTATTTTTTTTATTGTATCATTTATTTACTTACGATAACTTTACAGAAGTAGCACGTCAGCAACAGCCGCCGCATTCGCCATCGCCACATCAGCCTCTAGTAATCCTCGCGATATTTCTCCTCAACGCGAAGAACAACAAGATAATGCTTCGCGAGTCAGTAGTTTTCGTGAAAAGTTCAAACGAAAGGATTCTATTCTTTCGACAGCTGCAACTATGCGAGTCTTGAATGTACTTAAGCATTGGGTATCGAAACATTCTCAAGTAAGTTTGATTCCCCCCCCCCCACCTAATAACGAAATAATTATAACAAATACATATTTCCAAAAATCATTACTAGTGCAACAGAATTACTCAACGAAATCAAACAAATTGTAGTAATTTTTTTTTAAATTTATCATGTAGAAAAAGGTGGCCTGCTTTATATCATATATGAGACTTTCCCTCTGTTCCAACTCTCTTAAGATGCTTATTTTAATGCCTCCCCCCACCCCCAAAACACGTTTCTTGTATATATTTTTCCACGATTTGATTCTACTAGGAAAAATATTATGAAGTAAGTTATTCTACATTGAATTTCTTACAATTTTTTTTCTATATTTTTTTTTGCACGAAGCATAGCGAGGGCGCTACGGGAAATAATACATGAAATTAGGCTCTAAAAAGGTCCGTGTCTAAAAACAATTGCAATGAGATATTTTTGGATTATTTGTGTGTGATGATCCCAATAACAACATACTAAAATGTCCGCCCCAAGATGTGGTGTATACTGTATACTGTATACCCCAAGAGTGAGCTCTAACTTCACCAAGAAGTCTTTTCTGACTCCTGACTCCATAAGGGAGCCGCCAATCGAAAAAATAATGCAGTAATAAAAGATTTCGCAATAGATTTTCTACAGAATATGCTGTTTACTTACCCTTGAAAATTCAACCTAAGAAGGAAAAGGGGTGTTTTAAAGAGGGATATTTTTATATTTCATTCAAATAAGGTATTCTACGTAATATATTTTTTTTTATAATGCACTTTCAAATGAGAAAAAAATATTCATTAGGGATCTTTGAGTTTCACCTGCTTTCAAGAAATTGTGTTTGGTGTATTAAGAACGAGAAGGGGAGGGGGCATTTTCGTTTACCAAATATTCAGTAGTGACTTATATAATTTAAAATTTTTATGTAACTCTGTTTATGTATTCCTTGAAAAATACTCTTGATAGAAGGGCAAAGAGGAGGGTGGGGTCAATAATTTACTCGCTAATAACTACATTATTGTATTTATTTTTCAAAAAATATTGTTCATTCCTATTTTTACAATTAATAAGTATTTTTTTATTATTACTATATTTAATATAGCAGTTTCGGAGATCTTAAGGGTACAAAGATTTGAACCTAAAAAAAAATTGTATTCGAAAGGTATGTGTAAATTAATCATGTCTCATGTCTTTTTATACTCTTACCAATTTCTTTCAAGTATGCATTGCGTTGAATTTAAAATGGCACTTTTCTTGCTTTTTTCTTCACGGAATTGTTCGTTAGTACATTAAGCTTATGGTGGTTTTTCATCGATTTCTTGCGATTATCACGAAATGGATTTCTGTCAGTTACAGTTTGTTACCATCATATTTAAAAATATATTCAATAAAATTTTGGTGTTGAAAAAAAATTGTGATTCAATTTTAGAGTAATGTACATTTGATCTATGCTGTGGTACAGTATTTTCAATTTTCTATGGATGCCCTTTTGTTATTATTACCCATAACCATTGACATTAACCCCATTGACTCCGCTCTAAATCCTTCAACGAACATTAAATTTCTAAATAATGTGAAAATTTTGTATTCTCATTTGTATTGATGAATATATGCGAGAAACATTTATGATGGTGGTGGGGCATCCGAAAAAGCATCTTAAAAGAGTAAAACTTCAATCGCGATTTGTTCGATTTAACGGTGTTTTTTTTTCTATATTTCTACTGTAGGTACTATAAGCCATCTGTAATTTTATTTTATTTAGGATTTTGACGAAGATCAGCAATTGAAATCAATGACAATCAGCTTCTTAAACGAAATCATCAGCGCTCCAAATTTATTACAAGCTGAACAAAAAGTTGCAAACCAGTTATTGAATTTATTATCTGAAAATAAGAATAAGAAAGACGAAGAACAAATTGAACTGAATATGATATTTTCTTCTCCGAAGGCGAGTATTTTTTTTTTATTTAGGAAAATATTTTTCATGAAAAAAAAAAAATGTTTAAAGTTTTTTTTTCTTATTTTAGACTACAAGCACGCAAGGGATTGAAAAATTCTCAGCCTTGGAAATAGCTGAAGAAATGACTTACATTGATCACAAAATATTTGTTTCAATCAGAAGCCAGTTAGTATGCTTAGTCTATTTTTTTAGTCATTATTTATGTCAGTAAGTCACGTCTACCTAATTATAAACGTTACCATTATTTATTGCAATATTATTTTTTTAGGGAATTTTTGGGACAAGCTTGGATGAAGGAAGATAAAGCTGTTCGCGCACCTCATATAATTTTAATGACCAAACGCTTCAATGAAGTAAGCAAAAGCAATGTTTCCAACTATATGCATCGTTCCGCTTAATGTCGAAAGAGACAAATTATTTTAATAAAAATTTATTTTAAATCTAGGGATCTCAACTAGTAGCTTCAGAAATAATCCGAAGGAGTAGCATGTCAGCCAGAGTAAATGCCATTGAAAAATGGACTGCGGTAGCTGATATCGCGCGATGTCTTCGTAATTACAACGGAGTACTACAAATCTGCGCTGCTTTTACCACTAGCCCGGTGTATAGATTGAAGAAGACTTGGGAGAAAGTTTCAAAATCGGTAAACTTCGTAGATTTATCTCAAGGAAGAGATCAAAAATAGAAAGATGATTTTTTATTTTTTTTATTTTTTTGAATTTTACGAATTTTTGAAACAAAATATTTGAAAGAATTTAGAATGAAAATTAAAAACAAAAACTTAATGGTAAATGGGAAATCCATAAAAAATGCGAATAAAGTTGAAATGAAAAGAAATCCTAATTAGATTCTGGAAAGTTTAAAAACCTCGAATTCGGTTGTCAAGGCCCTCTTAAAACTTCTGTGCCCAGAAGCAATTCGTTTCCTTTACCCTTCCATTCATAGTGATTCATAGATTATAAAGTTATAATATGGAATGACTCTTTACCATATTCACTCGTGAGGAGTCTTGATGAAATGATAATGGCTCAGAACAATAATTAATAACCAATTATTTTTTTTTAACAATTGAGATCGTTATTTTTGTGTTTGTATTAGAGAAAGAGAGGGGGGAAGGTTTCCTTGCTTACTGTCATAATTATGTACTCATATAAGTATCTAAATTAATAAAGTTATTCTTTCGCCTCTTTTTTTAAATTTCAAAAAAAAAAAAAAAACACGGATGATTACAAATGGTTTGCAACGCAAAAATTTGAAGAGCTCACTCTCTCACTCTCCCTCTCCCTCCTAAAAACAGGCTCGTTGTAATAGCTAAAATTTTCGAGTTGAGAACTCGCTTAAAAAAGCACGTTTCATTAACCAAGTTTTTTATTTTTATTCGGCCAACCTCCGCCCTCTCCCTCTCCTTTTCAAAGAAAAATAATTTTTTTTCATTTTTTTAAATAGATAAAATTTTAATTCAGAAAAATAAAAATGTATATTACTTAATAATAGATTTTTATGTCCGAATACTTTTATTTATTAAATATTTTTTAATTTTATGTATTAATACTTACCTGCCTTCTTCAGAGTTATTAAACGTAGTCCGCAGCAAATCAGTTATTTTACGCTATAGAAGGCGGATTTGGTGAGCACCTTGGAGATTCTGAGTCCATTGTTTCTTAACAAAAAGTTTATAAATTTGGGAGCGCAAAAATTAAAAATAATATAATTACCTAATTATATATTTCTTCTTAAACATTGGATTTGAATACTCGCATAAATTTTTTAAATATTTTCACAAAAAACAATTTTTTTTCAAACAATTTGAAAATTTAAGAAAACGTAAGCAGCCAAGCCTCATTACTGGAGCTGAGTTTTTAACTGGGGCTTGTTAAAGTTTACAAATAACGTTGCTATGCTCTTCATGTGTCAGGTCATGCCCAATACCAAGTCTAAAACCTCAACCCTATACCTTCTAAAATCACTTACTTAAATCATATGAACACATATTTCTCAAATTATACCTATTTGAAGCTCCTCAAATCATCTTCAGATGGTTAGGATCCGCAATTTTGGATCCATGTAGGCCCAAATTCGAGAATTCATATTCTATGATTACAAATGGCCTGAAACGCAAGGTTTTGAAAACCACACCCTCTCCTGACCCTTCTCCCTCTTCTCAAATGAAGTAGGCTGTAATAGCTATTGTTTTTAAGACAAAAACTCAGCTAAAACTATATTATGTAAGTACCTATCACAGGTATACGATAAATTAAATTATTTTAAATAATGCTTTCGTAACGTAGAACTTTATGAAAATGTTTTCAGCTGTAGAAGGCCCTCTTATGGGTACTGTTGCGCCGTCGGTCAAACTAGCCTTCTTTAAATTTGCCCCTAAACATAGTTATAGTAAGACCTATGGGAGACCCTTGAACTGTGATTTCCACGTATTTATCCTATTCTACTTTGCGTTCTAACAGTGATTATTAATTAATTAATTATGTATTAATTAAATTACGTTTCAATAGAAATAATGAAAATGAATCAAAATGAATTACTAATTTAGACATGTAATAGTATTAATTAATTGAGAGAAAATTAGAAAAAGTGTATTTAAGGTAGGTGTTATTTTTTTAGACAAAACAAACTATCAAGAAACTACAACTTACTGTATCATCTGATGGAAGATTTCGTAACCTGAGGGACACTTTGAGACGATCGGAACCTCCATGTATACCTTACTTGGGCATGTATTTGTCTGACTTATCATTCATTGAAGAAGGAACGCCGAATTTCACTGAAGACGGATTACTAAATTTTTCCAAAATGCGTATGGTATGTATAAAGATAAAATATTAAAGAATAATGATTAATTTATTAAAATAAGATAGTATCCAATGCTACGAATTTAAAATTAGCTAATTAAATGACAATAAAGATATTTGGGCATAATTAATAACAGTTTTTCACTGACTTGCAGGTGGCTCATGTGATAAGAGAAGTTCGATGTTACCAAGACACTCGATACAGTATCGAACATAATCCGAAAGTTAGCAGTTACTTACTCAATACTTCTCTGTTACTAGATGATGACGAATTATACCGCAAATCCTTAGAACTCGAACCTCGAACAAGTAGACTTAGCATCACACCTTTATCAAGCGTACCGCAGATTCCTTCTACCACTCATTCCTGAATTTTTAGGACATCTAAGCCTTATTCTAAAATAAAGCAACTTCCTGAGTCGACTATCGATGCTTAATATCCTTTTATGTCTTACATGTTGATATAGTATTGGATATGTGTTATTGAACATGGTTATAATGTTAATATTTTCGCGCTTCGGTTATCATTAATTAAATGTATCAGCCTAACTATTTTAACGTTATACTTTCCTTTTTTTTTTCTGCGATTCCTTTATACTTTTTCTTGTATATTTGAAGTCGTTTTTTTCTCCCAAAGATGACGCTTTTTATCTGGTGTATAAATTTTTTATGAATTTTTATTATTTTT